>VXBI01013141.1:962254-1056709 GCA_013397375.1 Toxostoma redivivum | reverse complement strand
AAATAAAATAAATAAAATAAAATCCTGCTACCCATTAGTGTGGGATTTAATGTCAGTTTCCCTGAACCAGAACTAGCACACTCAGCCAAAAACAGCTGGGTGAAAATGATTTTCAAAATGTAAGCAGACAAGGCTTGATTTGTGGTCCAGGCCTGCTAATTTGGCTGAGACTTTTGTTTATCTGTGTTTTCTCTACAAGGACTTAGAAAGATATAGGAATAGAAAACAGAAAGTAGGTTTTTTAGTGATTTCTAATCCCTTCTTCCTTTTTTGTTCAGGAACAAGCTCTGTCACTGGGGTGGGACTGACTGCTAATCATGATTGTATTGTGACTATCTATTGTTAGAGAAACATTTCTAAATTTTAATATAGGTTTAAAGCACAGAAAAAGATTGTGGCATAATTAGATATGCTATGAGTTTAAAAGAGTTCCACAAAACTACATCGAATTGATGGAACAACATTGGATTACAACGTGTTGCAAATACAAGGAAGAAATATTTAATCAGAAAGAAAATCCTCAATTGTGATGTTGTTTCTATAACATATAACTCTAGCTACCTCAGCTGCCTCTCAGCTGCATATCTGTGTTCACGATAAGGAATTATTTTCTCCTGAAGAATATGAAATAGCACATTCATTTAATTAATTTCGTAAATAAACCCATTTGTTAATTTCTACTATATTCATGTGCAGCAACTGTCTTCAAAATGGGGCACATACTCTTCCTTAACCTTAATTTATTTGAATGCCCATAGGCAACTGAAAATGTGGTTTGTGATTGATTTTTAATGCTGTTTTTTTATTCCTATTGAATGATAGGAAATAAATTTTGTGTTGACTGGGCAGGCATTTACTTGTAATGGAACAAAAGTGAAATATTTCACCAAAATATGAAGGAAATTTTGTTATGACCCTTGCTAGACTCTACTAGCTAGCTTTTTTCTCTTTTATTGGATGTTTTTGTAATGTACTTTCTGTTACTTATACTGTCATTATGGGTAAGCCTTTGCTTATCATTTTAGCTATGGCACCCTAAAATATCATATCTTAGAATCATAATCTATGTCATTTAATAAAAAGAGCAAAAACAAACATGCCATTAAAATGAATCCCAAAATAATTTACATTACTGGCTACTTTTTATCGACTTTTCTTATTCTTACTATGCAGCTTCAGCTGTTGCCTTCTTATGTCAGCACAGGAAGGACAACTACCATCCTTCTACAGATTTCAAGTCATATTTTGAGATTTTTTTGACCACCAGTTCTACAGTGTTCAGGAGAATATATCTTCCCTCACTTTGAAACATTTTAAGACTGATCCCATGTTGACACAGAAGAAAATAATTCATATGGGAATGTGATCTTTAAAAGCAAACACATTGTACTGTCCTAATAAAGGGATGACAGAAATTGCTACAGTGAAGATTCAGAAAATTCAGCCTTTGCTATTACACTTAGTGTTTGTTATGGAAAGTGCAAATGGATTGCCTTGGGCATGGATGGATGGACAGTGGATTCTGGAACGTCTTATATGGCAGCAAAAGTGAAAAGCTTTGCTTACATGCAAAGGCATCCAAACAACAGAGTTTTCAGTAAATTTACTTGCTCACTACTGCTTATAATTCTTCTAGCACATTACTACTAGGATGAAATAAGTACACTCATAATAATGAATTAGTCAAATCTTTATCATGCCTGACACCTTCACTAAATGCTCAGTGGTAATACTTGGGTCTCTCAGATCAGAAATGAGCTATATGTGGAAGAGAGTATTTCCTCACTGAGTGTTTTTATTTGCCATCTCAGTAATCTCACCATGTAGACCAATTAACAAGCTACATTTATAAAATATTTCCTATTTTTAGAAACTCATCACCACCATCTTGTAAATCAGTGGTAAAATTTAGCAAGATGTTAATATAAGAAAGCATACAAAAATATAAAATTACGTAGATTCATATTAAAAAAAAATGAAACAAATCCACGAACTTGTAAAGTGCAAATTGTGAAAAAGGGTAATAAATATGAATAAATGGGACCTTATTACAAAGAGTGGGAGCTGGGAACTGAAGTACAGAGAGGTATGATGTTAAATGAGGAAGTCTAGTTGAACAGAGACCTTTCCTGTCCTTGTCTCTAACATACTTTTTTCCTCAAGCCATGTTAAACCCTACTACCGCTGCTAGTTTGAAAGATGTGCTTTATTTAAAGCTTATGAAAAGCTTACCTTCCAAAAGTAGCTTCACTAGAAGAATTATCTAGAAACTGTTCTGAAGTCCCTAAGTGACAGTTTGGTATGCTCAGAAAGCAGTCTATGAAAGGGCCATTGCATTTTGCCTCTAATAATCTTATTATAAACACTCTTGTTACACTATTCAAATGTTGCTAACCATTGTGTTTGTTATCCCATTGTGATAAGGGCATTATTGCTGTACATATAATCATGTTTTTGTTTGCCTTAGGATTTGGAGGTTCCTATTTAAGTAAAAGCATTTATGAAGGTTACAATTTAAAGCACTGTACTACTATTTCTTCAGACAGCAGTAATCAGTATAGTCCTAACAAAGGAAGACAACATTTTTCCTGTGCAAATATTCAGCCATGTTTTAACCTTGGCAATCAATACAGCATAGTAACAAAGCTGGTGTACAAAACTTGAGATTTAAGACAACAAATATTTACTGTAGTTGCTTCAAACCTTTCAGTACACAACTGACAATTACATCTTTACTTTTATGCTTTACTAGTACCATTTGAAACTTCACACTTAGTTACTCTGGAAAAAACCCTGGCTCATGTAGCTTTACAGCAGACCATGCAAGCTGTACAATCTGTACAGCTGAAAACTGCTGGTGTCATTATGATTCTTTGTATTTCTTCGCATTCTGTACTTCTAATGAAATTTCACACCCTCCTTTGAATAACTTTGGTCCTCAATCTAGCATAGGTCTTGAGTTAGGTAGGTCTTAGCTTTAGCTGTGCATGTAGTACTTCAGAGGAACAGCCTGCAGGGTGGAAGTTAAACACATGCTTAAAAGTCTTTGTTGGATCAGGGCCATACCTGCTAATCATGCAACTCCAAGGCTAGTAAGTGTCCTCAAAGCTTAAGGAACTTTCCTTCTGTTTGTGTCAACCTCTGCATGGTCATTCTGTAATTATTATTGAATAAATATTGTAGGCACAAAAGGGATCTAGTTTTCTCCATAATTTTCACTCCTTGTGTTCATACATGAGGATTGATTCTCCGGGGATTAAATAGATTTCTGCATATGCATATAGACACATTACGGGAAAAGTGGTAGCAATGTGTTAACATCTTACTATTTTATTTTTCTAATCATTTTGATCTTTATGTAATTTATATTTTATACATGAAACCTCTGTAGTTTCGTATGCTCTCCTGCTGTTCTTGGATACAAACATCACTGGAAGACCTCTGCCTTTTGCTGTCAGCATTCATAAGCAGTTTCCTGCAATCATTCAATTGTGCAGATACTTAAACAATTACCAAAGCATTCCAAATAGCTGTTGATTCCTGAATCAGTTTAAAGCAGATAAATAAATATCCCTAACAATTTTCAATAGTGCTTGAGTGCTTTCTGTGTTACAACAGGATAAGTGGAGCTATAAAAGGATAAAACTTTATTTGAGATGTAATTATAAACCTGTAATTATTTCACCTTCATATTTTTTCAAAATATTCACTCAAGATGAAAGTCATCTTCCCAAAAATATGATCTGCTAGAGCTTGATCCTTCAGCAAGCAAAAGCTCTTCACTGGACCCACCAGCACAAGAATATACTAAAATGTCTTCTTTCGAGATTTCATACAGAGATAAATTTTGCTGAACTTTTTTGGGACTGGACAAGCTGGGATTTGTGTGCTGAATGATAAGTTTATTTCCTTCGGTCTCCATTTGTAGTACGTACAAATGTGTAGCACACTGATATTTAAATACAGATAGTCAGTCTAAAGGAGTTCAGCCAGAAAGGTGTTGAGTTCTTGTGGTTCTTGCTTTACTTGGCTGAATTGGAATTACAGATTCTCCCTGGATCAAGCCCAGAGTGTAAGGAGGATTAGCAGCAACTTTTTCCAGAAGTAAGATGAAACTGATTCTTCTCTACACTAAATGTTTGAAAGATTTACAGTAATGACATATGCCAGACCTAAAAATCTATTCAAGCACCAGTAAATTCAGGTCCTTTTGGTGTGCTTTAAAAGTATCATGATATCAATTTCTTTTGGCATGGAATACCTAACGGTAATCTTTTCCTGCATTCCATGAGAGTTATTAGTCAAAGTAATAGTTTATTTTTTTACCAGAAAAATAAACCATAACACACTCAAGACTGCAGTTCACTAAACCATAATTCTACTTTGTTTGACTTACAAAGTGCTCTATATTTTGAAAAATTGTTCTGTAATGGATGAAGGATTTGGGAAAAGTTCTACTCCGCATTAATTTGCTAGCTCTATTGGAATGCCATTGAATGAGACCACCAAGAGTTATCTTCCAAGACTGTTCTATCTATGAGATAGCATCATGTATAAAAGAACTCATGCTGAAAATGACTTCTACAGCCTCACTTAATCTTTGGTTACAATGTGAAAGCAACAGTGAGTTAAACAGTTTTCTATAGAAATTGTAGATGCTCCAGGGGAGGGAAAGCTGAAAAAAAGGGCTTTAGCAGGGCAATAAAAATAAATGTTAATAAAATTATGTTTACAAAAGAAGATGCAAAAAATAGATACTGTGTAATAGCATGTATATGGCATTCAAAATCTTCCATGTTCTTCCTTAATAAGTATGGACTACACATGAAATTCATCCAGTTTTTATAGTAATTAACTAATAAAAGCTCAGAGGAAAAGACTGATATATATGTATGGCATGTGGGTATACAACACACATCAGAAATATTATTACATGCATTCCATCATATATTTCTGAGGAATTTAGTAGAATGCACTTTTTAAATTTCTCAATAAAAGAATTTTCCATTTTTTGTCCTCTTAGATATTGAATTACTGTGTTAATCTTTTTATTTTCAAAATCTAAAGAAATATACTATGCACGTATACACAACTAAGTACTTTGGGTCTACCTCTTTAAAAGACTCTTAATAAATTCTTCCTTAGAAAATTCTTCGTCTCTTAAATAGAACAGATAAGATGTGGTTGGAAATGCAGCAGCAGTGGATTTTGTTTTCTTTTTTTTTTCTCTGAAACACAATTTTATTTCCTGTGGATGATACTGTAAATTTTAAAAACATCCATGGTTAAAGACATTAACAGCACAACAGTCTTTAGTGCATCAGTCATGAGACAGCAAGACAAACTGTAATGAAACTATCAGGATATATGCAGCTTATCCTCATCTATTTCATAAGCAATATCTGCAATGACCCTCCCCACAAAACTATAGTACTATTTAGTGAATGCTGAAAGGTTTTGTGAGGTTTGGTTGTTGGTTTTTTGGTTTGTTTGTTTGTTTTAATCTAGAATACTTTCTACCCACTATAGTTTTTGTTTACACATGACATTACCTCAGCAATAGCTGTTCCTTAACAATTTTGCATATGTATAAACAGTTAGCAAATGACAATGTTCTTGACGGAAAAGGGGTTCCAGAATTTCAATGAATAAACATTTTCTACATAATTATTAAATCACTCCAAATATTTACCATTATCATGCTTTGAGAACATTAAATGTTGTGTCCTGTTGAGAAGTAAAGAAATTTTCCTTTCCTTTTGGTAGAGAAATTACATGTTCTTCTGTATTGGTTAGTGAACTATAGAAAGTTTTTGGCATTCTAGTTCTCAGAAATTCTCTTAATGGTCTAGAATTGAGTTTCTCATGCCCTTACTCTGTCTTCGACAGATATCTTCATATGACTTTCAGTAGAGCAGAAGATAAAAAATAGATATACCTCTGGAAGGGGACTTTGAAATACCATCTATTTCAAACTACTATGAAGGTAAAATGCTAGAATAAGTTTCAAAGGATATATTGGTGAGCAGGAAACAGGTGCTCATATCACAGATGTGTGAAAATTTGTTGCATGTCTCTGCTATTTTTTTAACAAATGTCATTTCAACATACCTGGTGTGCAAAACAGAATGAAACACTACTTCTTCTTTTTACCCCACCAAAGACAAACCAAAACTGAACCCACTTCTATTAAAATAATGTTATATAAATTGTGAAATTAAGCACTTAACAGCTAGGAAATGCCAGAAGGCAAGTTATCCATGTAATGTTAAATATAGCCTCCTACAAAGCATGCTCACAATATAAGGTACAGTTTCAGAAGTACCTAGATGTCTTATGAAACAGAATTTTGATGGCACTGTGAAGCCTGTAGGATTTCAGCATTGATAAAAGTCTCATCAACAATCTTTACTCATACCACCTTTTTTCAATAAAATGAATAAAACTATACCTTTATCCAGGGCACAAAATTCACATCAGGGCATATGAAGCCACTTCTCGTCCACACAGGATCTCCTTTTGTAGTATGTGAATCCTTCACAAAAATACAGTCATTCTCCTGGTTAACATATTATTGCAAATTCAAAATAAAAATCACTTTATCACTGGTTGAAAGTATCACACACTGTGATACTTAATGCACTGCAAGTTCAATTTCCTCCAGAGAAGTTTCAAAATTTTAGCATTTCCAGCTCAGCTTTGTTTCTCCTTGCTTTGCTTTCTACTTTAAACTGTTTCTTTGAACAAAAACAACATTAATTGAGGCCAGTAAGGCAGCAGTAGTATGTCTACAGTTTTGTGGGTTTGTTTTCTTATAACAGGGAAGTTAGCCCAATCCCAGCATTTTTTATGATGATAGGAGTTAGTTCTATTGCAAAAATATTTCACACTAACTATATTGGGCTTTTTCTTCTCTACACCTCTACTCTTGAAGAAGGTTGACTGCCTGCTGTTTAGCAGAGGATTAAAAATTCACTGTCACTGCAAGAACTGCAGTGAACACAAGTGTTTAGATTTGCCTAGACCAGAATTATGTGTTCTGGCATTGTTTTCAGAGGTAAGCAGAGAAATCCGAATCCTTGTCTGCTTTCCAGCAACACCAAGAAAATGTCAGATACATACATTAATTACTCATTATTTTGAAAATATTATTGTTATTCACAATTATTCAGCACAGCTTGAGGCTCCTTCTGCTCTGTATGTCTGAGCACCACTGTGGAATCAGAAGGAAGGCTCCATTAATACTTGGATAAACTGTTCAAAGGGATGGTGGATTCAGGTAGTTTGCCTCACAATATGAAACAAACCATCTGATATTTGTCTGTCCCTTGTTAAAATTCTGTTCAGTCACTTTTCTTTCAACCTCTCATCTCAGCTGTTTGAATATGCTTGGCAGGATCTGTGACAAAGAAACACTGACAAAATTTCAATAAAATATGGCTGAATAATAAAAGAGATGAAAGAATGAAGTTGTACCTTGTGAAGCATATATTTGAATGTAAAAGGAACATGCTTGCCTCTTATATCACTCAAATTATTAAAAAAAAAAAAGGCTGTATCAGAAAACTTTACTTCAATTGCTTAATGACTATCTTTTCTGAACAGCCTTTTTTTTTGAAAACTGTATCATTTAGAATTTCATGATAATTTTCTTTATTAATAAATGCAAATACTTTAGTGGCTGGGGAGTTTTGTTTCTGACTTACTTGAGAAAAGACGGACTCAGCCGTGCTGAATGATTATTGGAAATATAACCTCAATGTCCTGTTTTCTGAAGCCAAATAATTAGATGCAGACAAATATTTCCTTGGATACATTAGTTTCAGAATGCAACAATCTTTGCCTCAGTCTTGTGCAAATGGTGTTCTGCCAGGATTTTATATTTATATGTCATTTTCCCAACACTTTCAGCCAAATATGTGCAAAGTCTATCATGTTTCTGTGGTATTTGGGCAGCACTGCAAACTTTGACAGTTCCATGAAGGTTAAGCCAGTGTGAAAGTGGAGTGACAGAATGAATCAGGTCATGGAAAAAAAAATATGTATACACAATAGACAAAACTCACATGAGCACTGGAGTTGAATGAACTCATCTTATTTAAGATCTCCACAGAGCTGTTAGGACCAGTCTGGGTGTTGCTGTGATGGTCATATTCTTGTGCACAGGATATTTTTGCCCTTCCTTTTTTCTTTTGTCTCCCACTGACAGTCTAGCACTCACAGAAAGGTCAAATGGAAAGTCACTTAGCTTCTGGAAAATAGTGTTTTCCAGATACTCAGCCATCATATTTTTATTTTTGCCTATGACCTTACAGTTTTTAAATTGTGCAGGATTAAGAATACTTTTGAATTTTAACCCCATCCTCTAATAAGCTATAATCAACTTTTTTAAAAAGGCTTTTACACTGTCCTGATTCAAATCCAGGCAAAAAGATAAGTTTTGTGAAAAAATGTACAAGAGTTTCAATTATGTATTGTCTCAAAATTAAGAACGACTGGACATTTTTACATTAAACAAAATATTCTAAAAAGCCTCTTGAGTTTGGGTTAAATAGTGCAGCTCTCAAGCTAAGATCTGTCTTGTTGGCCATTCAATGTAACAGAGGTGTGACTAATACCGATTTAGGTGAATAGCTGAAACAAATAGCATTTATGGTGAAAAAAAGGAAGGTGATATATAAACTTGACATTCGGTTATGTCTTGGATTTATGTATCTTCTGTCTCTTCTTGATTCCTTGATCTTATGCTTTTTCCAATGGATAGAGATTTGCGTTTCTATCTGATTGTGCTCTGAAAATAACAATGAATAATGCATATGGGAAAGAAATAGATTCAGTATTGTCTATTTCCGAAATTTAACCATATTATAACTTTTGTTATAATTCTCCCCATAGAGAATAAATTTTCATGTGGACTAAATCTTTTATTTACAGCAGTGTGCTGCACATTGCTCATCAATCCCTTGGATACATAAATCCATGTTTAATGTATTTTATGCTCTCCAGCAGAAACTTGTTCAAAAAGGAGCAAATGACTTGCATGAGTCAATCAGTCATATGTGTCATATGAGTCACTGTCATACATGAGGGGTCTGAGATCCTCTCTGGGACGTTTTCTTACATGGTTAGTGCACATTCTTTGCAAAGATGGTCTGCTTTTTTCAACACTTTCATCAGCATCTGTCAGCCTCCAAGTCTGCAGAGTCATTTTATTTTAAAGTATTACTTTATTGTATCAAAATCCATTACTACATTGTGCTCTTTTAGATTATGCCAGGAGGTGACAGAATGTCAACAGATGACATAGCATGAAATAGTATAGTGCCAACTCAAAAGCAAAAATAAAAAGGCTGATATAGATAGTAATTCGTGTCAAATTTATTTGGTCTTAATCATTACGGACCGGAGCACGAGGACACAAGAAAGAGGACATTTTCTCCCCCATTGCAACCTAATGTGACTGTGAACAGTAGCATATCATTATGTCTCACATGGTGAACTGGAACAGAGAGGAGAATACTCTAACAAGCTTCAGGGAAATTACAAGTCAGCATAAACCTGTCTTCAACCAGTGGTATAGCCTCACTACAGACAATTTGCTGTAAACATTAAAAAAGAAGTGCTGATGCTTTGCAATAAAAAGTTGTTATTAAGACAAAGCCAAATAATCTATTTTGATGCTCTGTTCTTAAATAAAATTTTAAAAATGGAAGCTATCTAACATCATCTAGTAGTGATGGGGCCATCACCAGGAAGCCTCAAATGACTCAGTTGTAGACAAATAGTGGTCATCCTCTGCAAAAATAGAAAAGGCAGATATTGATGTGCAAAACACTTTAGCATCATAATTAAAGCAGGAACAAACCATAATAGAAATAAACATGCAGGTACTTTCTGTTCTCTACAGGCAGTTGAAGGTACATCCAAAGTAAACCAAGCTAGCATTGCTTTAAGAAGGCAAATGGCTATTTTCTCATCAGGTCATCTTTGTACATCACAATTTTACTTTTTTTTTTTTCACAGTAGTTACATAAGAGAACCTCCTGAATAGGTGAGATAACTGTCTCTGAGTTTGCTGGTGCTTCAAAATATTTCCCATTTGACAGGTGGCTTTGGTCCCCTTCTGTTCTTCATAGCCCTGGGAAAACAAAAAGCAAACAAAAACTTTATATGTGTGAAAAGCCAAATAAATAAAATTCGATAGTTTTCCCCAATGTGTCAGTAAAACTGTTTACAAAGAATAATTTGCACAGTAAGATTCCTATAGCTCAATAATCATATTAACATGGAAACATAGAAGCTCATAAAGCAATGCATACTCCATTAGAAATGAAATCCACATGAGAAAGCTAAATCCTGAGGCACTTACTCTTTTAACAAAATATTTATCTGACAGTCTCCTATTAAAATCAAAGGAAATATGCTGGAGTAAAGCATTTAGGATTTACTCAATAGTACAAGCTAATCAGAACACACTTATCACAAAGACTAATTACATAATATCACATAATCCGTATTTTTAAATTTTAATTTCATATAAACACCCATATCTTTTGCATACTATGTATGGAGGAAGATGTTTCTAAAACAGTGCATTGTTACTGGAACTAAATGCCAAATATCAATAAGACAAAAACACCCTTATCTTTTTTTTTTTATGTTAGAATATTTTTCCCTACTATTTATATGAGAAAGTAAGACATTTCTCATCAAATATCTGGGATCTTTACTGGGATGAGGGAGCAAAAAGCCCAGGGATGCTGAGTCACTATCACTGGAGATACATAAAAGAAATCTAGGTGTGGTGGTTAGGGAAATTCATGGTTTAATAGTGGATTTGGAAGTGCTGGGTTAATAGCTGGACTTGATGATCTTAAAGGTCTTTCCAGCCTAAATGCTTCTGTGATTCTATAAGCAAAAGATTCCAAAGAGACAACACTTTTAAATGAATTTTTGATTCTGGGTCCTTCTGTTCAGCTGGATTCCAGCACTGGGAACAGTGTCTCCTGGACATAGATGGTGATTCATCTCCATACTTACTAAGATGGAAAAAGGGAAAATCCTGCCACATCCTGGATTTTTAGCTGAGAGTTTTTCCTCAAAGGGGTGTCAAACTTGGGGATGACTCTCCCCACCTGTCCCCCAGGTATGCCTCCTCTGAGACCAAAGCACACATATGACATGTAGAGATCTTTCTTACAGGCAAGTAGTATCCAGAGCCTACAGTGCATCAGTGCAGGTCTTCCAGTGGCTGAACCTTATAATCCTTTTTTTAACACTCCAAAGAACACAGAATGCACAAGATTCAAAGATATGTTACAGCGTGTTTTAACGCCAGTAAAGTCACCTGTCTTCGTGGATTCTAACTATACAAAAAGCACTCTCAGAGACCTTCCCTCTGAAGTTTCTGCTTTTGGCTTTTCATAGTTTGGGGGGTTTTTAAACAGATATTTTTCAGAAGAAGCATTTACTCATGGACCATATAACAAAGGGGAAAAAGAGGAAAAAATGTGGCCTTAAGAGAGAGACAAACAGCTCTACTCAGCCAAATCTAAGTCATCTGAATATGTTAAAATAGCCCAAAATTCTGTTTCAAAAGTATACTCCGAGTGGTTTTATCAGTCAAACTCATGTGTTCAATTGCATATATGTCTTAAAACCTCAGACTAGGCTATTTATCTGTCTAGGCTATTTATTTGTCTAAAATGAGTAATCTAATCTTTTTCTTGTTCAATAAAACTTAATTTTGAGATGGATGCCATTGCCTGTCTGGATACTGGTGGAAAATATGTGGAACCTTTTGAGCTGCCTTTACCATGGAAAAAATAAAATGGTGGGCAATTTGAAATTATCCTGAACGTTTCTTGGCTCCTGCACACCTGGAGCAGGGTTGGCACTAGTGTGTGTGTTTGGACTTCCTATCCTTGTTCTTTCCTTCAGCTGGTGGCTCTGCACTGTCTCAGTGAGATGCACAGACACGGGAAGCAAGGGTGCAGCAGGACATTCACAAAGGGCTGTAGTTGATCAGATCCATGCCTAGAAACCTCCAATGGTATTATCAAAATCCTGGGCTGCTTCAGGTAAATGGTACCTGGAAGATCTACTCTGATGTTGCCACTGAAGATGCATATGACTGTGCATGTTGTTACAAAGTGTGTTCTCTGACATACGCAACAACTAGAAAGGCTGTAGAGGTCTCTATTGCTGGCATACATTCATAGTACACTAAGAGGAAAAGCAAGAAATTTATTGAGGGTGCACACAATCTTAATGTCTTTGTCATTGATAAAGATGTTAAAGAGCATTAGTCCCCAGACAGAACCCTGAGGAATACCACTACTCACCAATCTCTACCTTGACTTGGAATGAGTATATTTAGGAGTGAGTCTAATGGTTTTTCTTCTAAAATGAATTATATACATATTTTGTTGACTTTCTAGAGCTATTGGTTGAAGTTTTTAAAAGACATGAGGCTATATGCATTGGTATGACCTTAAAATACAACCTTATATTTCATTCTTCTTACACACATTCACTAATGCTGGAACTTAATTTTAGACTGTATATATGTTACACATACATCATCATCTTTGTAATGTTATATGATAGAAGATCTTGTTTTATTACTCATGGATTCTCTGCTGCCCATTATGC
Organism: Toxostoma redivivum; assembly: GCA_013397375.1. Taxonomy (NCBI): domain Eukaryota; kingdom Metazoa; phylum Chordata; class Aves; order Passeriformes; family Mimidae; genus Toxostoma; species Toxostoma redivivum. The sequence continues at coordinate 1,044,055 of VXBI01013141.1, read as the reverse complement.
TAAATGCATATCCAGATAATTTTTTGGTGTGTTTACAGTGCAGTACTTAGAAATATATGCAGTCAGATTAACATTTTTTTTAATTGTAGTTAATTTTAAAAATGACAATAAATTATTGTCTTTATAAAATATGTGGGGTTTTTTGCATATGTATGCAGTATTTATGAATAGACAGACTTCTCTGAGAAGCTGTACACGGGCAAAAAATATTTCCTAGTGTTGTTGTTTAGGAAAGATATTCCTCAATTTAGTGTTCCCACTGAAACGCTCCAAACCATGCACTGTTTGCTCACTCCCCCCGTTCCTTCCTCTCCTCCTGCAGCGGGCTGAAGACAGGAATTGAGGCACAAAAGGTAAAGATTACAGGTTGAACTAAGAACAATTTACCGGAAACAGACATGAAATAAGAAAGAGACAGTACAGCAACAATATTAATGAAAAGCTCTACAAGAAATGCAAATGAATGACATGTGACAGAACTAGCAGCACACAAAGCACCTCCAAGCTACCCAGGACCAGAAAATAATCCCTTGCCCCAGCCCACGTACTACTGAATAAATGCCCCTACTGGTTTCTGCAAAAATTAAACTCTGTCTTGGCCAGAACCATGACACTCAGTTATACACACACGTCTGTGAACCCTGCCGGCTTCCCAGCATAAATTCAAGTTTTCAGTGATCACACATGGTATAATTTATTTGAAAGAAAAAAACTAACCAGAAAACAGATTAAAAATAAATCACAGTGTTAGTTGTGCTTCATGCATATGATGTACAATTTTGAAAAAGCATTGTCGTAAACTTTGACAGAAAGTTTGCTTGACTGTTCCATATATGTAAATGTCATATATAAAAAAAAAGCATTTGTCCAATTTTATCTACAGGAAAGAACAAGAAGAGAATTAGCAAAGCAGAGATTACTTTTGCTCACCAGCTTGGACAGCATAAATTTTTTTAGCAATTAGAGAAATAGGCCCTTGGAATGTAGCTTCTCCCCTGTTCTGGCTTATCTTCACATAGCAACAAAGCATGAATAAAGCTGTTCAATTAAAGGAATGTGCATTAAAAAACACAATAACTGATTTGCCTCATCCCAGTGATTTGGGATTGATGTCTTGTACCTTTTAATAGCTCAGCTTGATTATTTAGTCCTCATTGGGTCCCTTGCCAGTCATCAAACTTTTCCAGCTGCAGACTCTGGTCATTTACAGTTTTATAGACACTGGAGAGGTCTGTCTGAAGGATAAGAAAACACAAATTAGCCTTTTCAGATTGGCCTCAGTCAATGCTGGCTTTGTGCTACAATAAACATTCAAACAGTTGGATATATCACTTTGGGCATGTTGTGTCAAAGACTTCTACAGAAAATGACTAGAAGGATGTTTTCCCTTTGTGGTTTTGAAGCTTTTGAGGACTTCTGAACTTCTTTGAAAAGCGACACTATATGTATATGTTGCTGAATGGAGTGGTAGCCAAGTTAAGCAGACATTTAAGAAACAAGAAAATGCAAATAGTCTCTTCATTAGCTGTCAAAGCAGAAAGTGAACAGCTCCTTTTTTCAATTTTTTATCCTTCTAAAGGAAACTTTGATTGTACAGATGATAAGTTTTCAGGTTTGGGTAATTTCCTGAACCGTATGCTTTGCAGAATAATCAGAAAATTTTTTACTTTAGTCCCCCAAATTTATTAATCATATATATATATATTTATGAGAGGGTGTTAGCCTAATGGTGGAAAAAGTATGCTCATGCCTTCAGTGTTTAAACAAATTCAGTGAGAACTTACCCAAATTTTGGTGTCTTTTTAATTTAAGATTTCACAATTTAAATTCCATTCTTTGTTCATTAGTCACACATATCTTTTGAGGAAGTCAAAGGGCTATCTCTGAAAAATCACAAAAACGTGAACCTCATCTAGTGTATGATGTGTACAGAAAGAGGATTTCACTGAATACAACACATTTTTAATTCAATATGCATAACTTGAGAATTTCAAACTTTTTCTCAGAAAATTTGCCCAAATATGTGGCATTCATTAACTAAATAATTCATTACAACCTATTCACTCAGCTTTATTATTAATAAAATTTCTTTGAAATAGTTGAAAATCCCACGGATTTTAAATTAGTTAGCATCTGAAATTTTTAGAAGTGACTGCGTTTCTGTTCCTATTTGACAGTGTTGATACAGTCTTTTTCTGGTAGAATCAAAGAAATTATTCTTCCCTCTTAAAGTAGTGACACTTATAGCAAACCCCCAAAATATTTGCTCTTCTACAGTATTAGCCTGAATGTTCAACATATTTTTCAGACTGGATCTGACAATCAGTTCTGTTTTCTTTGAACTATCTCCCTTTTCCTGTCTCGTAATAAAAGGGAAACATTTGGTTGGGGGGAGAGGTTCATTTGACATGGGCTGGTTCATTTTAGCCATAATGTATTAAGTCAGTCAAGATAGTTTCTAGAAAGCACTATTTGCAAATATATACTTGCATCTACTTAATTAGCTTTAAATTATGTTCATTTTTATGGAGTGTAATCAAGATATCATTTCTGTTACCAGCATATTTTCCTGCTTAAAAAAAAGCTTTACAGAGAAGCATAAAGTTAAATGCTGCTGTTAGGGATGTTTTTCTCGATTGGGATGTAATAAAAGAAATGGCCAAGACTTCGCTTGTTTTTTCCAACTCCTGACTTTGCATGTGAAAACCATACATCTCCCTGGAACAGGGCTTGGCAAGAGCACTTTTGTCATATGTGGTTTTGTATTCTGATGGAGAGTCAGAGACCTGAATTTTTCACTCTTACACAAAAGATTAGTACTATTCTGATATGTTTTATGCTAATATATAAGTATAAAGCCTAAATTAATTGCAATTAAAATCTTTCACCCTTTACTTCTAATGCATTTCCTTTATTAGGTTTGAATTTCCAATAGTATCAGTACCTAAAACCCTTTAGGATTTTGTCTGCATGGAGCAAAACCACTTCTCTAGAGAGTTTTTATTTCCTTATCTCGATTTTTCCCTTTCTGTCCATTTATTGAGTGGCTTCCTGGTATAATAAATTAGAATACACTGTCAAATGAGGAGCGTGTGAACATCAAGAACAGAAAATAAGAAAGCTGAGGATAAAGTGGAAATGCTAAAGAGATTTTTAATATACAATTAGTGTGGTCATTGAAGAAAATTAGTAAGACGGGCAACCATATCCTGCTATGTGAAACTTTTTCTTCCAGTGACTTCTCATTCTCTACTATTAATTTTGTGATGAGATACGGGATTTTGATATGTGTAGATTAAAGTACGTCTCTATAGTTATTTTTTCAAAGTATATATAAATACAAAAAAATATCTATTTTATGGCTGCTAACATGTTCCCTCAGTTGATTTAAAAAAAAGACCTCATAATTTCAACAAAAGTTGGGCAGAATGAAATGTGAGTAACTCTACTTTATAAGGCAAATTTCTACACATATAATAAAAAAACAGGGAGTGAGGAAGGAAGGCAGGAAGGAAGGCAGGAAGGCAGGAAGGCAGGAAGGCAGGAAGGCAGGAAGGCAGGAAGGCAGGAAGGGAGGAAGGAAGGAAGGAAGGAAGGGAAAGAGAAGCAGCAGAGAGGCTAATTGTCTGAAAGGAAAATTACAGAAATGTTAGAGGGGTTTTTGTGGTTCTTCTAGTGACTGCTGTTAGCATTTAATGATGGATTGATTAAATTCTGATTGATATGTAAATGTATGCTTTCAAGACTTTATGTATCCATTAATATAAAACTGCAATATGTCTATAATATCACAAATGTGTATGCAAATAAAGGTGATATTTGTGGACATTAAAAATTTCTAGCTTCTTATTCTGAAGGATGTAAGTTAATATTTAGATCCTGTTTTTGCCTTCTGTTCCATTGTTAAGCATTTTGTATCTGAAATGAGAGATACTGGCAAGGATAAAACAAAGCAACAACAATTAATCTGCAAAGAGAATAGTCATCATATGTTTTCTCTCAAACACATTGTACAAATGCATAATATTCTTCTGTTAGAAATTCTGAGGCAGTAAGAAACACAATAAATGTTGAACAGTAAAAACCAACACATTTTACACCGGATATTAGAACGAAATCCTGTTGTCATTTCACATTTTTCTGTTCAGTTTTGCAAACTATAATACAGTACTTAGCTTCACTTTCCCTCAGGTGGGTATATAATTTCTACTAAAATAATTTAATTGTTAAATTTGGCTGATACTGAAAAAATTTTGGCCAAGACATTAATACAACTATTTTTAATTTAAACACCTTTTTTTTGAGTAGATTTAATAATGCAAGTTATATACTCAAGTACCCTGAATAACAATATGAGGTCTTCCCTATAGATTTTTTTATTTCCAGGTTTTTTCCTACAAGCATCTGAGGCATTGAGAACACCAAGAGGCATCTCTGTTGATATATCCTGTATTAAAACTAGCAGTTCTAATTAAGTTTAATCTATTTTTTCTTTCTGTATTGCACTTCTGTAGCATTTTTATACGCTATCTTAACAATGTATAAAAGGATAGGACAATGGAGAATATAGACCTCTGTATGAAAACTCTCAACTATTTCTATTTAAAAGCCTTGAACACAAGCCATTTTTCTATCTCTCCATGGTTTTTGTGCTGGTACTGCTAGCTGTTATCATAATTAAATTATTTTCTACAGGTTTTAGAAAAAGATTAAAGTAAGACCAGGTTAGGAAGAAGAAATTCTATCTTATTAATGAGTTTTAGGTAAGTTATATGGAAAACAGTAGTTATTGTTGTTATTTGCACAACATATGTTGTAGATTGCTAAGCAACTTGCATGGAGCTCAGCCTGAACATAATTAAGGCAGTAGTTTGCAGTAAATAAAAGTCCCAAATCAACAATTTGTGTCTCTGCTTTAAAAAATAAAATCATTAACATTCTTAACATTTGAAAGTTCACAGAAAAGCTGACAGGCACTGAACTGCTGAAGGAGAGTGGATTGGTGTTGCTGCCACTATTCCTTCTGTACAGCAGAAATATACCAGCAACAGCTGACTGATACAGCTGTTCAAGTCATTATGGGCAAATAACACCTTGGGTGCGAAAAATCCACTTAAAAATCCAGATAAAGATCTATCATGGTTCTTTAGGACTGCCTAGCCTTATCATATATGAAATCAGTGGACTCTTAGGATGAAAACCTCTGGATTGCCTAGACAGAAGCATTTAGATGGGTCTAAAACCCTCATCTGAAACATTTTTTCAATCTAGAAATAGGAAATTGACACACTTTTCAAGGTGTAATTTTGTGCTAATTCTACTGAATGGGACACAGATAATCCTGGACAGATCTTAAGTCCTATTTAGATGTGAGCCTGTACTGAAGTCTCTTCAGGAGAACACCTCCTTCACCAAGAGATATCTTCTCTTAGAAGGCCAGAAAAAGCATTGATGGAAATATAAGAAGCATGAGTTCCACCACAGATGATGCAAGATGATGCTGGACTCAGCCCCACAGAGATCAGGGCACTCTCCTGAAAGGTGAGGGCACAAAGGTTTTGCCTTCCTGCTCCCAGAGCTTTAAAAATGTTATTCAATTATATTCTAAGGATAAATATATATTCATTTAAGGAAGCAGTGTCTGGGGCAACTAAACACCACAATCAGACCAGAACTGATATAGGAAAGAGCACATGCAGAATGGACATGTACACAGAACCCAAGCTCCATGTACAAGTTTGTGAACAGTAACATTCAAGAACAGTGACTGACTTTTGCTTTTCAAGGCTTCGAATTGACCTCTTGGAGTGTTAAGTGACCTCACAAAATGCAGATAGGGAATGAAATGTATTTACTCAAATCTATGTTTTCCTGGAAGTCACCACTCTGCATTTAAAAGGACAAACAGAACATGGAAAGCTTGTCCCTAGGTTTATAGAGGCCCTTAATAATATATGCCCCTCAAAGGGTTTGGTCATCACAACCTGTGATACTTGATAACTGTTTTCTCTATATGCTCACATATTAAAAATCTAATCTGGATGGAAAATTCTATCTATTTTTACTTTTCCCACTTCATTTTGCCAGTGCAAGGACAGGTGTACTTAAAAACATATTTTTCAGGCAAAGGATAAAAGATCTTGGCAGTGATCAACCTCTTCATTAATCTTGAATGAGGTCAGTGACTAGCAAGAGAAAAAGCAGTTCAGTTGCCTCAACCACTTCACCTACTCCTGCTTAGACCCTCTGCAAGGCAGAATGAGCCCTGAGACCACTGCATATTTCTGTCTTCTCATCCACAAGCCTTTCATCCAAACAAGAAAGACATTTCTAAGTTGGGAGGCTGTGATGTGTATTTATCAAATATATATCAAATATACAGGAAAGTAATCAACAAACTGAGTGTCTGTTTATCAAAAATATATAGTTTATGTGTTCCTTTTTCAGTTTATGCATAGGTGGTCCATCCACCTTGGTCAAACATGGTGGAATTTTATCTTGAATTGTTGACTGTCATAATGTAATTCCTTTGTCATCTCTACCTACTATCCATCCATGGATTTAGCTGGATTGTGGTGGCCTTATATTCACAGGGTCCATTTCTAGTCCCATGCAATGTTATTATTAACTAAGATGATATAACAGAAGAGTGCCCTGGGGCCAGGGGCTAGGCTGCCTTCTCAGCCTTGTTATTGCTCTGGAAAATAGTCCTTAAATGATTGAGCAGATGGCGAGAGGTCATTAGTGGTTGATGTCCCCTAGGCATTCTGGTTTGGCTGATTTTAGTGTTAAAACAGTCCAGAATCCCCTCATCATGTCCAGTATCATTCCTGATGGTCAGCCATAGATTTAAAATTTCCTTGGTCTGGAAATATTTGGGGTCTATTTTACTAAGGTCCCTCAAAGTAATCCCATCTGGCCCTGGAGCAGAGCAGTTACTCGTCTCTTTGACATTTTTGGGAATTTCCTTAGCTGTGATTATGGTTCAGAGGTCATTGTTTTCAGCTTGGCCAATCAGTTGTAATTCACCAAGGCCTTCAACCATTCCATGTGATTCCCATCTTGATTTGAACATGGAACATACTTCATCACGTGGTATTTCACACTTCATGGATTCTATATCATCCAGAATGATTCCTCCTAATTTCCCCCATCCAGGTAGAATAGCTGCTGGTGTGGTAATTATTGCCCCATTTTGACAGCCTTCTTCTTCATCCATTCTATATATACTATACCAAGAGTGACTCTGTATTATACAAGGATCTGGAAAAATAAATTATTGTCATAGAATGTTTTTCATGTTTTACTTCCATGTTATCTTGTATCAACAATTGAAGAACAATATCATACCATTAACCTTAATAAAATTATTAATTCCTCATTTAGTACATTGTTCTAAGTATGTATATTCAAAGATAATATCCAATTGTTTCCTGAATTCCTTAAAAATTGCTTCTGATGTCATACTTCCCATATAACACTTTATTTTAAATTTAACTTCAAACTGGAAATTTAGGTTGATATTAAGGGGTGGGTTTAGAAATCAGAAATAATTTTTAAAAAACCCACCACATTCAAATTGTAAGACTAATCCTATGAAATGCCTAGATGGAGCTAAGGCTGTGAAAATATTTCTTTATAAGCATTATAGAATTCCTCAGATTAAATTATCCAGGAAATTAGGACAAAAATCCAGTCATTAAATGATTTTACACCTCCAATGTTTCTTAAGGGTTCCTGAACAATCGTTAAAGTTATTAATACATGAGGTATTCAGGAAAATGAGGTTTTTTTCTTATACTAACTATATAAATATTCAAAATACAATACAATTGAAACAGGAATTATTTGTTTGAGTAGTATGCATGTAAGTCCAAATTAAGTAAGTATCATTGTTTAAGTAGATTTCGTGACTTCAATATGAGTGAAGTTTATGTATTTATAGACATTCAAATGACAAAAGCTTTACCTCCAGTGCAGGAAATTTAGGATGCTAAAAGCTTTTTAAAAAACGTTAAAAAATCATATTAAGTTAAACATGCTTCAAATTAAGCAAAAACTTTGATATTAACCTCAACAATGATTAATCACATGACTAAGGATTGTGGGATTCCCTAAAACTGTTGCTATGAAAACCTGCACAAATTTATCAAAATTTTAAGCGTCTACAGGATTTTTTCAAATGGATCTTTACATAATGCACAGCAAACAGATCACCTAGTGCATGAAAATTTCCATAGACATTTGAAAAATTGCAGTCAGAATTCAGGATTTCAGAATTTTACAGAATATTTTCAGAATTCTCATATTCTAATATTTTCAATATTCAATTCATATATGGTCCTAAAATTTACATCTAGATTATTGGTATATATTTTCTAGTTGAAGATATAAAAGTCTTCAGTTTCTGCAAAATGTAATCTGGCAAATATTCAGTAATAGACCATTTGGAAAAAAAATTGCTTTTAGNTATAAATAATATGTGGTTCATATTTTAAAGCTATGGGTTTATTTTTATGCAGACAAGAGCTGCTGTGATTCTAACACATTTTAATTAAGGCTAAAGAGTTAGAAAAATTGTAAACTAAACAGAACAAAAGGGATAGCAACACACAAATCAAAAGCAAACAAAACTTCCATATTTTTATCAGATAAAATCTCTGAATTCAGACATGATCTCAGCCTGCTATCTGTGTTGTTCTGGGTTATCTAGAATTAGTAGGTGTAAATACCATCTGAAGATCCTACTGCCTGGACTTTTTGAACTTCCACAATTTCACAGCTAAAAAAAAAAAAGATGTACATATTTTAAGAATCATCCAAAATGATCAGAGGAATTTTTAGGTTTAAAAGAAGTAAATAATTAATAAGACAAATATATTTCAAATCCATAAGGGTCTTGGATAAGGGATTTACACTTTTATCTCTTTTACTATATTTTTTCAAGAAAATGAAAGAAAATCAGTAGCAATTAATCATATTAGGAAAAATATTGCTCTCAATTACACCAAAGCAAAATAAGTGCAGCTGTGCTGATATTAGATATTTTAGTCAAAACTTCATGGGCTTCACTGTGAGAACACCTGGACTAATTTTCTTTACTATACTATCATTAAAGGCAAACACACAATTTCTTGAATGTGGACACTGACAGACATTTATTGGGAGTTGATTTACCTCCCATTTGAAAGTACCAGTTTCCAGAAGTGCATGTGTACTAATAGTAGTTTTGAGATAATATATTTCAAGATACTGATATTTTTAGAAAAAAATTCTGCAAATTTTCTTTCAAAGTACTTTGACTTCCTTTTATACATTTAAATGATTTTTATAGAAACTGCTTTTTTTTTTAAATAGTAATTTTCAAGGTAGCACATGCACCCTTCAGAATGCACAACTGGGAATTTGAACAGGTGCTTATGCAAAAAATTCTCAAAAAATCCTCTCTAAATTTTTTGCATTTATTCACACATGTAAGGGATGAATTAACTGTCATCAACAGCTTTCAGACAATCCATGAATTGAAAAATTATTTCATAAAGCATCCACTGAATCATTGAAAATAAACACATTGTTAAAAATAAAAAATATTAATTATTAATAATAATACTATTAATCTGATCAAATATTTTATAGTCAAATAAATTGTCCAATCCTTTTCCTGGGATGCTGATAACATCCAAATTCCTCTCCATAATCTTCTACCACTTCAAGTAGAAAATAATGAAATGAATGCAGTTGACTGGAAAAACACATTGGATAAAGAAAAACTCTAAGCTGCTGAATAAAGATATTGGAAAGTAAAGTAGCTAGGAAGCTAACCTGGCAGATGAAATGACCTGATTTTAATACCCTAAGTCACTCAGATAGGTCATCCAAGCAAGGCTTAAAATTGGAGGTTGCTTTTTTTGCTTAGTTATTCCCACATCCTTGAAAGTGGCTGATCAGGCCTATGGAATGTGAGGCACCACATAGGAATACACCAAATATCATATCTCGTTCTCTAGAGGTTCATGAAGCTTTTGTGCTCAGGGGACTAACACTTGACCTACAGGAATAATAGGACTTTTCTTGCACTTGGTCATTCACACCCTAATGGAAGAAATCACCTTTGAAGCATGGAAGGTACCAGATATTAGGGAATCATTATCCAGGAGCTTTAGTAGACAATTGTGAAAAAAGCTTTGCTGACAGATGAATTCAATGAAGAGCATGGAATAAAAAATTTTCAACAAACTTTACCCTTACTCAAGGATAAGTTCTTTGACCCAGGAAAATTTCTACAGCATGCAAAAGAGGCAAATACTACATTAAAAGAACCAGTAACTTAATTCACTCCAAGCAGTGCTATAAATGTCTTCAATGAAACAGTACAAGACCACATCCATGCCAGCCAGAGTACTTGATCTTGGTAAGCAAACTGTCTGGTTATTCTTCTCACAAGTATCAGACTATCTTCATCTACATGAAATCCAGTGAGTGACAAATATCAAAGGGTATTGTTTGTTAAAGCTAATGGGCTTGGTGTAGATGTCATTGCCTGTGAGTTCAGGCTGTAAGCACAGGAGGCAAGATATTCCAAGTCTCTGAAGAGCATGAGTTCATATTAACACAAACACTTCACCCAAACTTTTTGTGATTCCTACTGATGACAAAGAGATTAAGTCAGCACGTGCAGACTAAAGTTGCACCTATATTTTGCTGGGTAGTACTCCGAAGTCTACATGCAAGTCAGGGCATTTGTAAATATACTTTCTTAGCAAGATAGGAATTATGCTAATGTTAAAATCATATAAAAATTATATAACTTTGTTTACCCAGTCTCTCTGTTGACATTTTGTCTCAGCTTGAATTCTCTTTCCTTCTATTAGTAAATTTTGAACAAGGGGATATTGAAGGAGTTGAGTGTGATTCCTTCTTTGCAGATGATGATCATAACACAAAAATGATGACTCTCCTGCTTCATTTCAGATTTTTTCAGAGTAATTCCACTGAAAAAGAAGAGTCAGAAAAATATGCAGTTTTGTTGAAGTCAAAGTGATTTTTGAATTTACAGAATTTACATAAAGCTTTCAAAATATGAGCCCTTGAGCTGAAATAAAATACCTATTTGCCATTACAAAATTGCTTTTCAGCATATTCAGAAGTTTCAATAAAATTTTATGCTCTGATATACAGAGGGAAGTATTATAAGTGGACCACTAATGCTTGCTCTATTCACAGTGTTACGAACATGTTAGTCTATTTCAAGCATGCTGAGACTAAAGTGACACTGATACAAGGTCACACTCTTTGTCAGGATGGTTACAGTTCCTCTTCATATCACATTTGGATCCAAATCCTTCCCCCTCAGCATTAAAATCCCACAGCTGCTTCACTGCAGCTCCTGTAGAGTGGTAGAGGGGTAGAAATGTTCTCTCAGTATCTCAGCAGGAAGGAACTATTTTTGCACAACCAATCTTGATGAAAATATATTCAAAACTGAGATGTCCACCACACATCCTGACAAGAGAGAAAGTATTACATTTCCTTGAGAGCAGAAAATTTGATCAGCTGCATTCGCAGAAGGAACAAGAATGGTTTCAATTGTACAATGTGCAGGACGCTTCTCCCTGCTGGGAAGAGAGCTACCAAATCCCCATAATAACAAAAACACAAATAGCTCCATGTATCTGTCTACATTATTGAACATGCCTGTTTCCATGTGTGAGAGAACACCAGTTACCCACCAGGGGCTTAAAACATATTAAGGGTATAATTACAGCCAACCCTATCGTAGAGGTTTATTTATTTCTGCTTTTCAAAAATAATCTCCACATCTGGAATAAAAAGTTCATATCACTGATAGCATCACAAATTAAAAGTAAGTTATAAAAATTTAGTGGTTAAGTTACATTTTCTTGGACAGTTTCTGAACCACAGAAATGCTCCCTGCAAGGATAGTAGTATCCAGACCTCAGACCTCCTGTGTGACAGCCCTCCATCACAAGGCAGCAAAGCCAGGATCCCTTTTTCTCTTGGATTTTCATCTGTGCAGTGACATTATTTTAATTACTTTGATATAAGAAACTGAAGATGATCTTACTTTGACTCTATTACTGTATCTCAGACAAGATTTGGAAAAGTTTTCAGGAGCAAAAGTTCTCAGTCCAATAACCCAGAACAACAGAGAGAATTTTAGCCATTCATTAGAAGTATGCAAACAAACTCAGAAATGAGGTAAGCAATTGAAATATAGACTTTTAAACTTCTAAATATATTTCTGCCTTTCCTTTTTGCTATGCAATTTCTTATATGGGGAAAAGTAACTTTCCAATGGCAAGCTAATTCTCCTGGAGCTGTCTGAGAATCAAAATAATATCTAGCAGATTGTAGGCACTACTGAAGAATTTTAGGCTGGAATTCTCTGGTTGTTTTGATTGTTTTTGCAAGCATTGGTTGGAAGCCAGTGATTTTCAGTCCAGCTTTCAGCAGGAGGTGAAGATCTTGTGGAAGAAACTGAGAGCCCCTTAATGAGATCCACAAAAGTGTATTTCTTGCTGAAACTACTTAAGTAAGTCATTATCTACCCTGATGCATAATTTAATATGTGTGCTGCTGAAGTACAGGACTGGGAGTTGTAGTTAAAAGGATTAAGGTGAACATACATCATACTTTTCAGGACTTACCGAATAATTTGTGACTCTTTAAAGAGTTTTACGAGGTTAAACAAAAGCTGTACACTATATTACTGCCTCAAACAATTACATTGCCCCTTTAGAAATGTTTATGCTCCATGCCACTTCACAGTGTCATTGTCAAAAGAGGTGGAAGAAAGCAATCAATAGCTGTTGGAAACTACACAGCATAAAAGCCTGAGGAAAATAAAGTTCACAGGTGCATTGACTGCAACACTGTTGCTGTAACAATATGGGGTTTAGTCAGCGCTGAAGACTTTTAAAAGAGCATTTTAAGGAATGAAATTCACATTTTATACTGACTGTGACATTTTAAAAAGGCTTTACTCATACACTAGCCCCGGACACTTTTAAGAGCTTTTGTGAATTTTGTTTACTATAGCTTCACATACAGTACCTTCAAGTCTTTTTTAATGACATAAAATCCTTGCCTAATCACAGTGGAATGCCTAGGGTATTTTTTTCTTTTGTTATTTTTAGCAGTTCAGGACCAAGCACCCTATGAGCTACTAGTTTTGATGAGAATAGATGAAATTATATCTTCAGCAGTCTCTGGTGGGGAGGTGTGTCTTTCCTCCTCCTATGGAAGACAATCAGTCTTACAATAGCAGAAGGTCATAAACCTTTTATATGAATAGTGAACGTTACTTCTCTCATGTCTGCCCCTGGCATGTCATTACAAAAGGCTTCATGCATATATCATATCTATTGAAGAATTAAAAAATAACCAGACCACAAGAAAATTCTTCTCCTAAAGCCACCATGGATGACAAGTTTGGCTGTGTCCCAAGGCAGTGATGCCTGTGCCTTATACGTTTATTCTTGTGCCTGTACCTCTTGATGTTCCTGAGCACCAGGAAAAAATTGATACCTAAACTCACTGAGATTATTGACACCCAAGGGTATCTAACCAGGAGAGAGAATAAAGCACACTGATTACCTTAATTACTGACTGCAGACTATCAGGCATGTGAGTGCTGCATACTGAAAAATAGGGAGATAAGTTCAGCATTAATTACGCCTGGAATATGTCAGGAAGTTTGAGTCCTCTGTCAAAAGACCATTGTTGAAAATGACGTTGAAAATTACTGTTTTACTGTTAATGAAAAATAACATTAAACAAGGACCTTAAAAGTTCTGATAAATTTCTGATAATACTAACCAGCTTTTGCTGTTCTCTTTCTTCCAAGTCCCATTGCAGTAGATTATTTGTAAAGAAGCTTCTGCAAAGAAAGGATTAAGGAATCAGAAAAAGAAAATTCTATTTGAAGATAAATCGATGTTTATGATTTTTTAGGGATTATAAGACTTCTTTTTACCAACTAGACTGTCATGATGTAGATGTGCCCAAGACACCAAAAATGTGTCCCATCTCAGCTGAGAGTCTCAGCTCACATTGGCAAAGAACTTGTAAGTACTAACTCACTACCAGCTCCATAGAATCTAAACCTAGGGTTCTATGGTAGCATATAATTATTGTGACTGGAATAGCCTTCAAAAAAAGCATGTGTAGATTCCATGAATATGCATGTTTACCAGGTTGAATATAGATTTTCTCAGGAAGCTACTATTGAAATTCTCAATATCATGCCAACAGATTCTATTTCTGGAAAGAAACATAAAAGACACTGATCTTGTCTCCATACATGCTGCAGATTAAAACATTTGACATAATGATAAAGTATTTTTGGTGCTGTCTGATGACAACACAGTATTTGAACAAAAAAATGCCATTCTTATTAGTGCTGCAAGAAGTTTTTCCCCCTTAAAAGAAAAACATGGTGAGACCTAAAGCAAGGCTAAGAAATAAGTATTTAAATATTCCAGCTCTAACCACACTGCTTAGAAAAGGGGGTTTGAATAAAGAATCTCCCTCCTCCCAGGAGCTGCTTTTAACTTTCAAATGAAGCATGACTAAATTCTAGCAAAGCAGATTTGATGTTTCCAATTAGCTCAGAGAGCTGAAAATAGTTGTGATGTTATCAGACGGTGGGTGTTGTGAATAGGAGCCACATCCTGACATAGCCTGTATGCTGGTTATAATTTCAGAAGAAACATAAAAATTACTTAATTACATAATTGTACATTCTGACTTTTTGTATTTTTATAAATTTTCCAAAGAATTTCTGCCATAACCAAGCATCTGCATTTTATTGTTTGGTCATATTTTTGGCATCCAGTTTGTAGGTAATGAATGGTAATCTATCTTAAAACAGTAACCCTCACAACATCTTTCAGCCAGGGCCTGATCCAGATTTCTCTGGAAAAAATGTCTTAGAAAAGCAAATCAATATGTGTCTTTCCCAGTTTTGTGACTTTTTGTTAGTTTGCTGTAATGTGATTGCAAGCAGTAACACCAACTTAGGCCACTATCTTCCAAACCCTAACCTTTGCATTACTCACAATCACTGCTGTTGGAGACAAGTGGGACAAGCCTGTCTTGCACTTTTCCTAACACTGGAAAATGTAAACAGAAAATATTATGCTACTGATGAGTTATTCTCTCTTTAAAATGTGATTAATAAAATAAAAGACCACAATGTGAGCTGTAATGTAAGAATCCTTTGTTCACATGCTGTATTATTATTACTGTGTTATCATTGGCTCCAGCCCATGGGGTTTTTGTAATTATTATTATTTCCTTGTATTCTCTGTTTATTTTTACAGCTAGTAAATACAGGCTCATCCAGGACATACAGCATGGATTAAACTGAACAAAGACTTTTTAGAGTCAATAAACTAGTTGTTTAGCTGTTGGAGTTTGGTCAATAAAAGGGCTCTTAGTGAGTGCAAAATGGATAGGCAGCATTAACATATTTTTTGTGAATATTTTTTTATTTGAATTTAACGTAAACATAGAAGACAAAACACAGAACACAGCTTCTCAGCGTTTAAAACACACACATTTTCCTGGTTTACCTTCCCTGTAGAAAATACTACAGTGTTGCCATTAGGATATTTTATTGCATGCTACCATATTTCTGCCTTCTGCCACAAGAAATCAGGTGGTCACACTTTTTTTTTCACAATGACATTATATCTAATAAGGTTGTGTAATGTAAGAAAAAAGTAAAATATTAATTTGACTCAAGTGGGAAAATCAGCCCCTGCCATGTGCCTGCATGTCTTTAAATATATAGAACTCAGTAAAATATTTCTTCACAGAAATGCTTATGCTGTTTCCAGTTAATTTCAGAAGTTAATTTGTTTTTTGGAGAGAAAAAGCCCCCTTATTTTGGATGAAGGAATTATATTCTAATTGATAGTAAACACTGTGGGGCCTTCAGGGAGTTCAAGTTTTTGCCATTAGTTTTTAGTCTTCAAGTATCAATGTTATTTGTGATCTAATTGACATTGTTTTGCCAGGAAAAATTTCACTAAGTATTTTAGAAAAAGAGAGTACCTTTTCAAGGACCGAATATGATATGGAAATTGGAATGTCACAGAATACATTTTTACCAGTGTCTTTTTTTCCAACATCCTGTTTTCCAACAATATTAGAGAAATACTGATATTTTTCTTTCTTTTTTTGGCTTTATGGAAAAAAAAACACGCTGTTTTTTTCTTCTAGGAAAATGTCAATGTCTTCTAAAAGTGAAACCAGTTTCAGACAATAATTTAAAAAGAGACAGCCAGGCTGGATGGAGTTTTGAACAACCTGGTCTAGCGGACAGCATCCCTGCCCATGGTGGGGGAGAGTTTGAAACCAGATAACACTTATGGTTTCTTTCAACTCCAAAAATTTTATTTTGTTTCCTGTGAACTTGATAAAGAGCTTCTCCTCCCTGGGGAAAACCCATTGAGAAGATGAGGAAGTCATCTTTGAGCTGAGGGACTCCGTGTAATGTAGTAGGTCTCTCTGCATCTATTGTACTACACTTGTGTGCAAACATCTTCCTTACCCCAGCTAGAAAGACAGAAAAGCAAAAAGCCTCAACTGTGTAGTAAATAGGTTGTGCTAAGGAATGGAGCTTAGCTTCTCTTGGAAGGTGGCTTTGTTAAACGAAACAACAAGTTAACAAATCTGAAAGAGGAAATATAAAAAGATAATCCAGAAGTTATCATTCTCTGTTCCTGATGCACACACCACTGTCAGTACCTCCAAGTCTGAGGTTTTCTCTTCTCAAGAAGGAAATACATATCAGACTGTTTGTGCAGTGATTAATAACAAAAAAAGCCTGAATCCTGCACTGCAACTGCTGGAGCTCCAGGTATAGCCACTCACCCATTCTGAAAATGGAGACAATCACATTTAATTGCTTCCATGCTTAGATGGATCACAGATGTGACAGGCACTGTGCCTGACCACAAATTATTAAAGAAAAACATTAACTGGTATAAGTCTTGTTTATGAAAGAGTGCCAGTGGAAAAAGTCACAGGATCGTGGTCTCCAGCTACTACACAGATGCCAAGCAAAAGCATATCAACAATAGTTGAAGTTTATAAAAAGTGCATGGTGCTTTTTGGAACAAAAAATATTTCTGACTGCATTAAATTATACTGCTGTTGTTTTAAGAGTAAATAACATGCAGACATCCAGCTAGCCAGTTGACTGCTGGAGATTTCATTTGGAATAATTTACAAAATCATGACATAAGACTTATGCAACGATTGGCCTTCCAAGAACATAACTTCACACTGTGTCCCTATCTAAACTAAATACCATTTGGGCAGACATTGTCAATTTTTTTGCTTGTTTGGCACCAGGCTAAAGATGTTAATTGCTCAGGGTTGAGTGAAGCCTTATAGTCACTGATCCTTCCCAGGTTCTGCAAGTTCATGTCACCCCAGCAGGAGCCTGCAATAATGAGTTCCCTGCAGAAGAATGATTGAGCTACAACAGGTATTTAGGACACTGCCTCAGACACATTGCTGACAGGTACCACCATACACCTCCTGTTTGGAACTAGATGATCTTTAAGCTCCCTTCCAACCAAGCCACTCTAATGACTCTGTGATTCTTTGAAGGCCTCCATAGAAAGATGGAGTAAAGCAAAGATGGAGTATAGTAAAAAGTTTCTGGCTTGAATTGCATCTTAACTCTGTCTTGGAAGGGAATAATTGATCTGTGACAAAATTACTTGTGTGAAAGAGTAAACAGCAGTAGAGTGATCAGGGAAGGATGCTGCCATGACCCACAGCCAACGTATTAGATGGTTGAATTATATCCTTTGAGTCCTAATGGAGAAAAACTAGTATACAACCTGAGTGAGATGCTAAGCAAAGGAATATACCTGACCTCCTGTTTTCCTCTTCAGTTTATTCTGGTTTTTTTTTGCTATCTTTTTTTTTTTTTCTATCCAGATGGCTAAAAATGTCTGGTTCCATCTGTTAAGACTTTTGTGGATTTAAGTGGAAAAATTTGTGTTTATATCTACTATTTATCTCAAGTGCCACTGACTCAGATAAAGGGAAGCAGTAAGAGTCTCGACTGTCTCCCCCATTGTCTGCACTAAATCTTGATGAAGCTTGATGGAGTAGAACTGCTATTGCAAGAGGGACACAGGTAGAAATATTTACCTCCCCAAAAAAATCCAATCTACAGTCTCTACCTGTCATTTCTACATCTTTTTACAAAGATCTTGATTTTCAGGCTAAAACTGAAGACATAAATTCTTCAGCCATGAACCCGCCACTAATTCTGTCAACATACTGCTCACCTTGAGACATTCAAAATAATGTTTCTTTCCATAACCTGAATCCTCTACTAAGCCAGCAAGAGACTATTTCTCAGTGTGGTAGAGAACACTTGGTGTCCACTTCCAGCTTCCACAAACTTCCCTCTATATCTGCCCTTAGTAGACCTAGAGGCAGCTGGCAAAGGAAATGACCTGTCAGATATGGAGTCCATTTCCTTACAGGGGTAGGGCACAGTCACATGGGAGATAATGCATCAGATATTAAAGTGATTCCACTTGATCTTAGCCAAGAAGTCAGATCTAATATCCATTGTACATGACAGCACTGTGAGTTTGTGCATTTAGCCACATTGCAGTAAATAGACAAAACCTCTGTGGTGAGCACACACTCCTTGTCTCGTTTGGTGCACTGAATCATACAAACTGACCCCATTTGTGGCAGCTTTCATTTTCAGGTAAGTCAGGATACAGGAAATCCAAACAAGGACTTTCACAGAGGCATGGTTTCAAAAAGCCCACAAAAGCATGAGTAGAGTCCCAGAGTTAAAATGCCATGTGTGCATTGGAAAAAGCACTATTTTAGCTTGTAGCAGGTTGGCCACCATTATCCACATCCACAGGAACTTAATACCAGGCAAGGGGCATCCTCTATTAAATCCTGACATAGCATATTCAATAAAAAGCCTATTTAGAAACAAATTAACAACAAAACATAGTGAATTAAAAGCCACAATGGAGGAAAATAATTTAAGGAACGGAATAACGAGAACAATTTTCAGCCATGAAATGTTTTTATCTTCTGATAACTTGCAAACGGTAAAGCCATGAATTTATGCATAAGATACAATACACAACAAAGAGATAATTCATATTCAAATCTCATGGTCCTCCATCACACATCCCTCTGTTTATATGTAGATAGTCTTATGAGAAAATGACACCAGGCACAACCAAAATTATGAGACAGCAAGTCAAGCCTGAAGATAATAATTACTTAGTTCACACAGGCACAGTGAAATTCTTCAACTCACTGTCTTGGTGGCCTGCAGTGACAAATGTATCATGTGAAAGTAGTAAATTAGAAGGATATTCTTTCTTTTTTTTTTCTTTTTTTTTTTTTTTCCTGAAACACTTGGTGAACTAATAACTGTTTGATGATTGCATGGCTGGTATTTCAGAGGAAAGGGGAAACATGTGGTGACTGAGAGCACCAAATTCATTTCCATTTACATTACTGTAAATCTTGAGCAAGTCCATTGGTTTTAGCTGAATTACTCTCATTATCAATGGCAAGAGGTAGGAGAAAAATGGTCAAAGGGGTCACATTTTACTATGGGAAGGCAGTTTCTTTTAAAAGAAACGTACATTGTATAAACTACAAGGAATACTCAGTGTCCTAGTTAAAGGTAATGTGGTAAAATAAAGCAATGAAAAATTAATTTAATCTCATAAAATAAAAGCATTAGAAAATCTTATTTACAACATTTTCCCCTTGATAAAAGGGACTATTTATCATTTTGTCAAGATGCTTAGCTATTCAAGGACTTTGTTAGACTAGCCTATTGAGATATATTTAGCAGTTTACACAAGAAATGCCTTAGTTGTCTCTTTTTCCTGAGAAAAGTTTGACTATTTACAGTTTCATCAACACTGAGATTCTCCTTTTTTCCCCCCTCAAAACAGTCAGCAGAGCAATTAATTATGACATTTCTCTCAAGATGACTACAGGTTGGAAAGTGTGCAAAGCGTCTGTTTAATATAAAGATACATTTAAACTTCCTAATTGCTAGAATCATGATATACAATAGTCTTTTCTCATAGAAATTGTGATTAAATAGTCATAGGGTGTCTAAGAATAAAGTACTTCTGGCACTTCTGTAGGAGAAATTTAACATCAAGAAGATTTTGTTCTAATGAGTCTTAAAGCAGAAACATGTTACTGTTAAGAAATGCCAATACATAATTCTGCCTCAGGATTTTTTAATGTAGATGTTTGTACTCCTTCTCCAGATATTTTTTTCTTTAAAAGTGCCTTTTTCTTCCAGTCTCCAAAGTCACTTATAAAATTATAATAGTGTGCTTTCATTCCTATTAAAACTGTAGTAATGCTTGTACATTTTGCTCACTGTACTGGTCAAGCTCTTTGTAAATTACTAGCAAGGATATAGTGTATCTTAGCTCCTAAATATGATTTCACAATTTGCCTGATATAAACCATATGCCACATATTCACTGACTTTTAAACTAGCTGAAACTGTCACAAGAAATGCAAGATGACATTGAGAAAAAAAATCTTTCTTATTGAAAGAATATGAAGTGCAGCTTCTAAAATGGAGAGCTTCTTCCAGGATTTCCAGGTCTGCTCATGAACCAGAGAGAAATGTAGCAGATGAATACAAATAAGTGAATGTTGGAGCCATCTGCTGAGATGAGTTACAATAAAAAGAAATATTATAATATACTAGGGTGTATAAAATATAAAGTATGATCATAGGAACAAATGAAACAACAGACAATTCAAAAATCTGTGCATAAAGGAAGTTTGTCAACATGAAGTTAAGACAATTTTCTTAATTCACAAATCTTTTAACAGAACTTTTCTAAACATATGCTAACATAGAATCTGGATTTGGAGAGATTTGTTGGTCTAAAAAAAAAGTAATTTGAACTCATTATTTTCTTCTTTAAAACTTTGTGCAGGAAATTTGAATACAATTTTACAATTCTATATTCATGAAGATGGAAATCTGAGGGAAAAGATGCTAATGGGGAAAATTACTGCAAAATAATACATTCTGATTTGTATAGTTTTTCTGGCTCATTAAGCTGGTATTGCATTTTCAGATATCTATGGAAATTGTAATAGAAGAAGAGCTATTAATCTCAGCTAATTTTCAATTAGAATTTCAGAAACCTGATGTAATAAGAAAAGGAAGTTCAAATTAGTACTGTCTACCTTAGTCCAAATGTTTCATCCTATTCCATAAAAAGTATTAATTCACTAATATTCTGCTAATTACAGGCTTTTAACTTATTTCATTTTATTGTATATTTGCCTCAAAAATACCTATCATGTAGTTTCAAAATATGACTTATATTTACAGAATAATTTAAAGATGTCAAGCCTACTATTTAATAATAATATGTCATAACGAACACAACCTTCCCAAGACAGATCAAGAAACCAAATTCAGCTCTTTAATTCATATTATAATAAATGCTTAATAAATATGAGCAGGTAATGCAAAAATAGTATTTGATTTATTTGATTTCTTTTTTCTGTTCATAAATTATCTGCAAACAGAACTCATTATTCTTCAGTTATTGAATTATTTGAATCACAGATTTATTCCTCAAAAATATACTGATAATTTATTAGATAGCTAACAACTCTGAGGTAGTTTATTTTGAATATTTAATTTAAAAACTAGGTTATTTATATTAGCTACACAGCTCATTTTTGTTCTTAAACTAGATAAGCTTGACTATTAAATCTCAGGTGTCTGATGCAAATTATTTTGATTACAATTCAGCGAGATTTCTTCAAAGACGATTATTCACTGGAATAATTTACAGAGCATGAAATAAAGTAATATTTGTGTCAAAGTCTAAAATTTCCATAAGATTCCAGAGCTCCTAAGTCCTTAGTTAATACTTGCTGCAAAGGAAGGGATGTAACTATTTCTTTGGTGTCGAAGTTAACTCTGCAGATCTCGCTAATATGCACTAGCAATACACCCAGCAGGGACAGCCAGGCAGATAGAGGTGTGAGTTACTGCAGCCAGCTACAGCCAGGAGCCACAAGAACTGGATGAAATTCTGCTCAAGCAGGTGTGCACACAAGGCAGGCTCAAACCCAGGTGGCATTTACTCGTAATGTTGTTTAAATGACTAAGAAAAGAGAAAAAAATAAGAAAACATAATTTCTTGTCTCTCCTTATGTTCTCTTTCTCTTTCAATCAAGGCAGGAAATTCTAACAGGCTTTTGCTTCTTTTCTTTCCCCTGCAAGTAGACTACCCACTTTGAAGGAAAAATTCTCAGCCTTGCCTTCCTTATCTGCTGTGAGGATCTCCTCTGCAGTCCTGCTCTCTCTGGAATCCCAATGATGGCAACACCAGATCTGCATGCAGAGCAAACACAGAGTAAGCATCTGGGACCCATCCTGTGGGTAATTAAAATAAATCCTTGTTCTTTACAGGAGAGCAGATTCAATAAAACTTATCAATTTCAGTGTTCACAGCCACTACTGTAGAGAACAATTTATCAACAAAGGTTACAGGAAAATATCAAAGCTAACTTAAGCAATATTTTTGTTTCAATACTTAGAATTCAGGCAAGTCCTACAATAATCATTTTTAAGACCTAACCAAACAATATATCAAAGAATCCCAATCCTACTTCCAGTATGTCTTCTGTAAATTATTGGCATCATAGAAAGAGTTAAAAAGGCTAAAGGAAGCAATTCTGCAGTCATCCTTTGAGACTGTGTTATGGAAATCACCTAGATCCCCCAAGTTACACAGAATTTAATTTAATTTTGGTGGTGTGTTTCTTTTTTTTTTGTTGCTGTAGATCCAAGATTAATTCAAGATTAATTTTCAAGACCCTTATAAGAAGTGTTGTTAAGTTTTTTTTTAATTGGTAGGAACAAAAGTCATGAAAGTTTATTGTGGTTTGATAGTGATAAATGCTCTGGAAGGCATTTTCATAGATTTTACAGGTCTATGTAATTTTTTTAACATGTTTTTCCACTGACAAGAAAGTTTCTGTTATTTTGAATTTAATTTGAATTTGAGTCAATATGATTTTTTGTGAGATTTTGATAAACAAGCTCTGGTAGCAGAAAGAGCAGACAGGCAAATCATTTTTCAGCGACGTAAATTAATGCAGCTTAATGTTACAAAAGAAGTGTTGCTTACTTGAAAAACAAAACAGTGTTTACTCAAAGGTTTTCTGAGACACCACGGCAGGGTATTGTTTTTTGTGTTCCTGTATTTTCCCTAAAAACTATGATAACAGCAAAGTGTTGGAATCCTCTGGTCTGATATTCATTAACTATACTTTAATCTCAATCATCTGTAATGTTGTTTAATTGTGGGCCCAGGTCTTTTTTTCCTCCAGCACACTGTGCACATATTCTGTGGTACTTTAACAGTGAAGATCTATTTTGTTTGATTCTGTGATAAATCAATGCCTTAACTTTCTACCCTGTTTCCATAATTTTCAACAGTCTATATTAATTTAATTTATTTGTCTATTATTTTAGTTGTTCTGGAATATGAAGCAGCAAGTCACATAAAACTCAGGCTATTAGGAAATTAACTAAATATATTGGAAACACATATTGCTAAAATATGCACGCATCTACTTAGATAAAAACAGTGGTTCACCTATATGTTCTCTGCCTTATTTTCTTTTTCCTTCTGAACTTCAGAATTCAGGTAACTTTCTTCTAATGAGTCCTATTGCACATAGCTTCCCTTTGAGCAGATCAGGCTATAGCTCTTGCCTTTGAAGTACTTAGCAAAAAAATCTATTCTTTTCTATCTTGTGCTGTCATGTTCAACAGAGCAGTGGGACTTTTTCTATTAGAAAAATACAGTCCTTTAGTCAAAATATAGTTATAATTACATTGATTTTGCGCTTTAACTCTGTGCAACAGGAAAAAGGCGAAAAAAAGGCAAAAAAACAAAAAAAAAGCCAACCAGAAAGAGACATATACTATACATCTCTTTATCTCTTTTTGTCAATCTATTTGGTCTGTGGACCAGAAGTGTGACTCATTAGAAAGGTAGCCAAGATGTATTCTCACAGTGATACTGGCAGAATAGAACACCACTCTGAAATGAATAGGATTTATTACACAATATGGGACAAAAGTGTTTTAAAATAACCAAGCTGAATTCAATCAGTGTGTTTCAATTTCCTGCAAGTATTGTTGAAAGAACCATCATTTACTATTACTATTAATAACAATTATAAAGTCCCACGTCATATCAAGTCATACCAAGGTCATATTGTGCTAAACGATGCATATCTATGTATAAGTAGCAACTCTTGGTCTTTGTCCAAAACTTGCTATAAAATAAATATGGACAAAATTTGAGTGGTCAAAGAATTATTTGCTGTAGTTCACACATTTGATGCAGTCCTGAGAAACTGTATCTCAAATAATCTAATTAACTACCTGTTCCCATATATATCAGGAAATATTGATTTTTGAATTCTGCAGCATTTTTTTCTAAAGCATCAGATTAAATTTTCTGACAATCTAAAAGAGATATAGTTTTTTATACTCCATATGGCTTTCATAAATATAAGGTTTCATTACAGCTAACCAAGCATTCATGGCTGTTCCATGGATGCAGAGAGCTGAATATATGTGTGGAGATTTTCCATGCATATCACAGTGCAGTATTTTGTCATGTTTCTTAACAAAAAATTTAATACAGTTCTGTCTCCATTATGTGCTTTTGGACATTATTTCGAGAGAGCCTATTTATAAGAGCATATTGTGACAGAACAAGGGGAAATGGTTTCACACAGGAAGAGGGTAGGTTTGTATTGATATTGAGAAGAAATTATTTCCTCTGAGGGTGGTGGGGAACTGGAACAAGATGCTCAGAGAAGCTCTGGATGCCCCATCCCTGGAAGCATTCAAGGCCAGGCTGAACAAGGCTTTGAAACCCTTGTTCTAGTGAAAGGTGCCCCTGCCCATGGCAAGAGGGTTAGAGCTGGATGATCTTTAAAGTCCCTTCCAACCCCAACCATTCTGTGATTCTATGCTTGATTTTAAATGTCCACAGCATTTCAAAATACTCTGCAAAACAAAATCCTTTCCCCTGCTGACTTTATAAGATCATTTATTACCCCTTGGTACAAAGGTATGAAGACATAATCACTGTTGGCATCAGCAAAAGAAAGCTGACAAAAACACTGAAAAGTATTTGAAGCAAAAAGCAAACAGGAAAATCTGGAGAATTGGGAAGATGGCAATGGGCATGTGAGTATGAGAAGGCAAAAAATCCCATCATTTAAAGGCAAATTTTCCAATGGGTGTATGAAAAAAATCCTGGAGGAAAAAAATGTAGCTAAGATATATTTATTGGTAAAATTGTGTTGATTCTCACGGCAGAGTAACAGCTTGGATTCCAGCGTACAGCATGACAAAATGTTTGTTGTGGTAATAACAGCTGAAGATGGTGATCTTAGGTGTATCATTTTGTGCAGACAGAAAGATGGAGAAGTTACATGAGTGGAAACCAGAAAAGGAAAAATGGTTAAAACTACAGACTTAGAGGAGATAAAGTCTACAGTTTCAGAAGCAGGAATGGCAAACAGCACAGTTTAAAAACAGGTTTCAAAAGGAATCACAGTTTTAATTATAATTTCTTCATGCAACAAAAGAAGGTCCTATTTAAATGGAAGGATTTCTAAAGCTGCTGAGAACTCCCCAAGTCTTGCTTGTATCAATGAGAGCACCTGCACACTATGGACTTTTGAGAAAATTTGTTCCATTGACATTCAGAGAATAACCATTGATATCTCTTCCAGAAAATCTTGGACACAAATTTCCCCTTCGGATCTGATTAAGAGAAGAAACCAAAAACTTACAGAGAGAAAAATAGGACTGATGTAGCACTACTCAGTACAATTCCTATTGATGTCCTGGGTTTCGTTTTTCTTATTTTGTCTCAAAATCAAACTGAATATTTTTAATCTTTTTATAGAGAAAACACTTTTGCAACCCAGTAAGGTGGTCAGAGATAAAAATATTCTCTGAGTTCTAGGCCTACCAATCTTCCAAGGTTTGAAAAAACATTAACTTGTTAAAAAATCAGCAATAACAATAAAATATTAACTAGATGAAATAATATTAGCTAGATAATAACTTTTATATTAATAAAAATAAACAGCATTATAGCTATTTACAGTTGTCTTGTTCCTGAAATGAGTTGGTAATCTGCATTCAGATCATAAAAAAACATATGTACTTATGTTTTGTTATTCAAAATTTCACCAAAGAGACCATGAATAGAAAGAAAATATTTCCTATTACTTCTGAAGGATTATCTCCTGCTAGAATTTGGCTTATCTCAGTCTCTCACTATACTTTGAGCCTTAAGAACAGTCACTCTTTGCATAGATTACAGTTCACGTAATAATTTTTCTTCAGTTTCTTTTACCTTACAGAAACAAGTGTACCATAGAATATGTTTTTGCAAAGTTTGGATCTGGGATTTAAGTGGCTTGAGAAATACCTGGTTACTTTAACAAACTAACATCTTGATCACAGCTGCATACAGCAGTGAGGGTCTCTTGGTGTCGTGCTGGTGCCTTATCCCCATCTCTACGAAAAGGTAGGAAAAGATGGGAGGAGAAATTTAATTGATAGCATTGTCAGCATCCCACCTTTTTTGCTTAAAAATGGCTAGTTTTGCTTGTCCCTCCATTCAGGCAGGGAATATTTCTGTTTCTTGGTATTTTTTGTTCTTCTACCGGTTCTGAGAGAAAAGAGGAGGTTTAGCTGCACAATATAAATATGTTACATGAAAGTTATGCAACCTGTCAGAGAATATTCCAGTGTTGAATGACCATTTTCAGAATGTAAGGCTTGAAGATTTCAGATAGCATGCATACCTTGGCCAGTGCAATATATCCATACTTCCGCTGTATCTATTTGAATATTTCAGTATTTTAAACTATTGCCTTACACCCAAGGCTAACCAGAGCCTGAAATCTCAGAATAAGTCCTGCTCACAAATCTTGTCTTGGAGTCACAAAGGAATGAAATCAGAAAGAGTCTGTGTGAGAAGTCTTTCCCAAATATCAACTTTATTCTATTGAGGAGACAAGGTTGTCAAAGCCAAAAACTGTCCTACTTTTCAAATTGCTTTGGCAAAACAGTGCACAAAAAAATACTTACTAAATAAAACATTCCTACATGGTGTAAAATTAAAGAAGGTGAACAAATTCTTCTCAGTGTACAAGATCATAAGGAAAATCAAAGTTTGTTATTGGCTTCTCAGATCAGATCAAGCTCTTTAGATAATAAGGGCTCAGAAAGACTAATTGTGCCTACAGTCAAAATTCTGCCACATCAATACAAGGGGTTTGTGTTAACTTTAAGATTGAGTGTGGACAGAATTTTTCTGCATCCTTCAACTTCAATTTAATGAAAAACATGAAAATATTTTAAGTCAATTTCTGAGGAGCAACAGAGAGAAGTAGAAACATACAGCATGATTTTGATGCTAAGAAGTGATCTCTTGAATCAGACCTCAAGAGCTTTGTTATTCACTTAGTCTCCATATACTCAAAATAGGAAGTGAGACGCTGGAACAAGTTGCCCAGAGAATTATGGATATTACATCCCTGGAAGTCTTGAAGGCCAGGTTGGATGGGACTTTGAACAAGCTGGTCTAGTGGAATGTGTCCATCCCCATGGCAGGGGGCTGGAACTTTATGGTCTTTAAGGTCCTTTACAGGCTAAAACATTCAATTGATACCATGAAACTTTTGAAGTATATTTTGCTGCTAAATAGCATACCTTCTGTGACCCTTCTTTTCCCAATGAGAAACAAGCACACTTCTTTACTCTGATGAGTGTTAAGATGAAATGGCTGAGTTGCTGCTCGTTTTAAAGCCTAAATCCTCACCTCTATCAGCCTCAGTAGTATGAGATGGAAAAAAAATATCAGGAAAGAAATGAAGGACAGTTATTTCATTTGATCATTTTAACAAGGGAAAGAGTCATTATGCAACCACTGCAATATCATGCAAATTAAAGTATCTTCCATGCCCTCAGGGCCACCTTTACATGGCAAAAAATTTCAAGGACACATTTGTGGTTTGGTATGGTGCTCCACTTCACCTCATTTCTGCCCACTCTGAAAAACACAGCAGGAGAATCTTTCCTTTGAGTTAGGGTAAGGAATGGACATGAGGTTAACTGGTTTGGAGTCTACCTGTCTTTGCTCCAAAGGCATGATGGTATTTATTAGAGATAATTTTTGCATTCTTCTGAGGCATGAGGAAGTACTTCGATGCACTTTTAACATTGGAACAGATCTGGCCAAGTGCAGTCAATTAATTTCAGTATTTTTTTATCTACAATAGAAATTTGAAGAACTGTTTCTATAACTAAGAGCATGAAGATGGAGGAGATTCACAATTCATCGAGGATTATTTATTGAAATCAAAGATGAACAAGTTAAGAAAATTATAGTAAATCATCAGGTTAAATAATTTCCCATGTTGAAGGTACGCACCATTATCTTTAGTTCATGACAGTGTATTTTAATACTAGACTACCAAGCAATAATTGTACTGAATGCATAATCTGACATGTCAAATCTGAAAGAATTTGTGTCCAAAAATAATTCATAACAAGGCTACATACAGCAGGAACTAGATACATTATGCACAACCTAAAACAGATACAGAAATTATGCTATGGTCCCTTTAGCTTGTTGTCATTTAGCTGCAGCATTAGAGCTAACATGACAATTGCAATATTCCAAAATTACTAAGAGATACCATACATCTCCTAAGCTAAAGTATATGCACACACTATTTTGTCTTAACAACACAAATCGCTGGTATAAATACCTGACTTCATTGCTTACCATTTTTACATTTCTATGGTATGAGCTAAAATCGGTTAAACCACTAGATCAGCAAACATAAGGTTAAGTGAATGCTGGAAAATAACGCAGTTCTATAGCACAAATATCTAATACTTAAATATTAGATCTTTAGAAGTTTATTAATTTTTTAAAAATATTTCAAAATATTAAATACTTTGAAAAACCCTCAAATAATCAGAATATCAAAAATATTTACAATTATAGCTCTCAATCAAATACTTTTATATTGATAGGAAGGAAGTAGATCAGAGAGATAGAAAGCAATAAATCCAATAATGTTCATGTGGATCTTGGTTTGGATTTTATCTGTACGAGCACCTCTATACCTCTGTCAAGGGCTGGAATATTTTCTATCTAATGTGGAAGGATTCAAATTACTTTTTTTTTTTTTTTTTAAAGAAAATGACAGCAGAGAATATTTTTCCCTTTAACAATAACACAGACAGAGACACTTATGAAGGGCTGGAGAGATCCAGATAGAAAAAATGCTGCAAATTTGTACACACTGAGGGTGTACAAATTGCAAGCAGAAACCAGATGTAAAGCAAATTAATTTTTGAGTAAATCAGTGGATTATGGAAAGTAGTATGATAGTTTTCTATAATTATAGTCTAATTGGCAAATAATTTGAAATAATGTCTTAAAACTACTTTCTTAGAACAAAAAGGAGAACATCTTCAGAAAATGTTGCATTGAATGTATAGAAAATAACTCAGTAGGAGGTATGAATTTAAAAACAGGGTGTTTTCAGAAGCTGTAAATAATCATTTTAATAATGTAACATATCACATTGTTTATTTCACTGGAGTTTTTTGCAACTTCCTAACAGAATAAATTGCTATTGAAAAAGAAAAATATAAGGCTTAGGTTTATCATTAGATACTAAACGATTACAAAATTCATCCAGGAGCATATCTGAATTTTTGGTTCCAGAAATTGATTTCTTCAGAAAGCTATAGTTATTTCATTACAGACAATTCCTTGCATTTTTTAATTATGCATAAAGCACAAGTGATCTTTTCATATCTCATGAGGTTCATGACACATTGTGGATAGTGAAGATGGTGACAGACTGCAGGAGAAACAATACTTAAAATCTGCTTCCTTTCTTCCCTTCTTTCCTTACTTGCAGTCAGAGATGTTCAGAAGAAATTATTATTCTGAACAGACTTTATTAACAACTTATTAAAATTAACAGAACAGTAGTAGAAATCAGAGAGGGAAAATTTCACCAAAATTCGTAGCCACAGCAAAGGGGATTGGAACACCCTCTGGAGGAAGCAAGGAAGAAACAAAATCAGAACAATGGTTAGGGAAGAAATACCAATAAATCTCATGTTATATCATTCCCAGCTTGATAAAATCAAATATGAATAACATTAATTTGTTTTCAATAGCATAGTGGCTAAATAGGATTATAAATTATTAACTGAGAAGCAGATTTTATTTATTGGGATATACAGCCTTCAGTGGAAGACTGACATATGACTGCCACTGCTAAAGATGATAACGAGTATATTTAGATAATTATTTAACAGGTTATAACACAGTCCTATAGGATGGACAAGGGCCACTTGATTCTAAATATCTTTGTATCTATTGGTGTGCTGAAAATTAGGTTAGGAGAAGATTTTGAGAAGCCGCTGCTGGGGACAAAATGATGTCAATTATTTTGCTGTGCTCCCCATCAGGGAACCACAGTTCTAGAGACTGACCTTCCCTTACCCCTCCTGTGACCCACACACCCTCTCTGCTGCCCAGCGAGCTGGTGGCACACAGGCTGACAGAGCTGGGAGCAGCTCTAGACTCAGTTCATTCCTACTTCCTTAGCTTCCTTATTGCTGCCTAGCTTTCATACAGACACTTCCATACAGACATCTGTTTTAGGCATCTACATAATCCTGAGTTCAGCTGCTCTCCCTGACCCACACCAGCCCCTGTACATTCTTCAAGGTCACTCTTATATCACAGACCCCTACTCTCACAACTCTGAGCAAGTTTTGCCAGCCTCTGCTCTAATGAATTAGAGGATTTGGGGGTGTAAAACAATTAAAAAGGTCATTGCTGTCATCACCATTCTACAAATAGAAAAATTAAGGCACAGGAATGCAGCGAAACTCTCCAGCGGCACTCAAGAGACCAGAACATAAATGGTAATATATATCTAGAAAATGCAAAGAACCCTGCTTTGGTATTCTGACTATCCAAAACTATAATTTAGACATGAAGAGGTCTGTTACAATACTTTAACTTTGGAAATGATAATGAGGTTTTTAATCTTTCATTAATTTAAAAAAGAGGTGTGCTATCAAAAAAAAAATCATCTGAATTCCTAAGCCTGTGAATTTTAATTTCATATATATTTATCCACTGTTCTTTAAGAAAGAATAATAATTAAACAAAACAATTCTCTCTGTTTTTCTGTTTTTAAGTACGGCTTCATTTTACAATCATCTGAGATAATACTAGTGAAAGATAAAAGCTTCCATATAACCATTAGTTAATAGGAGTGGAGCATGCTGAAAATCTCTACAGTGAAACAGAACATATGGAAAAATAATTTATTTAACCACTGATTCCCTGATTGTCAATTTCCTGTCCATACATTGCCACAGTACATGTTAAATTATGTCAAAGTCATCCCCCCTTGTCATTTTAAAGTTATGTTATAAGAAATGCTAGTAGCAGCACAATGTCATACACCTTATTTTTCTCAGAGAAAACCCAATTTTGTGCCTCCTTTCTCATCAGTTTTATCTTAACTAACACATCACAGGAAGAAAGCTAGCTTTGAATTCAAGGTATCATTGCATGTAGTAAAAGCCAAGTTGTGATCAAATCTCTTTAACAGAATGGAGAACAGAGACATAAGCTGGTGGACTTTCTGAGAACAGCACACTTAAAAAATACCTGTTGCTGGCTTTTGAGATTTCACGAGATTAAGACGTGCTTTGTCAGCAATGGGTGCAAAGTCAGTGTTAAATCAAAACCATTAACAATTTCTGTTCAGAAGTAGAGCCTTGAAACAGAAATAGAAGAGTGCATGCATAATATTGAGAAATGATGAAAATTAATTTTCAGTCAACTGAAAAGACAAGTGTCTTGCTTATGCTACCATAATTCACCATTAAACCAGTCTATGGAAGGAACCAAGGAATAAATAATTTGGATTTGGGTCAGACAACAGGTTTAATTCCAGTAAACTGATGTTTTACAATTGACTAGCTGTTTCTAATCTCGGAGGAGCATGGCCCTTCATGCCATACCTGTTTCCTCCTTTGTTCTCAAACAATTCACTATTATGCTTTTTTAGCTTTAATTATATTTCCTTTGAACCTTCTCTAGAGAATTTACTGGAAATTATTGTATTTGGGGGGAAATTACTGATGTTGAAACAAGTTTTGAAGAAGCTGGCTCCCTTTTGGCTTCACCAAGTGTCCAGATATTGGTACTCTCCTAAACAACTTCTTTCTGTATTCCTTACACATGGCTGGTTTTAAATATCAAAAACCAGTCACGCCTTTCTTTACTGATATTCAGTCTTATCCTAAACCAGGCCACATTCACTAACTAGATGGGTGTAAAAGGCTTTAAATAAAGTGGATTTTATTCAGCATATCTTTGTTTCTTGCTTCTGATGTCCCTGAAGACCCAATAACTACAAAGCAACCCTGAATAACAGGAATGTAGGAACAGATGTTATTTGGGCGCTCTCACATAATAAAGACTTCTAAGAATCCCTGATGCCCAATTATCTAAACACTTATTCTTAAGTTTCCATTCAGTGCATGATGAATTCAGTCTATTTTAGCTGAATACAGAAGGAGAGTATTTAGTGTGAAAGTGATGTCAATCAAAATGGACACATAAATGGACTGGGTAACACTATCTCACAAAGCACATATTACATAATCAAATAGGTAATTTAAATGAGATCAGTTTATCCTGTAATAATTACATAAGTACCATGTGTAAAGAGGGCAATTATTATCTCATTATTTTCAAATTATTTTGGATTATTTTGAACTCTAGAGCATTATCATATGTGCTATATTATTATAATAAAAATCCATAGTCACACGGTACTTTTAAAAGATAATATTGGAATAAAAATAAAACCACAGTGACCCAGAATACAGACACTCCATTTTGATTTGGAAGATATTCAGTTTCATCAGCATTAGGTCCTGTGAAGGACTTCAGCAGGCTTGGTTTGCAGTGTGTCAGAGGTGGCACATCCACCTACACAGATCCCAACAGACAGAATTTTTTTATATTCTTCCTTTTCTCATCTCAGTTACTTACAGGCATTAACTTCTTCAACTGCTCACGGATGGGCAGATTATTCCAAGAGACAGGATTGCACTGAAAAGAACATCACACAGTTAGACATATTATATACAAGACAACGGATTAATTTGTTCAAGGCTTTTCTTTGTAATGTCACCTTCTCCTACATGATTCCCAAAGATGTAAAGAAAACAAAAAAAATCTCTAAATGTAATTGAAACATTTTAAATTCTTATTCTAAAATTAGAGGCAATGAATTGTGTTGCATCCTTATTTTTTTTGAGAAAGAAAACACAGAAATTGTGTGATCTTTAAATTGATCATAATCAAGCAGAACTTAATTATCACTCAGGACACTGGCTGTTTTTTAAAAAACGTATTAAAAATCATGGTCAAATGCCTGTAAAAAGGATTGAGAAGGTCTAGAGAAGTTTAAATCACTGTAAGCTTACAGAACTGCTGCTTTAGATAATTAAAAACAACCTCTAATTTTTGACAAAAAAAAATTAAATGTGGTGTTACAAATTAACAATCATTTTCTTATCTGCTACTTGATGCTGCACAAATTAAAAAATAGAGGAGCTATGGAAAGAATTGTTAAATTATTATTTTGAGGCTAATTTCATCTCTATATTTTAAATTTTCTGTGTTGTTTGGTTGTAACTGATAGATTGTACCAATATGTCTTGCCTTGACTATAACTTATCAAAAAGCAACATAAAATACTAACCTGTGCCTTCTGCATTAGACTCCTCTTTAATCAGGATCATTAGAAGCCAAATTCTCTTGGAGGAATCAGAACCATTCTAATGCTGAAAATCTTCTTCTATCTTAGCTTCTTAATATGCTGCTCTCACTAAGGGTACACTTCTAAGAGGAATTTATACACAAAATCCTAATGCTATGGGGACTTTCCTCTGTAATATACATGAATCCAATATAAAGCAATATGGATTATTTTCTATACATTTGTATCTTCCAGGCATGTGAAGTCCAAATAAGGACAAAGACAAGGGGGATAAAATCAGATATGTATAAATGATCTTTCATGAATGGAAAAAAAAGAAGTTTTTAAA
This sequence comes from Toxostoma redivivum, assembly GCA_013397375.1. Classification (NCBI taxonomy): domain Eukaryota; kingdom Metazoa; phylum Chordata; class Aves; order Passeriformes; family Mimidae; genus Toxostoma; species Toxostoma redivivum. Next base: position 1,009,722 of record VXBI01013141.1, on the reverse strand, counting down.
CACAGAGCATGTACATTCAAATCACCTTGAAGCAAATCTAATATATGCAACAAGCACTGTTGAGACTGGGGAGGCACTAAAAAGGTAGTATTTTTGTTTGAAGCAACTTTGAAGAATCTGGTCAAGAGTAGCTGTTCACTTGTTTGCACATAAAAACATTAATTTCCAAGCAGTTTGTCTCACCTTGTTCACAAGTTTTTACTATCTTGTGTATTAACAGACAAGGAAAACTTTATTCTTTTTATATAAGGTTTGGATTTTATAGGACACTTGCCTGCAAAATATATCATTAATATTTTTTTAGTTATGTAGGCCAACAGGACTGCCTTAAGTGAGATTAAACTTCATTTTCCTCCTTAGTGGCACTTTGACCTCTCCCTTCAGAGTGGGCAACCCTGCAGCAAAGCAGAGTGCTAAACCCTGTTTTTAGAAATACATGCTGAGGAACCTTTTGTAGCAATGCAAAACAAAGTAATAAGCTGTTCAATATGCACTACTGAGGTTAATTTATTGCAAACCTCTATAGGAAATGATCTAGTTAATCACTAGTTAATTCTGGTTAATGGGAAGCAAGCCACTGAGAGTGATCCAGAATGCTTATGTCCAAGTAACAGCAAAACCTTGAAGCACATGAGGCAAGTAGTCAGCTCCTTCTTATGGGCTAATATATTTATTTAGTTATACAGCAGAGCCTGGCTCAAAAGGCTGCATGTGTCCCAGTCATACATGAGACACAGGATTCAGGGAACTGCTTTGTCATCCAGAGGCAGACAGAGGATTTGTGCCTTCTTCATGAAGGTCATGGTAAACCCATGACAGATTATCTTGATAGACTGTGCACAAAGACTCCAGACACAAGACACAGAGTCCATTTTCCAGACAGAGAATTTCTAGATTTGGGATCTAGCTCTTCCTTCACTCAGATAGGCTTGAGTGATTCCCTCAGGAACTAGCTGTAATCATCACTTAAGAGGATGTCATGGGAAGTGAAAGACAGAGGACTTTGCTACTCATGAAGCTGAATCTTTATGTAGAAAAAATAAGGCACAGGGTTAGATTATTTAGATTATTATTAGATTATTTATGCATTCTTCCACCTTTACAAAACAACTATCTCTATGTTAAGTTCTGTACCTCTGTTTTACCTATGATGCTATAAAACATAATGAAAGATGTGTGTTACTGCTGCATCAGATACCATTCACACTAGGTTTCTCTTCAGAGAAGACTGAAGATTTATACAAATGCTAACTGTAAAAACAGAAATTAAGCCACATAAAAGATTATGAGACTAGCTTTTATTAGGTATTTTTTTGCAGTGTGTTGTTTTTCAGGAGTAGTTTATGATTACATATATTTATAAGAATATAAATGAAGTCAGAATTACCAAAATATTCACTTTTCCTGAGTATTCCACTTATATAGCAAGTATCAGATTTCAAACACAATGTGTACACATACAATGCTATCAGGCCTTAGTACACACAATCAGTACAACTTAAGTACACTAATTAGGATAACAAACACAAAATAAGAGGGTAAATGGTACAAGGATCTTCTGCATCCAGCTTCTAGCGAAACTCATCAATTTAAAGTTCTACATTTAAATTACAAAAATGCTTTTTTCCAGTCCTCACATTCTTTATAGAAAAACTTGAATATGAGAATAAAACTTTACTACATTGACAGGCAGATCTATGGCATACCTCAGGAAGAATGAAGTTCAGCAAGTGTACTTTGAAACTGTTGGATGTCAGAAGACTAAACTGGTTCTGCAGACAAAAAGAGATAGAGAAAGATGTGAACATGATAGGCCGTGCCCAGCCACCCCATTAACAGCACTGTGCTCAGCTTGCTTCAGCTGAGAGCCTCTGCACAAGCAGCAGCACTGCAGAGAACAGGAGCTTAAGGACAGAGGTATGTTTCCTGAAAAGCTAAAAACCCAGTTAGTTGAGCATTTTGTATCAAAATCCATTTGGCTACATGTAAAGCACTGCTCTCTACTGCATGATCCATTTTTTCTCATCCTTACTACAGAAGGTCTAAGAACATTCATGGAAGCAACTCTCTACAGCTTCCTTGTGAGATACTACCAAAAGAAAATGTCATTGTTTTTAGGACAAACAAATGAACTTTTTATCTCACTGAAACAAATGTTTAATGTTCAGATAGGCAGGAAAGGAGAAGAGGAAAGTGTGCAATAGTGAATGCTGCCATTTTACCATGGTTAAGTTACAAATGCAGTAGGACCTTCAAAGCACACATTCCTTGACAGTCAGTAGATAAGTACTTTCTCAACTTGTTGTCTGTCAGCTGGGCAGTGTGTTTCCTTATTCATGCTTTAGTTAATCTGGAGGCTCCTGGGTTTTATCCAAGTACTTATTTCTTACAAACATATGGGCAACTAGGTGATGACATTGATGGCAGAGGGTGAGAAGAAAAGAAGAGCAGTCAGATGTCCAGAAATTCTGCATCTAGGTAAAAAAAAAAATCCCTGTTTTATGGTCTTTCATTGATACTGAACAATAGAATTGAGTAATATAATATACAATGTACTTTTTTTTTCATGACATGAAGGATTTTAAAGGGCCTTTTAGGAGATTCTGTCCATCACAACCCTCTGGCAGCTGTGATGAAAGTGAACAAAGCCAATTTAAAGGGGTTTTGACAACCCTTCTCGTGTCATGAAGTTAGGCTTGTGGCCAAATGTAGTGGATTATCCACAAAACAACTGAGTAAATTAATAAAATCCTTTTGTCTAATTCTAGGAATATTTATAAATTTCTGCAACCACTGGACAAAGACAAGCCTAGAACCCTTTTGTCAGCTGATACCATGCATGGTTTGTTGTCATTCTTTTCTCAAGAATATTGCCTGGGAGAAGGGAAGCAAAATTGAATCATTAATGTTATGGCTAGAGTTCAGCAATTTATACTTAGGATCCTTCTAGATTGTTGTGTGTTTCACATACAATTGTATGTTTCACTGTTTCACAGTGTTTGCGACACCATCTTCACTGAGATTATCCTACACAGTGGTGGAGAAATTCATAATTTGCTTGTTGCTTTCCTTGCTAAAACACATGATGCAAGAAGAAAAATTTTAGGAAAATCTCAAAGCAGACCTAGTGTGACCTGCCTCAAGCAAAGACGTTTCTTATTTCCATATAAATGAAGACAAGCTCAAAAGAATGGAATTTCTGTCATTTCAAAATTCGTTCGTAATTTTGTATGTAAATTCTAGCTGAACTTTGTAAGATTTCACTTAACACATCATGAATTAAAGGCAGGAAATTAAGAATTAAAAGATAGGAAATTAAAAAAATTAAAGCTAGGAAAGCAAGATAAAATTAAAAATTTAAACAATAAATAGTGATTTGATTTAATAGAATGTTTGATTTGACAAAAGAGCACAGTGTAAAATATGAGTCCTGGTGTGTCTTCTGCTTTTTACTTCTCTCAGGAACAATCTAACACAGCTATAGAACATCTGTGATGGATATTAATTTTTTTTTTCATTTTGCCTTCTCCTTTTCTGTTTTGTAAAATAAACACAAAGAGAAAGAGAGAAAGAAAGAGGAAAAGAAAAGAAAAGAAAAGAAAAGAAAAGAAAAGAAAAGAAAAGAAAAGAAAAGAAAAGAAAAGAAAAGAAAAGAAAAGAAAAGAAAAGAAAAGAAAAAGAAAAGAAAAAGAAAAGAAAAAGAAAAGAAACCATAGCTTTAATCCTTCCCTGATTGGCAGACTGGAAAGCTCTGAATTATTTAACAAAAGACATAACTTCTAACAGCATAGAAGTGACATATAGAGAGGAAGCCTTCAAACAGGTGAGAAAGAACACAATGAAAAGTGAAAACCAGAGTCAGCTATATGCCCTTCGTCCCAAACAGCACTTCATTTCCTCTCTCTTGTGTTTCTTCTGTCACAAAGCTTCACCACTTTGTGTCAATTGTTACAAATGCTAAAGCTTGCTTTTCTCTTCCAGTTTCCACTGCTAAGAGTGAGGGTGTTTGAAGAAGGTCGACTAGTATCAAATGTGAAAGAAACTGATACTCAAACAACTCTTGCAAACTCAAAATTAGGCAACTGAAAGTAGCCAAGACATGTCAGATATCTTTTTAGAAAGCAATACCCACATCTGGCTAAGAAAGAGAGGACAAATAATAGTAATAATCATCTCTAAATCTTTGAAAAATTTCTGTCATCCTGCTTTTCCATTGATAATTGGATTTCTACTGAACTTTTCCTTCATCTCCAAGTAGAAACACCTGGAAACTCCTCACTTCTCTATTGAAGAGTTCTTAAAAAATTAAAAATTTATGGAGATAGTGTTTTACTGGTTTAGATTGAACAAAGTTTTCTCAGAAAAACACTGATGAAAATATCTGTTCTTGGCCCTATTGCTATGACTTAAATGAGCAAAAGTTCATTTCAGCCAGAAAAATCTGAACTGAGGCACCATTGATATCCTTCTTCTCCTGTAGAATGAGGCACTAGCGAGAGGTTTTCAGAAGTTCCCTGACTGGAGTTCATAAATGCATCTGGTCAGCTATACTGTTAAAATATATTTCAAGAAGAGAGCTCTGTTAGAATTTTCATTTTGCATTGGGTTTGCTATAGCAAAATCCCAAACTGATCACAGGAGTTCCCAACCCCTCTTTTTAGAAGTTTTATCTCAGTGTAGCAGAAAGTTACTTACAAGTCTGTGGGTATTTAAACTGTGCTCCTCTTTAACCATGCTCCTGTGAATGTTATGTGCTCCTGCACATAAACACAATCACAGTTGCTGCTGGTACTGAGACCTCAGTCTCATACTTCACACATGACATTAAACCTGGTGTTTGTACCCCCAAGAGGGACAAAAGAGGGGTTTGTACCCCCAAACCGCCATAGCACAGACTGTGCAGAGCTGTGATCTGACAGCCCCCAGAGTTACCTGCTTTGGGTCTTTACACCCATGGGGCACAGGATGCCACTGATCAGCTGCAGCTGCTGAAGCACATAAGGACACACAGCCAGTGTGCTCTGTGACTAAATGCCTGCATCACAAACAGAATCAGACAGATCTGAAAGTTCATGGGAACAAAAAAAAAGAAGATTCGGTAGCATAGACATTAACATCAAATTTACACATGACATAATCCACCGGTTTACTGAATTTATTGGTGATTTTAAGCAGCTCTAACAGACTAAAATAATTACTCTAACCTTTAGAGCCAAATTTGAACTACCTGCTATTGCATTCACAGTCTAACCTATTTCATTTGTAGAGGGGATAATTTATGCACACACGTCGAGGACACAAGTCAGCTTTTCCCTTCCACATCTGGACCTACCTTTTTGCTTGAGTGTGTGCTTATGCATGACAGCAACAAGGCTGAACTTCAAGATAGTGGTGAACTGATGATTGAGTCATGATGGAGACACACATGTACATGCTCCTGAACAGAGTGAAGGTAGGACTAGTCTCCTTTCCTGAGGCTTCTCCCTGAGCCATCCCCCATGAGCCCACACTGGTGATTCTGGCCAGGAGCAGCACCAGAGGCATACAAATCTGAACAGCTCAGCATACATGTAACTCACTGCCTGCGAGGCAAGGAAAAACTCTGAAGGACTATGATGAAGATCAAAGAAACATTTAGGTGGATTTTATGACTAAAATATGTATAGGTAGAAGCATAGGTAGCCTGAAATTCATACTGTAAATTCTTCTTTATTGTTCCCTTCATCATTTGTTAAAATGAAGGAACTGCTCCCCCAAAATATATCATAAGTCATATCCTGAGTACTGTTTGGTATTATTGCCTGACTAATTCAAATTACATGGTGACCCTGGCCATTGTAGATCTTTAATAAAAATTAAGTGGTGCTATTAGCCTTAGGTATAATTGTTTATTATTTCTCAAATATTAACCAATTATTTAGGAGTCTTAAAGGGCAGACAGATAGTTCTACCACACAAACACCTTGGGAGGTAATTACTTTTTCATTTTATCAGTTTCTTTCACCTAAATATGACATTTCTTTTTCCAGTTTAGACTTAATGAAAAAGCACCACCAACAGAGACAGTGGTCAAAGAACTGTGCAAGTTTCCAGGAAGGGGAACATTTATCAAAACATACTGTACGGTTAATGATAGTATGCATGGATAAAGAAGCCTGTAATATACAAAAACAATAAAGTTGAGTTAGTGTATCGAAGGTTGTTTGGACAAGATTCAGTTCCATTTCCAAGAGACTTCAATTTCCTTTCACATAAACTCTGTGAAATACTTTATGTGACATGTTTATGACCAGCTGATTTTATGAATGTTATAATTGCAGACCCTTGTGAAGGCTGAGAACAGAATTGCCCCTTCAGCAAGCAAAAAAGCAAACAGATGAACATGACAATTAATAGTTACAGTCAAAGAAAGAAAATCCACATATCTCAATTACATTACATCAGATTACAGAACTATGTGGTGTAGACCATATTACTTATTAGGATTATTGCAGTTATTAGGACTATTACAGTTCCTAATGACTAGCAAAAAAAAAACCCACTTAATTCCAAGTGTAGGCAACAGGAATGAGACTTTAGATTTTCTCTCTGATTTATTAGGTTTACTTTATCAGCACATTACATAGTCACATTTCAGAAATCAACCATCAGATTTACAGTTCACGTTGTAATATCTGCTTAAATTTTCTCTTAGGAAGAACTCATTCCCTAGAAAAATATTATTTTGTCTCCCCTTAAAAGTGTGTATTTTACTTTATCATTTAGATAGTCCAAGATATTTAAACACTGTGGGTTATAAACTTGCAGTAGACATGCACTTTTATTGAGCAACTATTGCAAAAAACATACCCCAACAAAAATTTTTAAGTCAAAATATAAATGAGAATCATCAACTCATATGAAGATAAAACAAGAAAGTTGTGTCACCTCTTTTCACATCCTAGANAGAAAAGATTGGTTGTAAGGGTCCTCCACAGGCCACCTAATCCTATGTTCTGGCTGAATCAGAATGAGCTTCAGAATTAACTGTTCAGGACCTTATTGCAGCTTATTGACTGTTGTATTCTGGCTTTCCACTGCACATGGCTTTAATCTGAGTGGGGAAGGTTCATGATATTTTCTGACTGCTGCCTGTACCTACATGTTTCATGCCTCTTTTATTTGTCACAGATTCAACATTATTTCTGATTTGGAACACTTTGTGGAGTTTTTCTCCTCTGGACTTTGATGCTTTGTATTGTAAACATTAACTCATCCAAAATAAAAAAAAATTTAAAAAAAATAAATAAAAAAAAAGAAGTACAAAACCTATTTCTGTCTTCACCTGAACATCTTCAAAATTTTTTCTGGGCACAGAGAATAATTTTTAACTCTAGAAGTTGTAGATCTTTAACAGCCTCTTGAATGGTTTTATCCTATATATGTCTCCATCTAGCTCTCCAATAACAAGTAAGAAATTCAGATTTTTCTTTCTTTGGCTAATTCCTTATATAAGTCAGATTTTCTTTCAAAAAGAAAAGAAATACAGTTCAAACAAGAAAAAGGCTGAAAACAGATATAAATAGGACAGTAATTTTTTTATGATAGAATTTAATTTCTCTTTTAGTTGCTTATTCACTTTTCTTTTACTATGCATTTCTGGAAGAACCATACCTTCCTATCACTTTTTCTATATTTTGGGTTTTTTTAACAGCTAATAATATCTTCAATTCACATTCCTCATTCCACCAAAAACTCCTTAGAAAACGCCTAGAAAGAAAGAAATTCATTGAGATAGACAGACATTTATATTTATGGTCCAAGTGGAATAACTACATTTTGTTTGCACATGCATTTTTAAATTGTCATTGATCTCTGGCTCACAAATATCTAGATGAATTCTGCATGCAGAAAAGTCACTTTTGCTGCCACTTTATCAAGCAGTTGCATCCTTTTAATAAAGACTGTGATACAAAATATTATGTTTATATTTCATTGAAAGACTCCCTTTCAAGGAAAAGGGTTGCAGCTGCAGGTGTTAATAAAAAAAAGCTACCTAACTTCCTGAGATTGTATTGTGGGGGGAGAATAATTACTGTTACTGGTCACAGAAGAAACACTGCAGTGCATATTTTCAGTAACTTTGCTGTGTTACCTGTAACATGCCTACCAATTCATCGCCTCTATGTCTACTTTTAACTTTTCAACACTCTCAGTATATAAATAGTTTCCTATCAAAACAGAAACAAAACACGGCAGAGTGTTTCCCTGTTTTTTTCACCTGCATTTCACACTAAAAGATCCGGGGTGAATACTACTGACTATCAGCTTTTAAAGGAAAACCTATCAGACTCAACCATTGCAAAACCCTTGAGAAAGGTTTTTCCTGTTCCTGGTACACAAGTGAACTGATTATAGAAAGTCAGTCGGTTGCAAGACAAAAAAAATTCTTTACTTTCTTTTAAAAATCTTCTTCAAAATCCTTAACCAAAAACTCACCAACTTTCAAGGGATAATTCTTTATATCAAAATGTGATATATGTAAAATATAATCAAATATATTGCAAGATATTCTTTCTAAGAAGTATCCTTGCTGTCAGGATGGGTTTATTCACCATTCATAACAAAAATAACAAAAAATAAAAACTTCTTAAATAGTTATGCAGCCTCCACATCACATCCTATATAGATAAAAACTTCTAAAAAAAAGTAGAATAATATTAAGTTTAGAAAAGCAAATCACTGAAGTTTTGAGGTGTCAGTATTAAAGTTGACAGTAAAATTTTAGTTCAGGGCTCTTGTGGCATCTTAAAATAGTGTGCAGTTAATTAATCACGTGCCTTTCCCCACAGAAGTTTATCACTTCATTTAGCCTGCAGAATGACTGACACTGGGGTCCTGAGATAATATTTAATACTGGGCTGTCTTCAGTGTGTGCCTCTCACAGCTTTAACTTTAGCTCACATTAGCTCAAATCCCAATCTGAATACAGACTCTTTACTTTGCCCATGGGTGTTTTTCCATGTCAATGTAATAAAAGAATTTATTTTCAAAATAACAATGTGAAGTAGAGAGGTGTAGCTATCTTCACTTTACAAAGTGCTGAACCACACAGAAACTAAAGTTAGAAGTTTCCAATTATTTAAGTATCCAGCCTGAAATATCTTATCCAACTGGTTTTTAAAAACATACCAGAGGTATTCTCTAAAATTCAGCTTCTATTGGCTTTGCTTGTCATTACAGCTTCTCCCAGTGCCATGGCACGGGGTGAGTCCAGGTACACAAAAAATGAGGTATATATATTGGAGAACCCTTATGAAAAATCTGATGTAAGGATCTTGCTAAACATTGTGAATCAGGCAGTAAAGTATTTAGTTCTCCAGGGTGAAATAATAGCAAGACAATATTACCTCTCATCATCAGCTGTAATTAGGAGATATATTCACTCATACCTTCTTGTTCCTACACTAACATGGGAATGAAGGAGACAGCAGCTTTATTAATGACAATATTGGTTCATCCTTGGTTTGTGTCACAAATAAAGATCTTAATTGGAAAAATAGCAAATGGTCACATCATGAAAGAATGCACCTAAATCTGCCACACTAACCCTGCACTGATTTCAACATGAACAGTCTGGGGTCCTGCCTCCAAAGCTAGAAATGCTGGGAACGTGCTGTCAGCTACCAGCTAATCTTAGTGGTACTTAAGTTTTCCTTACCTTCTCTTTCATAATTTTTAACTTCAGAGCTCCACAGGCACTAAAATATGCCAAGTCTTTACAGTCTGGGCAACCAGCTTGTGTTGAGGCTCTTGTCTAGTATCTAGAAGCCATGCATTTGTCTGCTTTCATCCTCCAGGGCTTTGCCTCAGCCAGTGCTTTCAAAACACATTTAACATGCTCCAGAATTATCACTTCTCACAAAAAGCAACACTACAGTCAGAAGGAGCTAAATATCTGGCTATTTTTAAAAACTATTGACCCCTTTTTTCTTTGGAAATAATATATAATCACCTGTCTCCATGAGGTGGCTCTGAGCTGTGCTATCTAAATATATTAAAATACATAATTTTGCTCATAACAATGCAGTTAAACTGCAAGAATTAGGATGCACCCCTGTTCTAACCCATTCCTGTTTCTTAGCTTCAGGCAACAAGATGTTAATTGGGCTGTTCAGCATGCAAACATTTTGAATTTCATTCCAAAGTACATGATGTTCATATTGGGTGATTAATGAGAGACCAATGTCTCCCCCTCTGAGATTAATTTTTTATGTACATTCTCACTACCAGTGTAACATTCTTTTAATTTCTGTAGCTCTGTCTGATAATTGGCTTCTTCTTGATCATTTTAATGGAAGACTTTTCAGCAAATCTAATGTCATGGGCTTAATAAGAATAATAAGAGAAAAACCCCATTTTCCTCAGTTTTCTCTGTAGCTCCATTTACTTTCATAAAAAGTTCAAATTCTTTAATTATATCTTTCAGATGGCTGCTGCATGTTTGGAGAGTTCAATTTCTAATGGGGTCCTATGCAGTTTCTGTAATTTTTTTATCAACTGTATATTTCTCTTTCAAGATCTTCCTTCCCATGCCTTGCGCTTCTATCATTGGGTAAGCTTTAAAAGTGATGGTGAAGAATAGTTTCTCATAATTAAGTCTTTTGTACATTCAAACAAGTTGTAAATATTTATAAAATCTTAAAAAGGATTGTGAAAGGTTTGTATTAATTGGTTCTTTAATGTCAGAGTATCTCCAAGAACAAGGTGACCCAAGGCTAGTGCTGTTACATGACAACCTGTACATATTCAGGTTCCCCTGTGCCCTTAATGGACATTGATGCCTTCTAGATTCCAATGCTGAATTCAAGTGCTAAAATATGGTGCCACCTTAACTTTTTAGTTGTCTAACTTCTCTGTTAGTTCTGTGTAGTCATGTAAATGGATAAAGACTGAATAAAGATTGCTCAAGCAGCTACAAGTGTGGCAGCAGCTAATCTCAGTCTTTGACTTCACAGCTTTAATAACATTTTTCAGTGTAGTTTTGACTGTTCTCTACTTTTTCAAAATGTGTAGTGGTATCCTCCTCCTCCCTTGTTATTCCATGGCATTATTTTGAGGCTTGTATTTCAACCCTGTATTGCTGATGAGCTGGCCTAGACTGTGTATGGAACACTGCCAAGGGAGCCCACAGATATGCATGGAGACTCTTTTTCCTTCTTCTTGAATAAGAATGAGATGCTTTTCACAGATATTTGCTCAGAGCAGGGAACAGAAAATTTTAATTTTAAAAGAAGCTTAAAAGCATGGCCAAATCTGAGTAGATTTTAGTGGGATTGGCAAATATGTCTACACAAATATATTCTCTTGGAAAATTTCAGGTCTTTCCTCCAAAGAAAATGGACTCCAGATGAAAAAATGACCACAGAGAAGGTCATCACATTCATTTTTAGCACTTAAAAAAAAATATTAACAAGGGGAAAGCATAGCTTCACTTTCAGGGGTGGCTGAATTCTCACTCCCATACCCACCCTAGCTCCACCTTCCTCTCTCACCTCCCTTTTGTCCTGCTCCATACCAAAATATCAAAACATCAAACAAATTTGGGCACTTTGATAGCAAAAGCATCAGAATAGGGGGTAAAGCTGTGCTGTTATAAAATCTGGAAACCAAGATATTACTTAAAGTGCCAAGAAAATTTTATAATTGTAAAAAATCCCATTAGAGAATGGCAAGATCTCCTGTAATTCAACCTTGTCACTAAAAAGAATAAGAAATTTCCTAATATTTTATTCTTGATTTTTTGCTACCTCAATCTTAACTGCAATTGCAAATAACTGGAGTTCAGATAAGGCTGAATATGCAAAACCTTTGAAGTTAACAATTAACACAGTATGCAATGTGTAGCATTTTTCCTATATAATAGTTCAAACCTGAATTTAAATGGCTATGGTAATTTTCAGTGACCACAGCTTATTTACCTTTGTATTTTAATATCTTTTTTTCTGGATCAAGAAAACATTTTTGTATATTAATATATTTTTGTACATATATAAAATGTATCAATCTGATAAAATATAGAATTTTTAAATCATATTACTTTATTATACTATTAACACAGAGGGTTAATCAAATAGTATAAGACAGATTCCAGTCTTTCCCATCAGGTCCTTTGCAATTCAATACTTTTTGCCATGTTTTTCAAAACTGAAACAACATTCTCTCTGGAGACCCATGCACATAGTAACATGGGAATTTTCTCCAGAAAGGATGTTATTTGGGAGTGGCATTATAACTGATATCTAGTTTACTAGTTTGACCTAAGAATTTCTTTTTTGCACCATGGAGGAACACTGCATATATGAGGCCAAACACTTTTTTTGATTGCTCTTTCATCTTGACAGATGCAGTGCAGAGACACATAAGTGGCACCTACTGAGAACAGTAATGGACTTCTTTCCTGAATTTTAAAACTTGACAGAGCATTTGGAATTTGGATTCAGATGAAAACCATGAAAAATTCACAAATCCAGACATCTCACTCAGTAAGGTAATAATAATAAAGAAATCACTTTCCAGGTATCTTTTGAATAATTTACCTGCATTTCTCACTCTAAAGAATTAAGAAACATATTTAAATAATTCTAACTGACTGGAAAAGGAGCCCTCTTATTGCCTGTACTTGTTAGACCAATATCTTGAAACTGGTTCTGACTGGTGTGTAACCATGAAATATATTGAAACTCGTCAATATATAAGCACAAATGCAATGATTTGTAGTTTTGCAGTTTGTATATGTGCAGTGATAAACCAATGCCAATGGTTTTGCAATGCAGGTTTTTGCCTGTATAGATAGCTTTAATGAAAGAAAATTCACCATCTGGTAATTGACTTGGTAGCAAAGTTCCCAGTGAAAAGCATTCTGCCCCGTTCTGGAGAAAGAATTCCTGGATGAGTTCTAGCATGTGATGAGCTGGAGGCTGACAGTGAGAGGGACTCCCTCATTCACAGACATTTTCTCCATCCCAAGCTTGAGAGGTTTTGTTTTGGCACAAGATGATAATCACTATGAGAATGAGAGGTTCACAGGCTGAGCTGGGTAGTGTGAGATAAATATGTGACATGAGATGAGATTAGGGAGGATGACGTCTGGCAACAGAGATGGTGGAAAATCTGTTTAAAGATGGCTCCATAGACAAGCTTGGAGGCCCCTGTACTGATGTTTTAATGTAACCCTTTTGCAGCTTCCTCAGGATGAGTGACAGGAGTGAAAGCAGTTTGTGTGGTGGTGGGAGCTCATCCTGAATGCAGACATGAACAATGAACACACTGATATGCAGGGTCACATGATAAATCCAGATTTACAACTGGGAGAAGACTTTTAGATCACACATTAATATTTTCCCCTCTTTCTCCACTGCTGGATCCACTATTCAGATTTCTAAGCTAGCCCTCCAAGGACACCAAACCTGCTGCATTAAATAAGGGAGTCAGAAAAGCACCATGATATGATTAGGAACACAATTAGGGAGGGTACTATAACAGAAGGTCAAAAGAATTGGAACCAAAGCCCTGGAGGTCTCCCAGAAAAATTCTTCACAGCCATCAAAAAGATGATAGAGCAGGATCACATACCTGGAATATATTGTCTTGGTCTTGGGAGTATCTTCTCTACCGTTCCTCAGTGCCCTGGTAGACACCAATCAGGAATAAAAATGAGGTCCAAATAATTTAATTTGATTTAATTTTGATTTATTAAATTAAGCTGTGCCCATCTGTAATTAATTTTTATCATGACAGATGTCATGATCTTTTTCCTATTTTAAATTTGACAAAGAAAGAAATTTTAGGTCAGTGCAGTCTATCATTCATAACCTAATTTGTATCTTGTGCATAAGTAGGAATGTGTCAATAAAGTCTGGGTTATGCAAAATTGTCAGGACTTTTTTGGTGCAACCATCCACTGAAATCTGTATGAAATTTTCCTTCTTCTGTAGGTAATGATAGCACCGTTTTGTGCTTAACATCCCTGAAAATTACAGCTATTATTCTATCAACTTTCAAGGTTTCCCTTATAACTAGGAAATTTTCCACTGATCTAAATTCAAGTGAGTAAAGTAGCCTGGGACAGGCGTGGATTGACACTGTAGGGAAAAGGAATTGAAGCCATGCTTTTGTGATGGTCACAGTTGAAATTTAGTCAGCCAAACTTTTGAAAGATGGCAGACACACTTGCTGAAATTCAAGATTATATATTAGACTGAACAACCTCAAATTTTCCCATTTCTAACTTTAGTGAATTTACTAAAACCAAACAACAAACAAAACAAAAAAAAACCATATAAATAATGGATGCTCAGAGCATTAATGACTCATGTAGAGCTGGGAGAATTATACATAGTAAATAAATCATAAGACAAATTTTTCTTTTTTCTATTGGCAAATTATCTTTGAACAGCTGATAGTTTTCCTAGATTTATTTATCTGAAATTAATCAATTAATACTTCACGTAATTAGTTAATGGCTTTTTCTAAATGTAAAAGAATTATTTGCATATCTGCAATAATAAGGAATTACAGGACACGATTGCACAATATTTCACTTAACTTATTTTTGCTCTAAGTCAGCTGTGCAAATTTTCAGCTTCAGTTTCCAATACCCATGTATGCGAATTTTTAAATCCTTTTACATTAATACTCCTCAATATTTTCTTGTAAGTCTTCTATTCCATTGAACAATTCTATAATAAATCTCTCTACTTAAACTATTTGCAGAAATCAGACAAAATAACAGAAATAAAAGGACTATGTATTGAAAGAATATTTTCCAGGAGATAGTTTCAATTTTGAGCTGGACTTTTAGTGACAGCCAATTTTTTAATAAGCTTTGCTTATTCCTGATAGCCACACAAGCATGCACTCACTAAATGGTATTAACATTTGGCAAGGCAGCAAATGTGCAAGTTATGCTGTGACTCCCGATGGGAAGAGGAATATTACAGAGCTAAGGGATCAACAGAATGAGGCTTCAATTCATTAGTTCTTCAGCAATCATTTCAGATGCCTAGTACCAGAACTCCCTGATTGACATTCAACATTCATTGAAAGACAGGTTGATGTCAGAAAAGGTAGAAGAAAAGGCAACAGAAATGGTTCCAGGAATAAAGCAGTTGCCTTGAGAGGAAAAATAGTCTTTCGAAGAGAAGGCTAATGGGAAATACAAATGAGGTTTATACAATCATGATGATGATGGCATAAGATCAATGATAATTGTTATGCTGAAAATTCCTAAAATCTGGAATTTCAGAGCTCAGAATCTCATAAAAGATCATGTAAAACAGATGGAAAAAAACTATTTTTTTTTACTGAAGAGGTAATGAACTTTTAAAATGTGTTGTCACAGGAGACTGTGCAGACAGATAATATCAGTGTTTCAAAACAGACCAGACTAAGATACTAGAGAATTTATGCTGGGATATATACTCTGTTCTATATTCATATGCATCATGGATGTATCCATATGTATTCAATGGCTGTGAATCCCAGGGGAGGGAAAAGGCAGGTGGCCAAATTCACGTGTTCTGACTAAATACCATCCCCCACTTCCAGTGTTAGAGGCAGGGTGTGGTATAGGAAACTGGCCTCACTCAGTAGGATGTTTATCACAGACTCGTAGAATCTGAAACTTCTCAAGTATACTCATTTTCTGTTTGTTTATTTCTGCTCAAAATAAACGTTGGTTTCCTATGTACTATCAGTCATTTTCCCGTGATCAGGTAGCATGAGGCAGAGGTTATAAAAATTTCAGCACCTTCACAGAGCAGAGTAAACCTTTATATCTGTGTATGGTCCTTAAAGATCCTGTAGGGATTTACTGGGGCTTATTCATTCCACATCCTCCTCCCCATATGAACTCCATAGAGTTTCAGAGTCCCACAAGACTGGATCTCTAGATGTTAAGCTTGTTGTTAACGAAAGATGAAGTATTAGTTTTGTTCCATTAGAAATTTCTGTCTTAAGGGATTATCTTGTCTTGTGCTTTGTTTGCAGGACGTGGGAAGTGCACATGAACAAGTCCTAACCAGTGCTGGTGCACTGATGTAGCTCTACCCGCAGCTGCAATGAATATGATACTGAAATGTACCTTTAAAGCATGGTCAGTTCACCTGGAAGTTCTTTAGAAAAAAACCAAAACATGTGGTCAAAAGCAATCGTACAAATATTTTTTTAAGACCAAAAGGGTCAGAGCAAGCTTGCTCTTACATGGGTGTTTAAAGAAAAATTCCTTCCAGACTCCATAGCTGACAGTCTCTCCCTTGGCTGACAGAGAGAAAAGAGACAGTTTTTGTTTCATGCCGTATGCTTCTTCCTCATGACTTAAACAGGAAAAACAGAGAACAATGGACAATTTCTTTTGTGACAGCAGAGGAATATAAAAGGGACTCTTAAAGTGCCACCCATTCACAAATCTTAATTTTTAAAAGCAACACAGATTTCACAAAATCACATGTTTCTGAAGTGAAGAGGTAAAATATTTTTCACTTTACATAGCAGTGAGGAACTGATTACACTGTTTCATTTATTTGTCTGTAAAAAGTATCAATGACTAAATATTCTGGCTGCAAGAAAAACAAATTTTCCTTCCCACCTTAGCTGTATATGCTATCATCATATCTTTTGAAGCCCTGAGTACAAACCTGCAGCAGCAACACTTCAATTCATGCAGTTACATAAATTCAGTTTCTTGTCAGAGAGATGTTTTCAGTTTAAGGCATGCATTTGGGCTATGAAGCAACTGAGATGATCCCTCCGTGTTTATATTTCTTCAGAGTGACATAACAAACTTTCAATACAGAGGTCAAGCATCAAAGGCAGTTACAGGTTGTTGGCATTCATTTGTCTTCTGGGTACAAAAGAGAACACTTATTCACTTTGAACATTGAAGAGCCGAAAGAAGACTTTAAATCACTGTGTGTTAGAGGCGAGTTCAAAGAGCATGGAGTATAACACCATACTACTGGTCTATAAATGGAGGGAAGTACATAGGGACAGAAAAAAGCTTTAAGAAAAACCCATGAAAAACCCACAGTGTGTGCAGAGCTGCTGTTACAAGTGTGAGAAAAGAAATTTAACAGGATAAGAACTTATAATGAAATTATAAGAAAACATATAAAATACAGATTAAACTGTGATTTTATGCAAAATACTAGCTGATTTGTGCCAAATCTTTTTATAATCATGCTAACAGCATGATGAAGAATGAGGTAATTCTTTGCAATGCTGCTTCCTCTCTGGGCACTCTCCTTACTTGTCACCATCAAGAAGGCTGCAGGCAGAGCTAGAGAAGCAGTACTGTGGCTATGTGAGAAAGTATTACTGAAAACTGAATGCCTTCTAGAATCTGGGTGATTTTAGAGACCAGTGAATATGGAAGAAGCTTTTCAGCATGACTGAAATGAAATTTAGAATTAGAATTCTAAATTCTGATCTAGTTCTTAACTAATTAGATGCCTAGAATTCATTTTGGGTCTAGGGTAAAAGGTTTTCAGATGCTTCCTTTTTTTCTCTAGTGTTCTCTGTTCTCCATAATCTGGCATACAAAGTAGCACTAGAACTAGAAGCTATGGGAGTTTTTTGGAAGTAAACAAAGTGCTTGAATCTTTATTTCAATGAAATGTAGATAAATATATTCTTCTGACCCTAGAGTCTAGTACTATCTCTATGTCCATGATTCTATAGCTGTGACTGTATGTAGCTATTTTTGAGGCCATAATCAAGTTCTTCTTTCAGAATATTGCCATTTTCTTCAGAAATATTAAAGTCTGAGCTTTTCCAAGAAAATCTTACTATTAAAAATTTACTCACTGACTCAGAATGAGCCCCATTTAAGTTCTTGTGTAGTACCTGCATTTTGACCATATCTATTTTGAGAACTGAAGTATTACTTTGAAGCAAAGCATCATGAATATGTGAATATACCCTTTGCTCCTGGCTGAATTCACCTTTGAAGAATGTAAAAACTTCTGTTATTATACCAAATAGAATCACAGAATATGTTGGGTTGCGAGGGACCACTAAGATTTGAACTCTCAGTCTCAGACCACTCGGTCAAACACCTTGAAATGAGCTGAGACATCTTCAACAAGATGCAAAACTCATTTTTCCTAGTATATTCATACCTATATATTTAAGGTTAAAATATGTATGCATTTTTAACATATTTCTAACAGCACGTATAAATTCAGAGCATCCTTATGTGGGATTTCCACATAAAATAACAGGCAATTTTTTTTTGTCTGGAAGACAAAAATTGTCATATATGAATGTTCCCTGTTCTTCCTCCTCCTTCCCTTAGCTTTTATATCTGAGCTGATGCCATGTGGTATGGAATTTCCTTTTGGTTAATTTGGATCCGCTAGCCCAGCTGTATCCTCTCCCAGGATTAGCTTTCGGATGGGAGGGAAATTTTGGAGAGGGCTGTTGCTGTGCCAGCCCTGCTCAGCAGCAGCCAAAGTCCAGACGAGTTATCAACACCTTCCAGTCACCAGCACAGAGCAGAGCTTGGTGTGAGACCCTGTAACCAATGCACCAAATAGGAAACAAAGGTGTCTAAGCCAGAAAGCTATCAAGAGCTCAAAGGTGAAGGTGAAATTATAAAAGCAAAGTCTTCTGCACAGTTCAGCTCTACAGCTTTTGAAGGTTGGCACCCAGCTCCTGGACTGGAATTTACAAGGCCAAATGCAGTGGTTGAAACTACTAAACATATAATTAACTATGCAAACTGAAGTAATTTGATTCATAGTAAACAGCATATTGAGTACAAATGTATTTAAACTATCTAATAAGTAACAACAAAAGAAGGATTTGTCTAAAACTCAACCTCCTCCTTGGAAGCCTGTATCACTGATTTGTCACCCAGCCAATTTTTGCATAGAAACTGGGTCAAGCTCTTGCCTATGAAATGGAAAATTTCTTCCATCACTGAGAGGTTTTTATGTATTTATCTACATTATGCATGTATATAAGCATAACATCACTAATCTCATGTTATGGATATTTTTTTTTGTTTTGTTTTTAGAGAAATACTCTACATTTTTTAATGCAAAATTCATAAAGGAAGAAAAAATGTGAGACAAAACAAGGATGACCTGGCTTAGTAAGCAATAAGTTGATGTGAAAAGCAAATTTTGAAATTCTGTGAAACATATAACAAAATCCATTTCCTGTATTTAGAAATGTTAAGTGCTGAAATGCATTTGGTTCACTTGGTTCTGCAGTCATATGTGGTACTACAGTTCCTTCACAGGGATGCGATCTGCATTCTGCCTCAAAGCTACTGGAGCACTTCTCAGTGTTAAAATGGGCAGTTCAGCAGCCAAAGTAGCAGTAACCACAATATAAACACTAAAGAAAAGCCACAAGCAGGAATACACATGTATTTGAAACAAAGCACCTATGGTGGAAAACTTGTTTGCACAAAGAGAATATGTAAAATGTTTGGGTGAATAGAACTGATCACAGTTTGCCAGGGTGCCAAGGGAAGAATATTAGTTTGTAAAATATCTCAAATCCTATAGAACTAGATCATAAGAACTGAAGATTTTAATCTCATGCTTCAAGGAATAAAGAAGTTAGACCACTTATCCCAAGATATAAGCATCTCACAGGAAAAAACATTCCATCCTATGTTAGAGGATACAAATCAAGTTTAATAGGCTCACAGCTCTGGAAATTATTGCATAAGGAGAGAAACAAAGGGAATAATTATATAACTGGTCACTGTAGGTGAAAAAAAAAACCCAAACAGATCTCGTATTTATACACAGACTTAAATTAAAGAAAAGAAATTTGCATACTGTTCTAAAGCAGGAAGGGAAAGGAAAATCTGGGAGAAATGGTTGACATCACTTTTCTAAGTTTGAGCAACCAGGCAGGTTCAAGTGGAGTGCTTAAAAATGGGACATCTGTTCAACACTGCTGTGAAAACCACCATTTCTTTAAATTTATTTATATATAACATCAATGACATGACAGGAAAATACAACATTTGCTGCTCTAGAACTTATATTACAGTCTAAAGAAATGACATCTTAATTTGAGAAAAGTGGTAGAAGGCTGTGACTGGTGGCTTAAGACAGATTTGCAAAGAGCAACAGCAGTCAAGAAGTGTGAGTAATAGAAGTAACATTTCAGAAAGAGAAGTGAATAAACTGTATATGCACTTAGCAACATAATCTGAGCCAACCCCCAAATCTGTCCTCCAGCAATTATGAAAGGGTCATGCAGACTCATTGGAATGATGAAATACATAGAAAAATATATGTTTAACCTCTTTGAACCTGCAGCCAGAAAAATACAGCACAATGATGCTGGATAGCTTAAAATTCTTAATGAAGTGTTAAAGGACCTGGAGGGATAATGAAATACCCTAACATAGAGGTAATATAATAGTAAATGAAAATCAAAACAGCACGTATTTAAGGAGAATAGAGACACAGCGCAAGCAAGACTTCACTATCTTACAACATGGTACTGGATCAAAAGAAGAAACCCACAGACCCCTGGACTAGCACAAGATACCTACAGTCCTAATATTTAATTTCTTTGTTTAACAAACTGGTTATATATATTCAAAACATTCCACAACCTTAATATGGCTTGTAAACTGCTGTTATTTTTGTACTTGATTACTAAGAGGAGATGTGAAATAACTGAACTTAAAAGAGATTTTAGCAAGAAGTCAGAGATATTATCTCATGCTGAGACTCCTGCTACATAACATTGATTGGTTAGAAACAAAGACCCTGTCGGCCTCTTTTGCTAAGAATGATTTCTGAACAAACATAGCTTTCCCATGTGAGGTGATAGCTTAAAAATAGGAATATATCTTACCACATACAATTTTCTACAAATGAAGTAGTGACATCAAACACGGTAGTTGTTGGCTTATTTAAAGTTGACTTCTTAACATGGTATCTGCACTCAGTATGACAGGACAGAGTTAAGAGCTCAGCAGTAAAATTCAAAAATTTGCCATTTACACAGGAAAAAAAATAATGGTGGGTTGAATCATTCCCAAAATGAAACTCATAATAATTCTGAGCAAATGACTGCTTTTAACAGTTATTTACTCTATTTTATAGCACAATGTTAACCCAAGCCATAAAACATAATGACTTGGACTGCAGAAGTGGCAGCACTTTTTCATTTTCATTCCAAAAATACTAATACATACTGTTTGTAACTTTTGCTTTAGTGCTTTGTATTTAATGTGCAGGAATTTGTTGTAAATTGCTATAAAAATTGGAATTAATTTCTAAAGCAAAATAAAAGCAAATTATTTCCTTCTGAACCCCTCAACCATCTCCTGGACCCATAAAATAGTTTCTTTTATTGAACTGCTCATGAAAAATGTAATGTTTTTCCAAAGCAAAGTTCTCTGCAGTGATGTGCCAAGTGATCTGATCATAATGAGGGAGCTGGGTAACCATGGAGTTTGTTTTCCTCTACTTCATAATTACATTGCTTATAGTTCATGTTTTTAGCCTGCAGCTACCACAAAAACTTTTTCAGCATGTCTGGCTGCCAAATCATTTTTTCTGTCCTTGGTCTCTACAGCAGCCCTGGCTGGTTGTAGCCTTTCTGATGGGTATCTAAGTGGTCTCAGGCATAACACCTTGTGCCTAATTGAACCTAAAGTACTGTACAAGGTGAAAATCAATGTGTGGAGGGGAGAGAGAGTGATAGAAGCTGTCAAATGCCATTTCTGACAAGCACTTTTGGCTGTAAAGGAAACACAGGCCTCTCATAAGATGGAAAAATGTGGTTCCAAGTCTTTGTTTACTAGGTGTTCTCATTCTCAACCCCCTAAGAAAATTAAATGAGCCACTTTGTTTATTTTTTGAAATTAGCAGATTTACACAAAAATTTGAGAGTGACAGAAGCCTTTACTCAGAGAACTGCTGAGAAAGAAAGCAAGAGCTAAATTTCTCAGAAATTTCTGGAATACAAACCATGAAGAGAACAAGAAGCAGGGAATGATGAGTTTCTAGATTCACTTCTAACAAACAGGAGACAACTGGATGAAAATCGGAGGATGAAAGGCAACTCTGATGAACTGCCAACAATATGACAGCATTCATTAGTAAAGACAAGAGAGAGTGAAAACAGAATATTAAGACCAAAAAATGTGTGAAAAGCAGACTCAAATAAATTCAGAGCATTGCAAGTATACTTTTGTGGAAAATAAATCTGATGAGGTAAAAAAACTGGGTTCTGAAAATTTAGCTATTGTTTTAAAAATTATATAAAGGGCACAAGCGTAAATTACGGTGGCAGATGAAAGAAAGTGAAATTGGTCATAATGAGTTTTTCAATCACTTAAAATTTAAGAGTGAAGAATAGAGATGTAGAAATCAGGTAATTTATGAAGAATCTTAAAAGAATAGTTGGAGCATGAGTAAAGGAATAGAAGAGCCAAAGCTCAAAGCAATCACTGCTGGCTAGAGATGTGAATAAGAAGAATACCAGCAAAAGGGCTGGACATCTCCCAAGGGACCAGGAAGCTATCAACACATGATATCAAGAAACTGAAAGTAAATCTAATGTCTTTTTTGCTCGAGTCTTCACTAAAAGGTCAAGTTCAGTCAAACAAGCAATACAGTAAATGCTCATGACAAAAGAATGAGTCAAGCTTTAGAAGGATAAAAACAAGCCTGAGATTGCTAAAAGTGTTTATACACTTGTAAGTCAGCTGCACATGCCCATTTCCACTCCAAGGCACGAAAAAAAATAATTTCACTAATGTCAGGAGCATTAAAAGTACTTCTGGAAAGTTTGTGACAATGAGTGAAATACCAGAAGGCTAATATGGTGAAAGTAACATCCACTTTTTAAAGTGCAGGAGAAAAATAGGAATTACAAGCAGTCACCTTAACTTCATTGATACAAAATAATTACAAAATTTGTAGAAAGAGAGAAGATAATATGGACACAAACAAAAGCCAACACAGTAGTCAAACATGTCTAATTTTCTTCCACAAGATGAGGAGCCTTTGCGTGTGGAAATGCAATGTTTTCATGTCAATAAAATGCAAACACTTTTAAGACAACAAACCAGAGTGTGATGAAATATTTTGTGCAATTGTACTTTCACTGATGAATCACACATTAGAAACTGTTAATTTCCAATGGGCAAGCAGCACTCTGAAAGAGGTAAATAGGTGTCCTATCTCAGAATATGCAAAGCCTCAGCCAGCATGGGCCCTTGTTTCCAAAGAGGGGCATTGGCCACACCAGGTTCATAAGTAGAAGGCAACGAAGAACAGCAACAGGTCTGAGAGAGTACTTACAGAGAATATTTGAAGCATAGGGGTTATCTAGTTTGGAGAACATATACAGAGTAGCAAGTATCTGATGTGCAAATGTGATATGAAAGAAGCAATAAATTGTTCTCCACACTGAGTGGGGGTAGTGAAGCAATTAAGGATTTAAACTGGGAGATGAAACTGAGCTCCAGACCAGGAATATAACTTCCTAGTGGGAAGACTAGACAAGAGCAGGAATCGATTTCCCAGAGAGACATTAGAAATCTTGATTTTTATAAGCAGGTGGGACAGACATTTTCAACACCAACATGAGATCATGGAAATGGACTGGATTACCTCATTTTCCTTGTATATCTACCTGCCTGACTGCTGAGGGAAGGGCAAGAGGGAAAGACTAAACCCACTCAAGGTGGAAGAACTTACTGAGAGGATAAAATTCACCACTCTGCAAAAAGTGAATACCAGGTCTGTGCAACATTAAGGTTTCCCCAAGTCTCCCAGATTAAATGGTGCTTAAGTGCTTCACTGGAATTACACTGTAATCACTGATCTTCTGTACAGGAACTTTCCTGTCTCTTCCAAAACAGAATGAGTAAAAACCTCTGAATTGCTCTTGTTATTTCAACTTAATCTTGTTTACTGTATTATTGCCAGGAACTAACCAAAACCAAAGCCCCACTGTGCTAAATATTATATTAGAATAGACGTATGAATAGTTCTTTCACCAGAGGGCTCCCAGTTCAAAGGTGGACGCAATTTATTCTTTCTGGTTTCTTTTTTTTCTTTGAGATCTCTGAAGAAATGTAAATACGTGTTTTCAGTACAAATATATTATATTTGAAATTTCAAGGAAAATTACTTTTATCACCCTGATTTTCAGTGCTTACAGTTTTCCACAATAAGCATTCTCAAAGTTGAACTGTTTGAGGGCTATTTAAAATAGGTTGGGATTTGAGTGTTTTGAGGTTTGGGGGTATTATTATATTAATTTTTTTCTTTATGTAAAATGTCTTTGTAGTTGGAAAAATATTCTACTAATTTGCAGTTACCATTACTTGAGAACAGAACTAAGTACAACAACTGTAACACACTAGAAATTGTCATTTCTGAATTACATAACCTGTGTCTTGTCTTTCCAGTCTGAATCCAATTTTGTAAGCCAATACAGTTTTAATCCAGTCCAAATATCATTCATGGCTATTGCCAAACATTCCATATCTTTTATATGAGCTAAAGAAAACAACAACCGACATGAAGAACATATTGCATGAAATGACTTTATTGGTTTTGAATCTCTTAAACGTAATTGTTTTATCTCGATGTCTTTCAAAACTGTCCACATACTTTCAAATTATTGGAGCAATTTTGCTATGTGGTTAGCTCTTTAAAATATATTCTTTCAACATAGTTTTGCTAGAGCATGGAGGGAATAAAAGCAACATCACAGCATTAGAGAATAAAGCAAATATGCAAAAGTTTTGTGCTCTTTTCTAGAGAATACATCACAAAACCATATTATGTACGTGTCTTTTGTCTCATAATATACGAGAAAATGTCTTTTAAAAATTTAAAAGTAACTATTGCTAAATATGGGGTTTCTATTATAAATGCCATTGTATTAATCCCAAGGAGGTTTTTTTGCTGTGTATATCGTCTGTTTGAATAACTATGATGTTATACTGTTTCTTCAAGGAAATAAAAATTTATGACATCTAAAGTCAGTTTTGATCTAGACTCCAAACTATAAAGTGTTTTAAAATAATTCTTAGCATTTTCCCATTATAGACAGTGATTATCTTAGGCTAATACCAATCAGAAAATTGTATAGGTTTTTATATTTCACTTACAATTTTGTTCTTTCAACAGTGTGTTGAAGCTGCTTTTACTGTATGTATTGATGTCTGAACTTCATGTTGTTTTTCTCCTATCTTTTTCTCCATCCCCTTTCCAATAGGCAAAATTAATTTCTGCAAAATTCTAAACAGCTATTTTTTTTTGTCAAGCTTTGTTTGTGACTCTTTTCTCTTGGTCTTTACACTTTCTTTCAGATTTATTTTTCTTATAAAAGAGTTAAATTATCAATACATTTATTCTGGGTCCAGTTATTTGCCTTTATGCATATACATACTCAGTTTTGTATGACCAGTTAATGAACCTAATCTAATGTGTTTATTTTCATCTTTGTTGAGTAAGAATGGACTGACACCTTTGTGTGAAGTTTGGCTGTGTGTTTTCATGATTTTTTTAAGCAGTCTATGTGTGCAAATTTAACCAAATGGGTAGTTGTTTACAATCTAAAAACTTAGTTTTCCCTAGTAACATCTATGCAACTAATTCCATGATAACAGTTAAAAAAAAAAAAATACAGTGAGGTATATCTGGATTTATGCAGAGCTTGAGTTAAACACAGTAATGCATCAGAAGCTTCTCCTTGTCACGTTTAAAATTATTACTAATAACATACATAAAAATATGAAATGCAGTTATCATGACTGTTATGTATTTGATAGAATATGAAAATAGACATTAACAATAAAAGTATAATATGAAGAAAAGCTTAGCAATTTGTAAAAAGAATATTACAGGTGAAATTTCAAATGATAATATTTTAATTTTTTTTATTTCCAAATTCAGCACTGCAAAACCAGAAAATATTTTTTAAATTTTCATTGTATTTGATTGGTAGCTTAATTTGAAGGACTGCAATTTAATGGGTTCATTACCTTACAGTGAACCTATTAATCCATGTAATTCATTTACAAGGCTGAAAATTTGACCAAAGCTTGGTGTAATAAAAATGAGGCAGCAGTTTTCTCTCATTTGACTCAATAACTTTTAATATCTCTAAAACTTTTAAGATACACATATTTTATGTTATATAATAGAATATCTAATTTTATAGTTTACAATATTTGTAGATTAAACGTACATTTTATTAATTTACATTATTTATGTTTTGTTTTGAAATTTAGGAAACATATTTGTGCAATTTTTCCCCTCAGCTTAGATATTCTTCAAAGATACTACAGTTAAGTGGCATGGTCCAAAATCTGTTTGCACATTATAGCAGTTAAAAATTATACAATATTATTGATTTCTTTATGCAAATGAGAAGTGAAATAGCCTTGAGATTATTTAGACACACCCATAAATCAGACAGGCTAAACAAAGTAAGCTTTGCTTTGCACAGATGTGACAGCCAGATGTGGATCTGCTTTTTATTTCATAGCTGTAATCTGTACTGGATTTAAGTTATTTCCTGAAAAATAAGGCATGCACTCAAAGTTGAAACATCGCTAGTTGCTTCAGGTCAGTACTTGTTTTTAGCAGGGATCATTTCTCTGTTTGGACTCTTTTTCTCTGGGGAAGAGGTGAAATGGAAATTGTTGTTTTGGGGTTATTTTTTTAAGAGTTCTTAAGAAAAGCCAGCAGATTTCATGGCATCCAAACTGTGAAATCAGTCCTTAGTTTTCTGCTTTTTTTAAAAGATTCATTCAAATTATTAAATAGTTTTTGGCAAAGAGTGCAAAATGTTTTCACTGCAACAGTTTGTTTCTATACTATATTATGTTATCACTCTTTCAAGCCAAAATTTATATATATACCAGGATGTTCATGTTTTAGTGTAGAGAGAGTCTATTATTGGCAGGGTCCCTTGGTGGAATAGGAAGCTTTCATGTTTGTTTTTTTTTCTATACAGTTATTAATGCTTTATCTAGAATTAAGATACCAAGGTTTTTCCTTGGCATGCATATTCTTCCAATTAAAGATAATGGGTGAAATGTTGTCCTCAGTTATGTGGCCATGATGTCCGAGAACTTTGTGCGAATTTTATTGGAACTGATGAACAAAAAATCTAAAATTTCAGCTGTGATTGCCTGTATGAGATTCAGGAAAAGTGCTATCATGTCTCTGTGCTTTATACAATCCTTCTTCCTGTTGCCTTGAAAATGAATACTCCACATCTAATCCCTTGCTCTAAATCTAACCTCTGTCTGTTCCAAACTAGCCAAAAACACCCAGGTGCTCGATAGCAGGAACCCAAGATACTGATGTTTTCACAGAAAAAAAAACCAGTAGTCCAACATCCTCCATTTGCAAATGGATGAAGCAGAAAGATGACCTTAAAATACACAGTGTGTCAACATTGTTTAGGCTTTCTTATTCATCTGTTTTCCGTGGGTTTTTCCTCTATTCAGACACCGAATTTCCTGGACTGTCTGACAGCTACTAGGCAGTCACTGGCTCTGAACCCCACAGCTCTGCCTTGTAAGGCTGAGTGTTCTGAAACAATGGGCAAAGAGCTGTATCAAACTGGGTTGTGCTCATCAGGAGTTAGGCACTCTGAAGATCCTCTTTCTCTTCTGAGAGCAGCACAACTATATTTGTGGAGTTAACTGGAAAGCATTTGTTCTAGTTCTTTTTCCCGCATGTTCTAAACAAAAGGTCTGCTTGGTACATTTTTAGGCTTTCAAGGCTTCCTTTAACTGTAGCTAATATAAGTTATATAGGCTTGTAAATTTTGGTAAATTCTTTTTGTAAATTTTTTTGGGGGATTTATGACTCCTAGCAATCTATATGGAAGTAATTTGGTAAGTAGGAATAGGATCAGTTCTCTTTGTCCCTTTATAAAGACATGTCCTTGAAAGAACACATAGTAATGCTGTCAGCTAGACCAAGAATATAAACACCTAGTTTGATACCACTCCATTAGAAAGTAATGTGGGCATGAAGTATGATCCAGCTGTATTGGAGTTTTCTGTGCTCCGATTATCTGACTGCAGTTTTAGACATTGCCATGAACTAAAACCTGATAGCTATAATTCAGCTTCTTCAGTTGCAGTATTCAGCATGTCAAACCAGTTTTAAGGGCCAAGGTCTTTCCAGAGAAGACCTCTTTCCTTTTCTTTCCCTTTTCTTTTCTATTCTTTTTTCATCATTTGATGAACCTTGAATCAGGCCAGCTATTTGCCTGGTGTATATTTCAAATTTCTTTTTTGTTAGGTATTATTATCTTGGATAATGTGGCTGGTTCCTGCTAATCTGGAAAAGAGAATAAAAATAGGTAGATGTAATTTGCTTATTTGGGTGGACAGGAGGTTAGTGAGAAAGCACTTTGGGCATGGGAGAGTTCTCAAGTGTAATGACTCAGTATTAACTTAAAAACAGACTTAGAGAGTGTTCACTTTGCAATTTGTCTGAGTAGATTGGCCAGCAAATCTACACTACTCTTGCTGTGTTTTTCCAAAATGTGGTTTGTCCTGGAACATGGTAAAAGGGAAAATCCTGGCTGTAGCCCATCTAGAATAGTTCTCTGGTAAACAAGTGTCTGTTGTTTTGTCATGACAAGAATTACAGGACTCTTTTTAAAGTCTGTTTATTGAATTTATAATGTTAAGTTCACTTTTAAAAGTCAATTTAGGTCTTACATAAACAAGGAAAATGCAATCCTACTTAGTATTACTGCTTCTTGCTTCTGTCCATCACTTGAATTTATTTCCACCATGATGAACAATCTTCTTAATTTATTATCTCATAAATCAAAAATTGAAAACATTTTTATGGATTTCAATATCAAACATTCAGGGTAGTTTACAAATGGCAATCCTGGATGATGCTGAATGTTTTGCTCTTGGGTTTGTGCTCAAAATACAAAATTTCAAAATCCAGACTTCAGAGAAAAATCTGACTGGCTAGAAAAAGGTGTACTTTAAATAGAGAATGTGGTTGGTTTAAGTCACAGTATTTTTGAGAAAGACTACATGAGCCCTCTGTAGATGTCTTTATAATGAGCTTCCACATTAATTTTAAGAAATCAGTATGATGTGCTGCTTGCAGATTATAATGTAATTCTGTAATACAAATTAGATCAGCTTTGAATGTCTTTGAAATGTAGTGTGTTAAAAATGGTATGTACAGGTTAAAAGATACAGATTCAGAACACCGGGATTTACATGAAATTATCACACATGCTTTGATAGAGTCCTAGACTGATTCAAAAGAGCAAGTTTCATATGAAGCTGTCTCATTTTCTTTGATAGCCACCTTGATCTTTATGCAGTCATCTATTAATTATATTACAGATAAGGTAAATAAAAGTGTTGAAATATTGAGATCACAGCCTCCTTTTTTCTTGTGAAGACTAAAGGTATGCTTCTATGAAGTCAGTGAGCAACCGGGAATGATAAAGGTATTCTTTAGCTGTCAGACAGTATTTATTTTGACACGTGACTGAAAGATCTAGAGTTCAATAGCTAAGAGCATAACTGAAAGAGTAAAACTTATATGTGATCTAGACCAAAGGTGCTATAAGACAGTCTATGAATTTTCCAGGGTCAATGCACTGGATAACACTATGAAGGTTTTCCTGGTGGAATTATATTTCATTTAGCTCTCACAAGACTATGCTGTAAGCCTTATCCTGCCATGTGCTGATCATGCCATACAACTATCACTAGCACCACTCTGCATTCCAGCTTGTTTCCTCTCAGGTTTGGCCTCTCTGATTGCCTCACACAAACAGCTTGAAAGCTTTAACCCTGTTAGTTCTAGAGGAGCCCATCATGCTTAATACAGACTAAACATAGGAAATTTGCTTATTTTATCAGTGTTCACGATTTAGCAGTAATTTATAGTGTGGATTTTGACTGCAGAAATTTTTCAACTTTTTTTTATCCAAAGGCAGCAACATTTAGCTAATAAGCTACAGTGTCATTGCTACACTGATGTCACTGCAGAATATTCTGTCTCAAGAAATTGGCTTACCTGCTTACTCTTTAATTCAGAATTTTCCTAAAGCAAATTCCTTTGCTTTCAGTAAGTCTTAATAGAAATGCTTAACCTATAAAAGGTATTTATCATTGTAGGGATGGAATTTTCAGCTGAACTAAATGCCTTTGTTCACCTTAATATTAACTTCCAGTGTCCTGCCTCCTATAGATATAGATAATGGAACCTGCCATGAAATAAAAAGCAATCAAACCACGTGTATCTCTGTTAGAACAATAGCTTGATTTAAACAAACACACAGGTCCTTATACAAAACCTTTGTGAGTGCAATAGGTTTAATTCAATTCTTTGCTTTTATAGACGTTGGCATCGTCTGAAGGCTACTCAAGAGGCCTTGTTTTTTTTTTTTTTCTTTATGAAATCGCCATATGTATTTAAATTTTAAACTGATATTACTAACATTGCATGATATGGCTCACTGTGAGATCATCAAAAGTTTGTTACTACAACTCTGTCTCCATTGATGTGCTAAAAATGTGAATTAACAATATGCTCATAAAGCACTCCAGATTGCTGCATTAATTATTGGTGCATTTCTTCTTTAAGGGATTGTTTTCCTAGTTCTGCATGTTTCAGTCATAGTCTTTAAAGGGTTTATTGTCCAAACATGCATATCATTCCTACCTCCATTGACGATATTTATGCTATAAACGTATAAAGAGGGAAAACAGTCCCTATGCTTTTAAAAGTAGTTTATATAAATATTGCAAGAAGAAAACTATTCAGAACCCTGTCCAGTATTTTTCTGTACTAAAGTTCTTTTGTAAACTCACTTTGTAGTCAAGACAGATGAGTTTTTTGTAAGTTTATTTTTCTCAAACCAAGGAATGCAATTAGGTGACTTTTATCTAAAACATAAATCTGCTGACTTGCTGCTAAAGTTTTGTAAAATGAGGAGGTAGGCCATGGTTACAGCAAGAATTTCCTAGACTACAATTTTATAGGTGCTTATTCCTAATTTTGGGGTTTTCTCTACATAATCATGATGTTCAAAAACCATATGAAGCATACAGTGGCTAGAGGCAAGCTGAAGAGAGTATGGAGAATGGAAGGAAAGAGAGATGAACCCAAATCCCCTGGGAAAAAAAAGTTACAGAAAACTATAGAAACATTATCCTTCTTATAGGATGACCAAGTGGTTTCTTCTGCCAGATAGGTTTTTATCAAAGCCAATGCTATGCTATGTGTGTTAAGATCATCTTTGGTACAAGACAGAGTGGTAACATCTGTGCATGAAAAAAAACCAGTGATTTAATGTAGCAATGTACTAATGTAGAGAAGGAAGCTTATTAAATAAATATGTATGTTTTCCATAAAACAGAATTGGATTGTTGCCAAGACAGGATGAGCATTTTGGCTATAAGAACATAGCTTCAACAGGTTTTCATTCATAAGCTAAATTTACTGCAAATACATTTTCTACTGGGTATGAATGTTCTTTGCTCTTCTGGCCTTTGGGTGATTACTCTAAAATTGTCAAAACTGAAAAGTGATGTGTGCTTATAAGCCATGTGCATGCTTGACATTTTTGAAAACTACATCCTGAACTATGTATTAGACCACACAAGGTATGCTTTTATAGACAACTTAAAAATATCCAAGACTCTGTTATGCAGATTTACCTTTTTTGGTTGTTGGGTTTTGTTAAACTTTCTCAGGGGTGGGGTGTTGGGAAAAGGGATAAAAAAAAAACAAAAAAAAACCAATTGTCTCTTGCCTTGCCAGTATAAATACTTTAATTTTCAGACACTTTACTGTAGTAGAAAAGTAACACATTCTATCTTTTTATTATTTTTTTATGTCTATTAAAAAAAATCTTTAAATAGTTAATTTATTTTCCCCTCTGAGTAAACTCACATATATATGAATTAATATACACGTCACCTCTTGTTTTGGTGCTTGGGGCTTTTTTTTTATTGTTATTTTTTCTGATTTGGTTTTTAATTAAAAAAAACCTCCTAATTATTTACTGCAGTATCAAATTCAGAAGCAAAGGCTTTCCAGATTACCTCCAAATGGTTCTGTATTGTCTGACATAGACCAACATCTCATACTACAAGGACCACGATATGTACAAAGAAAAACACAGTGCACAAACTATTTGAAGACACTGGAGTTGCAGCCAAAATCTCTTTTGATGTTCTAAACTGATCCTTGTCCTTGCAGCTGTGAGAGCTGGCACTGGCATGCTACTTGTTGATGTGCACAGATACGAAACTTGTGATAACACCGTGAGAGTCATTAGAGAGGGCTGATATCAGGTGACCTCTTCTAGGTGGCAAAGCAATTTCCAAGTAGAACATCAGCCTTCAAGGGCAAGTTGCAGATGAGCAGGAGAGGGATTGGTTTTTTTTCTGGTTCATAGTTCTTTTTTTTTTCACTTCAGCACCTTTCTTCTATCTTTTACAACCAGTTTTTTCATCTCCTATGACCTATATTGAATAATAAGAAAAATCCATTGAATTTGCTTGGATTGACTGTGACTGAACCATTTAAAGTAGAATGTTGGAGTATTTTTTATCTTTTTCTGAGATTTTATCTTCAGGATTGTTTTCTTCCAATATGGATAGTTTCCATGTTAAATGTAGGTATAGCACTAATATATTACAGAAAGAAATATAGGGGTTTTTTTAAGATAAGTGAACAGTTACTTTTCTGCTTGCTTAAAAATTGCCTGACCTTGTTTGAAAATAAAAATAGGCATTTTCTTGTAGGAAAATCTATATTCACAAAACTAAAAGGCACAGCAAAGGATATCCGAGGCCAGCTGGGGAATTCTGAGACAATGTTGCATTGACAAATAATTAGAAGGGCTTGATTTATCTTACATTTTGATAGGTCACTCACCCTGTGACAACAGAGGCTGACACTTCAGACTCTGGCTTCCTCTTCCAGATCCTACATGTCTGAGCAAATCCAGGAGTGTAGCACACCAGTGACCACTCAACAGATGTCTCTACCTGGTGACCTCAGACCAAGCTTCATCTACTCCTTAGCACACCCTATTCTAAAGCTGCAGTGTATGTAATCATGTATGGTGTGCACCATTACTGTAAATGCTTTTCAATACAACAGTAAGCTTCAAAAGGAATTTTAAACCATCTCACAATGCCTGTATATCTGTAATGCACATATAAGACAAAAAATAGTTGTGCCACCTTTTCCACTAAATCTACAGAATATCCATCTAACACAAAACAAAGAACATTGTTGATGGAAGTTTAGGTTCATTCAGAGCTGATTAGAAAGTAGAAATTATACACAGAGTCATCTATAAAAATTATGCCATTTTTACAATTATTCATTCTTTTTCTAATTTTTCTGAGAGTTAGCCATGGGATGCCCCTGTAACTTGCATTGATATATTGACATAAGAAGTTCTGAAAGTTTGCCTTTCTCTAAAAATACACTTGAACTAGCTGAACTTCCTGATCTACTTCTCTCCCCAAAATAAACAATGAGCGTGATCTGTTTGCATTTGAGAAGTTGCTCTGAATACCCTTTAAGTGTTTTGTAGAAGTGCATATAACAGCACATATTATTCTCATTTTTTATTATGCAATATTGCCAATATAACAAATCCAAAGGATTTAACTGGAACGTAAAAAAGCCAATATCTTTAATATGATATGTTAAAAATTAGTAATTATATTTAATATTTTAACGTTTATGAAAATCCTGAATTACAATAGATTATTTTGGAAAAGATCCCATGTTATTTGTTCCCTAATAGTCCCAGGGACATTTGACTTTTTCCAAAAGAAATACAAATCTTATTAAAAAAACTTTAGAAAGTTGGTGTGTATATGTCCAGAGAGAGGTTACTTTCCTTTTCATCTTTTCTTCATCCAAATTCTGATTTCTTTGCCTTTGTCAGCTTAAATTAGACTTTTAATGTTATTTTAGCATTTTTTTATTTAATATGTACTGAAAATGGTCTGGGTCTAATGTTAGCACAGCTGTGAAATTTGATTTTTATCCTCTTTACTAAAGGACTTGTGGGAGTATAAAGATTTTTATAACAGTGCTTCCTAAGGAGGTAAAAACAATCAATATACTACCACTTAAAAAAAAAAAAAAAAAGTAGATAATTTGCACAGTACTCTTAACCATAGCAGTGATTAAATAAACACTAGGTAGAGTCACCCACTGCTTGTAGGCTGGTAAGGATAATTTAGCCACTATCATCCACTCCTGCTTTTATGTATCCAATTCTGGCACTGTGACAACAGCTCCAATGTATTTCATAGACTCATGTGATAATTGAGTAGAAAGAACCTCTGGAGGTGATCTGATCCTGCAAAGCCAGGTGAAATTGGGCTGCTCTGGGATGTCTGGCATAGTTTTGGATATCTCCACAGAAAACTCAAGAAATTCCTGCACATGTTTGAAAACCTTTTTAGAGAAAAGATTCTTCATAATATCTAAAATTTGTACCTTCCACCCATTGCTTTTTTTCCTGTCTCTGTGTAGCTGTGGCTAAAGCCTGGATCTTTCTTTTGACATCCTCCAGGACAGATAGAGACAGCAGTAAGATCTTCATTTCACATGCTCTTTGTACTGATGAACAAAGATCTAAACCTCCCTGCAGGTGTTCTGAACCCCTGCTCAACCTGGTGGCCCTCCGATGAGTTCTCTATGGCTAGTCACTGCCTCACTTACACTACCTGGGGAGTGCAAAATGGGCTCAGCACTCCAGGTGTCTCTCCTTCTCAGAGCTTAGCAGAGGGGGACAGAGAACTCCTTTGAGCTGGACCTGCCCTGGTCAGATCCCCAACAGCCTTTTTTGTGACATTATCTCCAGTTTTTCTTTACAAATGTTGTGGTTGCAGTGAAAAGTTGGCAATAGTTGGGTATGGAGAACAGAAATTACCAAAAAGTTTCTCTTTTTCCCATGTTCCTGCCTGCAAAAGTGTCCTTGTTTGCCTAGCCTAAACAGGTACTCTGAGCTCCCATCTTCTCCAAGATGATGGCTACCACTTCTTAACCCCCACTGCAAACACAAGCCTTCAGATTGGAAATAAGCCACCTCGTATCTCATGGCA
This sequence comes from Toxostoma redivivum, assembly GCA_013397375.1. NCBI lineage: Eukaryota > Metazoa > Chordata > Aves > Passeriformes > Mimidae > Toxostoma > Toxostoma redivivum. Next base: position 974,582 of record VXBI01013141.1, on the reverse strand, counting down.
GCAACAAAGGAGAACCCCAGAGTGCCATGGCCTGGTTGCTCCTTGCCATCTGCACTCTCTGCAGCTTTCCATGGTGTATAACCCACTTTCAAAGCATCCTTCTGCCTCTGCCTGTGCTCCCAGAGCTAAAGCTTTTACATCCCACACTGCTTTCTCTGGAGGTCTGATTACAGCCTGCTCTCTTGAATCAGCCTCCAGGCAGTCTGGGGAAACACCTGACCCCTATTTGTTGCAGCAGTTTTCAGGCAAGTTTGGTATCACTATATTTTGGTCAGAAGCTCTCCTGGTTTTTGGATGAAGGAGATGGGGACAAGCACTGAGGGGGCTGGAGACCTATGTCTGCTGAAGCCAAAGTAATTTTACAATACTGAAAAGAAAGTCAGGTCCTCTCCACCCAGCTTCTTGAACAGTTGATGTAGAAGAGATCTGCTTCTTTGCTCTACAGAGGAGGGCAGAAGTACTGTAGGTTGAAAAGAAGGTATTCCATTAATGGCATTTTCCATCACCAGGAGCTGATGTCTAGGCTGGCAAGGCTGATGCCTGTGTCCTGCCTTCAGGATAGCTCACTATCCTCCAACCCAGCTAATCACTGGCATGTGTCTAAGCCACTTTTCACTGCCTCAAGACACTGAGCCCAGGCTAGGCAATGTTGTGGACTACAGATGCTTCCCAGGTGTGCAGAAGAAAGGAAACAATTAATTCCTCCCTTCTGCAGGAAGTTTGTTACTTCTTTCTGGAGGGAATCTCATCCAGAGCCATGTACACAGGCAGCGGTGTACCTCCTGCTGATCCCTCACCACCTCCTCTTCAATGCCATCTCAATCTCCAACAGCTCTGGCCCCTGGTGACCTCAGAGCAGAACTGTTTTGTCACCTCATACATTCATTTTTTTCTTGTCACACATTCATTTCTTGTCCTGCCTCTCTATATCCTTCCTCCTGTAGGTGTTCTCCCTTCAGCTTGTGAAGCCATGGCAGGCAAGGGTGCTGGAATCACTTTTCCAGCAAGGAGTGGACTGTCTACTGCAGATTCCCAGGGGTCTGGTTGGTCTGGGTGCTTCTCATCAAGCCTTTGTGGAAAGATTTAGTTAAGGAGACAGGCTTGTGTCAATCTTTCCCAAGCCATATACTAGACTCTGGGGAAATCCTTTTTCATCAGAAGGTTGATGTAAAGTCCTTCATGCTCAAATCAGAGCTGGAAACAAACCCCCTTTTCTTCCTTACAGCCCTGAGTGCTCCAAGGCCTCTCAGTGATCACAGATACAACACACAGCAGCTTGAGGGGATAGTCCTGTGGGTAGATTGATTTTAAGGGTTGTAAAGGCACAGCAAGTTACCCAGTATGGTCTGTCACATGGCTGGTGGCAGCAAGGGGCTACTGAGAGATACGTACCTCTATTTCCTGACTCCAGGACTGGAAGTCTTCCATCAAAGCCACCCACTGAGGGGCTTGTCCAGGAATGTCTGGAAACCTCTCAGTATGCCAAGGAAAGTTCCATCCCAGTTCAGTGGGAAAGCTTGCACATGCATTCCTTGTTCATCATTCTCTCACACTTGATGAATTTACAATGAGAAAACAGAAAATGTCAGTAAAGATAAGTTTGTTATTAACATTTAGAATTATTCAGTAAGAGTATCTGTTCCATGTGTATTCCAAGATCTCTGTGCAAGGGCGAAAATATAACATTAAAGTAAAATTTATTTTACAATTATGTTTTCAATAATTCTACTTTCAACTTTCATCACTATTAAAACTCTTTTTTACTGTTACTTTACATGCTTTTTCTTGATAAGACAAATATTGATCACTCATGATCAAGACTTCTGTCCTTTTTTGAGAAGTAATTTATGAAACCTTCAACATTACACAGGACCAAAGTTGTATGACATTTTCCTAATATTATGGTGTACTCTATTTAACTAATAGTATTATTAAAATCAATATTCTCAAAAATGTGGTGTGGTATCTAAACTATTTTAGATAAATGGCATTACTTCCTTAAAGGAATGTTGAATAGCTCTTTCATGAAAACTGAATAGTCTTTTTCACGTTCAGTTAAAGGTAATAATAGAAGTTAATCCTAATAAATTGCAACAAATGAAAAAAAATTTAGATTAATATACCATGTTGTTTACTTAACCACTTAAAACCTGTTATGTACCTAGAGCTGAACTTCAGTAAAGACTCACAGTATTGTGTTTTAAATTATGTAGAGCAGTGTAACACTGTTATTTCTATCTTGCTAAGAAGCAGAAGATTAAAAAATCACTTTCACATTAACCCACAATAAAACTTTGATGATAAAGTTGTCACACTAGCAATAACAGAATAATATCATAGTTACTATAGTTGTAGTTTTACTTACAGTCATAGATGTTAAATACAGGGGTTTGGCAAAATAAATTGTCATTTTATTAGCTGACCTTTTAGTTAGTGTAGTCAGGTGGTTGTCAGTAGCATTCCATCTTGTTTTTTCACAGAATTAAGATCAATTTTTTTGCTTAAACCATCCTGGATAAGCTTTTATCAAGAAGTAGCTTTTCTGTCTTGCTAGAAAAACAAAGGTATTTGCTGTCTATATGAAATTAGTTACATGTCAGGTGTGTAACACTATTGAATATGTTGCAGCTAGAAACTAGCATTGTTTAGATGAATTTTTTATATTCACTGGTTTTGGTTATATAAAAAAAGTGTCTGTATGTGTGCGTGAACTGTACACTGTTATGTAAAGCAGATAAAAAAAAAAAACTGATAAATCTTTGTGCATTTTGTATTTGATGTACTTGAGTAAATTAAAAAAAAAAAAAAAGCCTAGAAATTTTTTAAATATCTTGGTCCATTTATCTTAACAAATTTTATCTGAGGGACTAAAAATAGCCTTTACTAGAAGTGCTTATCTTCTGTGAGCCAAAGGTTTTTTATGAGTGTTGTGACTGGATGGTCAACATAAGAAATTGGCCAAAAAAGACATGATAAAAGAACTGACAAGAAGACAAAATTTAATTCAAGAAGCATCAAGGACCCAAATGTTATGATGCATCTTTTTACTACCTGAGTTTTTTCTCAAAGCTCTTTATAATTACTCCAGCTCATTCTACAGGGATTGTGAAGGTAGACCTACAAAAAGGTGTGTCATTAATAAAACTAAAATATGCAGGGCCTTGGCTGACTACAATCCATTCTTACTGTTGAGAAAATGTTGACTCAAATACTAGATGACTTCCTTCCCTGCCTTGAAATGCACTACAGAGTTGTTAGATTCCACCTAAGGAACCTGTTACAGGACCAGATGAGGCATATGCTTGATACCACAATGGGATATCTGGAAGGATTTCTTTACTGCATAAAGAAACACAGTATTCCCTATTCTTCCACTTCATTAGCAGCACTTAGTTGCTTCAGCTTTGAAATGAGAATTTATTGCTTTCCAGTCTAAAGATGAGTGCAATATTGGCAAGCAAAGAAAAATCTACAGACATACATTTTTGTTTTATGTGCTATGAAATCTCTGAAGAGTCCCACAACAATTTTAAAACCAGAGAACACACTTCCTCCTAAATTAGGTAGCTGCTGTAAAGCTCCATTTGTAACAGCTTTTAGAATACAAAATATCTTTGAAGGGATACTGAAATATATCTGTAGAAACATTTTCTCTTTATTTAACCATCCTCAAGGTAAGATGAAGAGGACTGTAGTTTATCCCATCAATAAAAGCAAGAAAACATTAACATCAGGAACATAGGTAAAAAGTAATGCTTATCAAATATACCATAAACCTTTATGTGATGTTGCCATCGACATATATTTAGCCAGGTATATGTTGTCCGGATAAAATTTCAGGCAAGATAAAAATTCAGGCTTTCATAGACTTGAGAAGCAGTGCTTGAGACCCTATGGATTAAAAGTGTATGAAATGTGAGTGTCTTTCTCCAGTTATACAGTTATACGTCAATGTTTTCTGGAATTAGAATATTTTAGAGATAAATCAGACCTCTGTATACTTCCTACAAGTCTAACAAAGTTTTCTAAGGCAAATTAAACAAAACTAAACTAAACTAAACAAAACACAAAACAGCCTCACCTTTTCCCTTCTCCCCTTCCTTCTTCCTCAAAATATCCTAGGTGTTGGAAAAGCTTTGTAAAAAAAAATTTAACTGACATATAGTTCATATACATACTGATTTTTAGATGTACCTCTTGAAAATATCATGAAAGTGGAAAAAAAATAAAAGTTGTATTTCTTTGGTAGTGACCTGAATTTAGCATCAGATGTTAAAATCAAGACATGAAATTTTGGTAGAGAGATAAAAGTCGGAACAGAGACCTGACCACATGCCGGATGATATTAGTGGCAGATGTGATCGTCAGAAGTGTGATGGCATTTCCTCTGAATAGGCGAATGTACTCTTCAAACTTTGATGTTAACATGATTAGCAATGAAAGTATGCTTTGTTCCTTTGCCTTCACATGGTCTCAATATTGGCAGTTATCGTTTACTTGTATTTTTAAATCAAATATTATCCTGCCCTGTATTCATCTGCAGATGCTTTGCACAATGCTGCTTTTTCTGTTGGACCTGAAAGAAAACTGTGAATCATTGTACTGAACAGAAGCTAATTTTTTTTCCTCTCTTATACTCAATCCATGCATTTGTATTTCCTAGTTTTATACTGGAAGCCACAGTACCATGCTTTCCACACAACAGCAATATACCTATTACTTTGTCCATTGCCCCCAGAAAGCCATTAATTGACTGCAAACACAATTTTATTGCAAAATGACTGCAGCTTTATTAAGCAACAGGATTTACAGGCAATAACATAATCAATAGAACATTAATATATCACATAATTAAGCAGTTCTTACAAGCCGTGCCTGTAACCTTAAATATATGGAACATCATTGTGACTTGTGATAGCTGTTGTCCAAAAATTATTCAAATCATGACTTATAGAGAGGGAAAATACATATCCACCCTCAACTGTAGGGAAAATGTGCTGTTTATCCCATACACATCTTCATTAGTTACCTAAAAATTCTCGCCTCTCCATCTTAAAAAATAACAGTTATGTAAGATTGTTACTATAAGACAAGTTAGAACAGCAAGGTATGCTCCTGAGAACATACTGGGATCAACTTTTTTATTTGAACTCCTATAAGTACACCTGGAAGCCAGTGATGCTTCCTGTATTTTGCACGTTACTTGTGAGAGTAAAGACGGCACAGCAAACAAAATGGATAAAACACTAATTCTTGCACATTAGATTACCCCTGAATGACTTTCAGCTGCTGCAATAAATCTGTGTGTACTTATCGAGTTCTGTGAACCTAAAGCAGAGTTTACTATTTCCATGAACTCTATTTGTTCATGAATGAATGACAATTGAGATGATGGGATCTGTTAAATGGTATCTCTCAAGAGCTGAAATGGTCTTAAACACATAACTTGCCCAAAACTTGCACGAATAGTCTCTGAAGTTCTATGCCTTCATTTTTAGCCAAAATATTAATTATTCTTAGTACATGGAGACATGTAAACCTGGAAAGCCATATCTACACTGACCTATACAAATGTCGTTTTGTTGGCAGATCCAAGGTCAAATTCCCAAGCGCCTGACCAAATGCCCTTACTACTTCCATGAACTTTTCAAATGCTCTCTGGAGTAAGGTAGGCATGTTGCTGCTTGAACAGGGAAATGTGTGGGACAGAACAATGCAAATATCCAATACCTCCAGGATATGCCCCCCACACAGCCTCAATATCAGTGCTCTGTAGCGAATCTCCTGAAATACATGTCTATCCACTCTCACCGCTCACAAGACTTTGTAGGATTAGATGATAAAATCTTCATGCCATAATCCCATTCCTCCTTTCTGCACTCAGAATGTCTCTCCTCAAAAAAAACATGGCATACATATACCTCTCATTTCTAGATATGGCACCCAAGCAAACGACAGTATGCTACTGCTGAGAAATTATCAAATAAGGAGAGAATCTGGACAGAACTAGTTTATTAGAGCATAGTCTGGGAAAATCAGATGTAGCATTTCCAATTTTACAGAGACCACTAACAATTTGGACCAAGTCAACTTAATGCAGAGAGGAAAACACTGACACGTGGAGGAAGAAAAGTTGGTGAAGACTTACAAGCCAAAGGCAGTAACTCTGATTGGAAGGAGGCTGCACATAAGGGGGTCCATCATAAGACTGCCGTGCAGCTGCTTCTAGTCTTAGAATGGAAAATGCAAAGACAGATCTCCAAACTAGTAACTCAAAACATGAAGGAGAAAAGGATGCCCCTAAAGTATACTTTAAAGGACACTTTGGGAATGTACCCCTAAAGAATACTTTCAGAGAGAAAGACAGCAAAACATCTGCCATGCACATAAGCCTATGAGTGACCTCTTCCCCCACCTTTTGCTTTGGAGGATCTTCCAACCTAGCAAGGCGAACTCTTTAGATTTTTTTAAATTACTGCCTAGGGGCAGCGAGAACTATCCCAAAAGTACTCACTTCCCAGCACCACACTTTCAGGCTGGCAAGCTCCTCCATTATGCATCTACAAATTATTCTTCCATCACATATGTGTGAGCACTATTTACAAGCCAGAGACTGGTTATTCTCTCAGACTGTGTAGGATATAGTTCTGCTACACCTACACTCACCTGAAAAACCCATTTCGGGTGTATGCAGACTATCCTTCCTACTCCCGATGAGTAGGAACAATTGTCTTTTGCTGATTCCCTACTCCACAAGTTTCACTTCAGAACTTTCCAAGGAAATTACTCAACATTTCTAGGAAGCAAGATGATAAAATGCCTAAGGGAGATTTATAGTAGAAAATAACAAGACAGTGTTCATTCTGCAGAAAAGGAGGCAGAGTGAAGTAGATCACTTTTAGACCAGACTTCACACAATTTCACCATGGCTCAGAGGGACTTTTGATTTACACACAACACACATACATAACTAGTTCTATCAATGCTGTCTGAACATGAGAATGAACATGGATGTAAGCCCAGAATTCCCTCTGGCAGAGAACTGTGTATTATCAAACACAACAAAAAATAACCAGATCAAAAGCAGTGTCCCAGGAGAATCTCACAATCTTATCCATTCTGGACACTTTCTTATAAATAACTGGGCAAACAGCCCAAAGCCTGATCTGGTTAGAATTGCACATCAGGTTTATACATTTGACAACAATTAAATATTTTTGTTCTTTCAAACATGTGTTTGTTCTCTGGACTTAAGGTCCTTTGGGACTGCCCTTAGCTCTACTGCTGTTTTCTTTGTCTTCCTTTTGAGATCAGCATGCACATGCCTGGATCCCAGGAGATGGAAGCCCTTGCACATTCAGGTATGGACTAATGTTGCCTTACAGAAGACCTGGGAGTCTCCAATCTCATTCCAAGGAAAGGTTTGCCAAGTGCAGAAGATATTCTCCCTGGGATCAGGGATATGAGATAATGTGCTGCTTCTGACTAGGAGGTGCAACCTTAGCATTTTTTTGCCATGCTTTGAAACTAATGTAAGGAACATCTTCTGTCAAATAAAACAGTAGTATTCTTGGATCAAGACTAGCAGAAGACTGGCCAGGATGACAGACTGAGATGTTTGTGATAATGTCTTGGGAGAAATACCCCATTGCTCACCTTCTTCCAAAAGTTTAGGAAAATTACATCCAGATACGCGAGGTAGTGAGTTCAAGAATATGTTTTCTGATGTAGAATAATGATGGAGGCTGGTACTCAGTATGGAATGATTTTTTTCCTTGTAGTTTTATAGGAAGTTCAATTATTTTTTTTTTCAGGTAATGGAGGAGAAGAATGTTTTCAGGTTGAAGAAGGAAGGGAGAGTAAAGTCAGAAAGATATGGAGGTCTGATCTAGAGAACAGTCAGTCTGCTTGTTGACAGAATCCTGCTCTTACAGAGCAAGGGAGAGACTCCTAGCTGCTAAGAGAACAAAGAGGAGAAACAAAAAGGAGAATATCATTTGAAAGAGAGGACAAGAAGAGAGAGAAAAGATAAAATTCTCAAAGCCAGAAAAAGGCTCTGAGAGTAGGTGATGAAGATGGCCAATGACCATTTACACAAATGGCCTTCAGCCATGCCTCTTCCATTCCAGGAACAACTGGCTGAAGCCACATTCATGTTAAATGACCTGAGAGCCATAAATGCTTATTGTCAGGAGAAACTGCACAGATTGTGGCTCCAAAGGTAAGAGCCACTCAAAAGAGATGCATGTGAAAACCCTTTTATATAAGTGATTGCACTTAAGACCCAAAATGCCTGCACTGTGGGCATGGATATTAAGTATTATCAAAGAGTGCGTTCCACAGAGATGTGACAAACTTGAATTAGTCTCTCAGAGCTTATAAGAGGCTACCAAACAAATGTAGATAGGCTCAAGTACCATAAGATCAATATTATTCACAGGAGGAGGGAGGAAAAAAGGCAAACCAAGCATCCTAGTGAGACCAAGAACATGCACACACCCCTTGTCATGGAAAAGCAACCAAGAGGGACAATTTTGTTGGGGAGAACAGTATTTCTGCTATACTTCTCAGATCCTCCAAATAACTTGCATAAATTGGTAAGGGAGGACCTAGGCAAACTGTAGGACTTGTCTTGCCAACGAAAGCCATGTGTCTGGCCATTTCAAAGAGCAAACATCTTACAAGCTGCTTCTGACAGCATCCTCATACCTGTGGGATCTCAGTGCAACCCTCCTGTTGCCCTGAGTGATTTAAGCCCCGGCTGGGAGGCTTGGGAATCCTGGCAGGGTGCCCAGAGTACCTGTGGATTTGATCTTGAACCATGGGACAAGTTACCTGCTCTGTCCGAGAATCAGAAAACCACAAAGATTTAAGTAGTGTTATTATAGAGAGAAAAAAAATGTAGATTTTAGGTTTTTAGGAAAAGATGTTTTAGAGACAAGATGGAGGGGGCTGGGTGTGTCTGAATCTCCTTCCTCTCCTTCTTGCTCTCCATTTTCATGTCGAGTTGGCATTTTAGTATTGGGTAGAATAGAAGTTCACTGTCTAACATAGATGATAGTTATTGGGAGAAAATTGTAAACATTATATACATAAATCTGACTATAAAAGATAACTTCACTCGAAGAGGCGAGAGAGATGCCCATGGCTGCCATGCAGGGCAAAGCTCTGTCGGGCAGACAGAAAATATTATAGATAAGAACCAACAAACAACCTTGAGCCGGACCACTGGAGTCTCTGTTTTATCCTACAAGACTGGACTGAGAAAAATAAGACCTTCTACATATCTTGGGGCAGAAAAATACACACTGACCCCAACAATACCCAGATAGTAGCTAAACAAAATTTAGCATAAGATGGGACTTCATTAGCTTCCTGCTGGATTTACCACAGATTACCAGCAGTATACAAATTTCCTGAGTTCATAATATATCATCTCCTCTTACCTCTTGTCCACAGGTAGTCACTTAGGCAGATACACAGAGTGGGCTTTATGAGAAAGGCCTTGGGGAATAATTCTGACATACATATGCAAAAATAGAAGGATATATAATGTTTTTAAAAAGTAGTAGTGGTGGCATGAATTGGTTTCTACTTCCTCCTCTGCTCTATTGCTTTCACTTCTTGTAAATTAGATCACAACAGAGAAAATGTAGCTTGAGAAGGAATTAATATGTTCTTCAAATTATTCTTCTCCAAAGGGAGATGCTGAATTAAAGCATCAAAATCTTCTTAAGGTTTTGGAAAGTAACTCACAGGAAACACACATGTTGTACACCTCCATATCCCATTCTCCTCAGAAGATTATAATCTCTTCAATTAGCACACTACTATGTATTTTAATTTTACCAGAGGCACCATCACCACCACTACTCTCTTCATTGTATGAATGACAAATGGCACACTATTTTGTTCTCGTTAGTTCTTAAAAACTCCACTAAAAACTTTATGCTCTGTTGCATTTATCAGTATTTGTTAATTCATATTCTCAAACACAATCTGAACTGCTGAAATTCAGAGCAGCAGTGAGGTATTTTTGCTGTATCCATCCTCATAAGTCTCTTGCTCCCTCAAACAACCTAAACCATGCCTGTGTCAAGTGAAGAAACTCTATCTTTTCCTCTCTGTCTGTAGGAAAGCTACATATATGGAAATGTTTATCATAATCTCATTTTGCAAAACTATTTTTGTCAAGGTTTCAAAACTCAATTTCCTTTTTTTTTAAAAATTAGCTCATTTTACATATAGTTTTGCATGTGAAGTCATAAATTATTTATCCTTTTTTAAAAAACTTCAGGGATTTGCCTGATGTTTTTAGAAATTTGTTCATAAAATCCCTTGTTTATAAATTTCCCCAAAGATTTCACTATTGTTTTCCTAGATATACAACATATTAGTAAAACTGAAGAGACCAAGATTAGGCCCCTCAATCAATTCTTAACCACTGAAATATATAGAGTAATTTTAAAATATGTTCTTGAGTTAAAAAAACAAGCAAACAAACAAACAAAGAAAAAGCCCTTGATCTTAAGGTATTTCTTACAATTGTAACACTTTCTAGGGCAGGCAGCTCTGATGACTCCGGTAAGAATAACCTGTAAACACCAGATTGTTTTCCCTACATAACTAAGCATGCATTTCAGTGTGTAAATCCAGACATGACAGCCGGAATATTTCCAGTGACATCACAGGAGTAGACAACACTGTGGTGAATACATTATGAATATGTGGATGCAGTTTAACTACACCAGTTCTGGTCTACCACTCACCTGCTGTCACTGAGTCTTTGAAACATCCCATTACACCTGAGTCTCTGTCAAGTGAAAATCCTGATTCAGAGGCTCAGGTTCCCATTTCTGCAATAAACAAAGCATAACTTGAGGAAAGTTCCTCTCTACCTCTGCAGCTCCATCCTCTGCTGGTCTCACAGAGGCGATGTTTCTTCATTACGTTCTCTGCAGATCTCATCTAGTACACTTTCACCTGTTCCAGGACGGGGGCTTTCTCCAGTGCTATACAGAGCCATTTTTAAAAAGATTCCAGGTACTGCTATTGCAAAGCACAGGAAAACAATAGTCACTTCCCCTGGGATTGTGAGTCTTAGCTGTTTGCTCTTTGATAGCCTAAAAAAAAAAGAAGTATAATGCATATATTTGAGCAAAACATTACTATCATAGTAGAACCAAAGCCTGATGGATGAGAATGAAAAAAAAAGTAGCTAAGAGCCAGACTTTGTCATCTATACAGTTTATCTTGTCCTTTGCTCTGGTAAAAGAAATGTCTGGTAAAAGATCCCATGAAGTTCAGTATGGTAAAACTAACACTGATCTGAACTGTTTAAATTACTTACATGTTTCCACTGTTGCTTCCAATTAATGACTGGATTTTCTTGAAATTGAGCTCATCAGAGCCTGTATGTAAATTCAGTGGTCCTGGATATAGAAATTTCACTTGCCTGTGATTTTTTCAAATTACTTATATAGGCGAAACATAAGTACAACAATTATTTTTATTATTTCTGCTCCTGGATCATTATCAGATAGGCAAAATCCTGAATTTGTGTCAAATTATTGTTTTCTTTGTTTTTCCAATTTTGCAGCACCTAGAATAAATAGATGGAGGAGTCCCCTTCACAATCACATGTGAATATTCCAAACAGCTATTTCTAATACCTCAGCTCACACATTATGCTATTCTAAATGGGTCTTCATTCCTGTAACAGTTGTGAGGTGAATTGTTAATATTCGATTATCAATAGTGATGTCACAAGGAAAATACAATTGTATAAGAGGGATAAGCCCAAAGTCAAAACCTAACTATACAAGGACTGAGATGAAAGAAATCAATATAAATAATGAGAGGGCAGTGCAACGAGGCTCTGCAGAGGTGGACTTGCTAACCCTAAACCCTTCCACCTGAATTATAACAAGTAAATCAAAGCACTGTATATCTGGATCAAGGCACTTTCCAGCTTTGCTTTAGTGACAAGGGAATGGGCATTACCCAGAAGCTGTAGGGTGATGTTCAGAGGCAGCTAACAAACCACCAGCTCAGTTTTCTTTTCCACAGGGCAAGCACTCCGAATGCTCCTCCTCCCCTTAACTTGCTGAAACTTGCAGTTGTGATTCACAACCTGACCAACACTGATAGATAACAAACCACTGACCTTGAGGGCGGCTTTGTATGTCAGCCTTCTTATTGCGTTGAGTCACCGCACTCTTCATGTGTGTTATTTTAAGTAGCACATTTATCAGCCAGTACCAAATAGAATATGTGGCCATGTGTATTTTATTAGTGGGTTTTGAGTATTAAAAAAAAAAAAAAAAAA
>VXBI01013141.1:898980-942698 GCA_013397375.1 Toxostoma redivivum | reverse complement strand
AGGAAGGAAGGAAGGAAGGAAGGAAGGAAGGAAGGAAGGAAGGAAGGAAGGATATTTTAAAAATCTCACTATTTTTGCCAATTTAATTCACAGTAACAGAAGCCCTTAGACCTCTGACTCTGCAAATGAATGGTTTGGTTTGTCTGAATAAACACAAACTTGGAATCAGGGATACCTGATCTATTCCCTAAATGTGAATATGTACACATCTTCAGTGTAGGCAGTACAGGAAGAAATCCAAGCCTGAGCAGCTGCAGCATTTGACTGTACTCAAGGTAGCTTCTAGTAAGGTGTTTACAAAGATTATGTTATTCAGGGACAGAGAGCATGTGCTTTATGTGCTTTCAAAATGAAAAATACAACTTTTTAAAAAAGTAAATTAAGAGAAATTGATTCCCCCCCCCTCTGATATTCTGGTGGTGATTTTTTATTAATCCTTTATCAGTTCACCTCAGGTGAACTTACATTTACTTGTGATAGCAACGTAAATTCATAGATGCTCTCTTCCTTTGCACTTTTTCAAATGAATTATTAGAGCTATGCACACAGGCCTATGTGGACAAGGATTAAAATCTATGGAATGTATCATCTGCCTCTCTCTCTCTGTTTCTCTCTCTGTCCGTCTATCTACCTATCTATGAATATTTTATGGGTCTGAACTTAATTAACAAAATAATTTCCATTTTGTCTCCAAAATGATCAGCATCAATTATGTGAGTTTTTTAAGGTTTATAATTTTATGTCACCAGACTGTTGCTTGGGGGCAGAGGCACAATTGCCGTGCCAGCTGCAGTTGTATTTATTTGGTTTTTTCTATCTTGTTCCTGTAGGGCTGCATTATGCAGTTTTTAATTAGTTTGTGTTTGTATTTCACCCGTCCCAAATCAATGCCATCCTGGAGCAATGCAATGTAAATTCCTGCAGTACAGGTGTAGCTGCTAGCTCTGGAACACTAGGAAACTCATGTCTTACAAATGAAAGCAGTGAATGCCATTCAGCCAAACTGTCAGCTTTAAACAGCCAAGAGGAAGGAGATCAAAGCAGAGAGCAGGAACTTCTACTCTCCAGATTAGTCTTTATGGCTTGAACGGCTAATGCTATTAAAAGGAACCAGGACATATAGCACATCGTTGGCTACAAAGTTACTTCTAATTTTGCTAAAGTCCTGCCTTATTTTGGCCAATGTAAGCCTTCAGAGCATTTCAAGATGCACTGTTTCCTTTGAGGCCTAGTTGCTACTCATTGGAAATTATGCAGAACTAATACCTTCAGCGACACATTTCTGTTTGTGCACATATTTATATAACTTATCACCTTTTGAAAGATAATTTTGATTTTCTCCTAGGTTCCACAAAGTCTTTTAATAGAACTTGCAGCAATAAAACCTGAAATTCTAGTATCTCCAGACATGAAAAGTCCCTTTATGTTGTGTTTGGTGTCTCTTCTTTCTTGAAATGACCTCTGTACGGTGGTGTATAAATCTATTATTCCAGTCACCGGGGAATTCTTTTAAAGCTCTTTTTTTTTTTTTTTTTTCTTCCCCAGGAATAAGAGATCGTTCATCTTTAACTAGGCCACATAGAAATTATGATTCAACAGCAGTGTATATTTAATTAGAGTAATCTCACTTGAATTTAATTACCTAATGAATTATTTGTTTAAAAGGTAAAAAGGCTTGTTTGCCAAGTACAGTGCAACCCACTGATAAGAACTTCCGTTATAAGAACATTAATATATAAAAAAAAAAAAAAAAAAAAGCAAAAAAAAACCCAAAAAAAAAAAAAACCCAAAAACCCAACAGCCCCACAATATTTTATGGTTTTATATTTTAACTCTTTGCTTCCGCCAGCCGTCGGTGTGTATGCCGAGCCCGCTAAGATCAAGGCACCCTTCGGCTCCCGGCGGGAATCCTCCTGCGTCCCGCCGCCTCCACTCGCGTAAGTAACGCGCCTCCCGCGCCGCGCAGGCGGGCGCGGGGCCGGCCGCTCGGGGCGAGGGACACACGGCACACGCTCTTCTTTGCCGGCTGAATTTCCAGCCGAGAAGCCGGCGCCATTGGCAAGGGGCGGTGCGGCCTCCCGGCTGCAGTCGGCGGAGGGGCTGCGCGCCGCTTCGCGCCCTGCGCATCCCCGGGCAGCCGCCGGGATCGGAGCTGCTCCCTAGGGCTGCTGTCCCTTCCTCTCAGTGCCGCGGCTGGAAGAGGTCCTGGCCAGGAACGGGAAGATGTCAGAGCGAAGAGTGACAGGCGACTAAACGGTCGTCATCTATTTTTTCCCCCCTTCTCTCTCCTTTTCCCCCTTGTCTTATGGTCAGTGCAACTAATCATAGTCCTTTGACTATTTATGCTTCCTCAGCCGTGGCAATAAAAACTGGCCAGTCTTTGCTCTTGACCTTTCTCCTCGGTTCCCAAGTTTTCCAGCTGCTTGCATTGCTTGTTTCCAATACACAACGCATACAGTGCTGAACTGCAACACTTGTCGGAAGATGCGCCTGAAAGCACCACAGCTCGGCATTAGCCAACCTAGGAAAAAAAAAAAAAAAAAGTGAAAGATAGAAAAAATTTTCTTACTTATTCAGTAATGGGAAGTTCTCCTTGATGTATTCTATTCACCTGATGAAGAGAAACTAGGTCAAAAAATTTTGGTTTGTTTGCTTCTGCGCTGGGAATCATCTCTATGATGTGACAGTGGGTCAGGACAGTGGGTCCTCTCGAAGGTGTCACTGGGCGCTACGTGTCGCTTGGACCGAGAACTTTCGGTCTGTCCTTCCCCCTTCCCCGAACGCTACTAGGCCATCAGCAGGGCCTGAAGCTGAGTGAGAGGAGCAGGAAGGGGTCGGGCCGACCTCGCCTTCCCTTGCTGCCCCAGCAGTGATGCTCTAGCACCACGCAGGAATCCACATCTCTGTTAGATTAGAGAACGGACGATAAAAGATATCTCTGGAGGTGGGGAAAGTGGCCTGGGGATGCCAAACATGCAAGAGGTATTACTTATTCCCTTACCTTCCTGTGTTAGGTAAGAACCTACCCAAACATTTCTGCTTGAGAAACATCATCAAGAGGGAAAGGGGAGCATGTGCATACTCAAACACAGTGTGAGCGGGGAGGGTAAAAGTAGGTGCAAGCTTAAAACTTAGCTTGAGCAATGTTGAGGCGTCATTTCGAGATATAGCCGAGCCTGAGAGTCCCTAATGGGTGGCACTGAATCTCCCACTCGTGCAGCCCTGCAGCGAAAGACCGCACCGCCCATTAGCCCGTGGGCCCATGCGCAGGGGCAGAACTGCACAGGTACCCACGGATCAAAACATCAAACCTGTCTGCTGGGCAGGGAATTCTCTCCCGGTGCCCCTTCGCCCCGCACGGCCAGGTGGGAGCAGCCCGGCGGAGGTGGCGAGGGCAGCGAGCCGCCGGCCACCCTGCGCACCCCCGGCCCCGCAGCGCCCTCAGCCCCTCCTGCCCACTTCTTGTCGCCGGCGTCTGAAAAAGGAGATGCTTTCCAGGTTTTCCAGAGTTGCCTGCCCTGCTGCAGACATGCCTGCTCAAACCCTCAGGCAGTCGCCGAGCAGCTTGCGCAGTGCGAAACTTCCTCGGCAGCGGTTCAGGGCAGCGAGGATGGCTCCTCTCGGCTGGGCGGTCAAGGCGCGCTGGGCTGGGGATGTGCTGAACATCAGGCAGGAAAGGATGCCTCAGCCTCAGCCTCTGCCGTTCCCTGTCTCCTCCATTTGAGGGCAGGGATCTTGATTTTTCTCATGAGTTTTGGAGGTCTGGTGAGGTGAAGCAATTTTATGTATGGGTTGCACTAGCTGCAGGCGTTGTGGCAGCAGTGGGGCTTGCCAGCTCAGCAGCACCTCAACTCCTATTTCAGGGTGCCAGAAATGTTTGAGTCTGATGAAGGTTTTGCACTTTCAGGTAAATATGCCAAGTCCTGAGTCCAAGAGTAGCCTCGGGTCTGTTACAGTGAGAATGGATATTGACTTCAGAAAACCTCGAACCTCATGATTATATTAAAAATGTCTAATATATTCAAAGCTCAGATCGTGTTCATTTTCAGATCTTAGAGCAAAATTATCACAACATTCCACTGTTTATAGTCACATAAATATGTTGGTCTCCTCTACTATGTGTCATTTGCACACACTGTTATTAGAACCAACTGGCACCCTCACTGAAATGTTTTTAACGACTTTAAGATATTATGGGAGTTATAGATCTGCAGACCTGGCATTTTAATTCTTGAGGACCTATGCTTTTCTTAATGTTACAAGTGCAGTTGCCACAGCACAGCTACATAATCTAATATTTATTCCATTATTTTTAATAAACAAATACACGTTATCAGATCATATTTTTCTGTGTGCTTTTATTCTTACCCTCTTTGGAGCATCTATGTATTTTCACTGTATTTTTACTGATAAACTACAGCTGTATAATTTCAATCATGTAGCTATGGTAGGAAAAACTGTTAAGTAAATCTTAGACTACAACTTATTGAATTAAAATTCTTCACCAAAGCTTCTCAGATTCTTTTTAATATTCTATAAACAGAGTAATTTACAATGTCATTCTATCTCTTCTATAGCTTTCTTCTAACACTGCAGCATTAGTAGCAGTTGGTGTATTTTCTGTCTTTGGTTTCTTTTTCCTTAGAAGTATAGTCACTCTTTTTGCTATTATAATTGATTTATGTATCCATTGATGTGTGCTGCATTTTAATGATGACTCTTTGTTTTATCCAATAACACTTTTCAATGAGATTGTTTGGATTGCATTTTAAGGACAGGTGTAAACTGATGCTTAGAGTTTTAATGACCAGTGTTGACCCAGGCAAGATTTTTGCCTGGTAACAGATTTGCATCAAATAAGACTGCATATTTTTATTCATTTTTACACTTTCCTATTTTTTTACTTTACTTTAGGCTTACTAAAATCTAATTATCTTTCTCCTTTTGCTTCTTTCCTCTATATTAATATGGTAAATTCTATGAGGCCCAGATCTTTTGTATTGCTTCTTTCTAACAGATTATATTTGAATAGCAGGACAGGTTGAGCTTGACCTGTATCAAACAGCACCTGGTCCATTGAAAGTATTGCAACAGGTTAACACTGAGAGCAGAAATAAAGTGGATTTAATAAAATAATAGTAATGAAGGAAAAATTAATCCATTAAACACCTTATTATAATAAAATCATTCATATGCGGCTCTTAATTATTGATTAGAGAGCTAATAATATGATTTTTTTAACAATAAAGCTGATCATGTCCTCTGCTAAATTATAGGTCTAGATACTGTGAGAAACAGAAAATGAAAAAAAAAAATTAGGGTTGGGATCTTGTGGTAGTTAAATCACCTTTGCAATGTGTAGAACTTGGTGTGCAATCATGAGCTGCACCACTGTACTCTAGAAATTAGCACCGAATGTTTCTTATTGATTCACTGCAGGTTTTTCTCCTTAAAACTGCTGTTCCCCATCCCATACGTTCCATTTTACTTATGCGTGGTAGTTTCCTTTCAAAGGTGGAAATTTTGAGGATTTTCGCTTGGGCTTGAGAACATTTAAATAATAATGATAATATCACATTCACTGTTAATTTTTCATGTATAACTATACTGCTTCAATTTACAAGACATTTTATGCACTATATGTATTCTACTGTTTCCTCATATGTTTTGCATTGGTCACAGACAAGATAAATTTTAGAAGACTAAGTCATGATGTTCAGAGACTTACAGACATTATTAAGAACAGTGAGGAATTATGAGCATTCATAAACACAACAGGCCCAAATTAAGACCCTCAGTTCAGCAGCTGGAAGCCTTTTGGGGTTGATTACTACATGCAAAAAGAAAATATGCAAAGAACTACTTATTTAGTGAACTCTGTACCCTCAAGTTAGAGAGACTACTAGTGGAGTAAAATACCTGTTAGCTTGGGTGTAGATAGTGGAACCTGAAGTGTTTTCCTTGTGCTTGCCTATGTCTATAAGTTCAAGTATTTAACACCTGGATGCTTTTTTAATGTCACAGGATACTCAAAGACAGATACTAATCCAAGCAGATGCTTTGAAGGCCAGAAAAGTAATAGGTCATATCCTGCAGAGCTGGGCTGATAATGGACAAGGAAATGCCCATTCTCTGTTTCACCTTTTATTTATTTCCTCAGCTTTTCCATGAGGGTCACAGAGTTAGGCAACAACACAGTTATTCAGTAGCTCACAGAGGGTTTTGATCTCTCTCTCACCTTGTCTCAGGCCAACAAGCATTTGCAGTAGCTCATACTGTGCTGGCATCACTGCTGTAATTGCACTAACCCAGAACAGTGTTGCCATAAACATTTCTATGCTAAGCTTAATAATTCTAATGCTTCATGGAAGCAGTCTTGGTGCAGTTGCATTGATGTAGTAGATGCTGCCAGTGTAACTCACAATAATCTTGCAATCCTTACAAAGCCTGCTCTCTGCAATTTCCTTCTGCTTCACATTATTTACTTGGTCTAAACTATTTGCTGTTTCACAGAGTGATAAATACCAGTTCATTTATTTCAAATAAAATAATCTCTTCAGATATTGATTGGTGCTCTGACTAATCCCCACTTCATGAGTCCATCTTGGGACCTGTTGGGAAGTTTCCCCATAATGCAGTGCTACTCCACAGCTGAGCCAACTTCTGTGCTAATACAACAGATTTTCACCTACACAGAGGTTTGCTGTGAATTTTTTACATGGTTGCAAATTTTTTTACTCCTTTAAACTAAAATAAGCTCTACACGCATTAAAAAGGACTAGTCTAGCAGAAGCTGAGGTACTTGATGGAAAAGAAGCTGTGGTCAAGAACCTTTGACATTTCAATTTCACTGTCATTTTTTTTTTACTTGTTTGCTTTTACTGTGAGGTTTTGTAACTGAAGAGCAGTCCCTGGAATCCTGGGAACAGAACAGCCAAATTATTCTCACTTGGTAGGACACAGAAACAGCAGAATAGCCCTTCTTGGGGGAAGAAAAAACTCCATGTTGAGAAGGCTGTTGGACTCCTGTGTCTCCACGGAGCAACAAAGCTGCTAATGTCAACGTGCTGACATATGAAAAATGGATCCTAGTAGTTGCTTTCTTCAGGGCACCAGTATACACTTTATTTTTCATCATTCTTTTTTAGATCTTCTCATAGTTTCTTATCTTTTCCCATTAATTGCCATAATTTTTCTTTTGTTTCCATATTCCACGTTTGTATTTGTCCATCTTTCCTGGCTCATCTTGCCAGTTCCATGTTTGATCCCACAGTAAAACCACTCTAGCTCTTTCAGTTGTTTTTACTGAAAACAGCATCCTTATATTCTTCATGTTTATCTGCACTTCATAGTTGAAAAAGATTTCAGAATAGGGATTGACTTTCTGCATGTTTATGTAATGCCCACTCCATCTGAGACCCTAAAGCTTAAGCAATAATTAATGAATAAAAAAAAAAATCATAATTTTGCCACTGATGTACTTATCCTACCTAAAAATGATAAGTTTAAGCAATTAGGAATTCAGGTGACTCCTCATGTAACTATAATTTTGTGACTAATTATGTTATCCTTTTCACTCCACTAAAACTTACACTTGGAAGAGCATGTATGTATGCAAGAATTAAAAATATTTCTGAATTTGTTTGCTTTTGCATTCCTAACATTTGCTTGTTAATAGGAACTTTTCATGGAAAAAATGGTGGCTGGTGGATGCAGTCTGGCCTTCAGCTAGAGTCGATATAAGGAAACTTTACAGCTTGTCTTCTGACTGTTCACAGTGTTAGGAAAGAGTATTAGTGTGTGTGTATTTAACTGGACGTCATGCTTCCATGCATGTAGCACTTGCACAGTTTCCCTAATAGTAAGAATGTTAATTCAGACACATACAATTTTCAACACTTATTTTTTTTTGTTTTTTTCACTACTGTTTAGGTTCACTTGGCAGGAGTAGAAATGAGGTAATACATGTGAGAAAGAAAATAAAAAGCATTTAACACCACCAAAAGGATGACTTCAGCCAGCTCAGCAGATTTGTGGGATCTGTGGGGATGCAGCCAAGGGCAAGGAGGGGTAGATGAAGACATGGTGAGGATGGCTCTCCAGTTCAGGACCTGAGCCTGAGAAATGAACAAAGTCCGGCTGGGGGACAGCTTCTAATGAGGCCCCTCAGCAGTTCATGTGGGAATCCATACTGTTTCTTACTAACCTAGGAGGTAGGACAGAGTGTCACCTCAGCAGGTTTTCAGATCACACCACATGGGGTGGGAGGGGCTCTTTCCCTGGAGGGCAAGGTGTTGTTCAGAAGGACATAGGAAGTCCAGCAGGAATCTCATGAGATTCAGCACAGAATATAGAGTCCTGGCCCTGGTCTGGGAAGCCATCCTCCTTCCATGCAGTCTTGGCATCAACTTTTTGAAAGGCAGCTTTATAAAAAAGGACCTGATGGCCCCAGTGGACAGCAGAGGGGACATGAGCCATCAGAAATCAGCACTTGCAGTGAAAGAGACCAACTTCATAAAGCCCAGTAATAGTGTGAGTGTAGCCAGTAAGAAGGAAGTAGTTATTAGTGGGGTGGCCGTCAGTCTCCTCTCCTAAGCAACAAGGGATAGGATGAGGAAATGGTCTCAGGTTGTGCCAGGGAAGGTGTAGGTGGGATATTAGGAATAATTTCTTCACTGAAAAGATTGTCAAGCATTGGTACAGGCTGCCTTGGGATGTTATCGAGTCATTGTCCCAGAAGGTATTTTCTAGATGTGATCCTTAGGGACACAGTTTAGCGGTGGACTTGGCAGTGCTAATGGCTGGACGTGATGATGTTAAGCACCTTTTCCAACCTAAATGATTCCATGTTTCTTCTTTAATTAGCACTTGTGAGACTCCATATGAAGGACTATTCATTAGTTTCCCAGTGCAAAATAGGTATTGACATGCTGCAATCAATGTGAAAGGGCTACCATGATAATTAGAAGCCTAGAACACATGACAAGGAGAAGCTGGATGAATACTGGTTGTTCAGCCAAGAACAACAGGCTAATGGCAGGTCTTATAGCTGCCTTCAGGTACTTTTTGATAAAGTGTGACCTGAATGAAAACACTCTTCTTACACTGGCAGGATGAGAAGATAATGGGAAATTATGTTTAGATACCAAAAGAAAAAAGACAGTGTGTGTGGGGAGGGGTTGGGGGTTGGATCAGTTTATGGACTCACAGTGCCTGAAGATATTAAAAACTGAACTGGAAAAGACCTAGAGCAATCTGATATAGTTGTACCCATGTTGAGAGGAGGGCAGAACTAAATGAGCTCTAGAGATCCTATTGAACCAACTGTAGAAGTTGAGTACATAGCAATGAAAGGCTGGAGTTAAAATGCTTGCCCATGTTAAAGGACTGTCCAGAGTAGACTACAAAACATGGCAATAAAGTATGTGGCTGTAATGTATCAGTTGTATTGACTATAGATACATTTATTTTATAGCTTTGAACTCTCATCAGAATGCACTGTGTAACAAATGGATGATTTTCTCTCTTAGGGGGTTATAGTACAGCTTTTATACAGCCATGATTGCTAATAAGATGCTGCCTGATACAGCAAACAAACCATGAGAGCAAGCTAGAGACATCTGATGAGCACTGTGCCATCTTTATCAGTAAGGCATTTCAGGAAAGAATGGAGAGGAGGGAGAAAGGAGTGAGCAAGACCTGAGAAATAGTCATCATGTAGCTGATAGCTGACTTTCCAACCCAGATAGTGATTTAATGGTCTGCTCCAGGAGATGTACAAGTAGATTTGCATGCAGATGTTCAGGACAGCACTGTAAGAAAGTAGAGCTGCTAGTTATTATAATGTATTATACTTCTGAGGATAATTCATCTGAGTACACAAGTAAAGATGCTTCCTAAAGACCTTTTGTCTATGGCCAGACAAATACAGTTCAGCTCTCTTGGCTTGTGATGTCCCAGGAAAGCCTCTTGGCCCATTCTAAGATTACAAAATAACAAAGACCAAAGTCATAGAATGTAAAGTACATGAGGGGAATGGGAATGGCTTGAAATGCATTTTGTAGTGTTGAAATAGAAGTATTCTCTGACCTTTCCTAATCCTAATTATTATTATTATTTATGAAAGAACAAGTGCTGCTAAATAAAAGATATAATTTTAATTGTGGAATTAACTGTAATTACATGCCATTATGAAATATTCCATAATTTTGTAATTGCTTAAACTGTTGGTATTTACTGAACATAATTTACAGTAATTCCTTTATTCTTTCTTTGTCTAACCAATAATTATCTTTGTAATAGGTAGTCAAATCATGAACTGAACAAAACTGTACACATTAAATGTTCACAACATTTCTATTTGTCTTTTGTTTCTGTAGGAATCCAAAACAAAGTTAATCTGATCAACAGGGATCAATAGAAAAGTGAGTGAAGATTCTTATTTCTTTGAAGCCAGGGAAGGCAATGAAATAATCCTCCTAAACAATGAAGGCCTTTAATTCAGAGTCTTGAACACTGAAAGGCATTGTGAAGTGGGATTTTCAGTGTTTCTGGTTTTAATTTAAACTGTACAAGCAGGTGCAGTAGTTGGAGGTGAATTACTTTTACTACGTTTTTGTGATATTATAAGACAAAAATCACAGAAAAGTCCCAGACCTGATTTATGGACTGCAGGAGTTAAAAAGTCTTAGAATAATTTCCTTTTGTTTTACCCTCAATGTTCCCATCCCCAATTTTAATATATCCACCCTCCTTTCTTTGAATTTTCATTAGGTTCACAAACTGAAAAGACATCTCAGTACTTGGGACTCTGCACCCATGTGAGCTGGCTACCTCTGGGGGAAACACCAGCCAGTTCTTCAGCCTCCATCTACTTGGTGCCTTTCCCTAAAAAGCTGGCAGTCAACTGGCTGCAAAGGGCCCTTCTCCAAACTTTTGAGACTGAGGAATGCTTAAGACAATATGGGATGGGTCCACCATCCTGAGTCACAGGTAGTTGGTTCATCAGGAGGGCAACACGCAGCAGCAGGCAGGGACTTTCCAGCCAGTATTTTGTTGTACCATTTCCAGGGTCTAGAGGTGGCAAGGGGGTCAGTTGAGAGTTCAGGATACTTGGCATCACTTGGTGATGAGGAAGGTCCAGGAATGTAATTCCAGTCTTGTGGTAGCAGCCAGGGTCTTACTCAGCCTGGTGACCACCAGACAGGTCCTGGAGCTAGGTGGCAAGTCTGAGGTCAAGCTGGGAAGTCAGTCCATGGACCAGAGCCCAGTCCAGCAGGCTGCATAGCTGGGCATGGCTGTGGCAGAGCTGGAGACAGGCACACTTACAGCACAGCTCAGTGGCCTCAGGCTGAACTGAAACGGGGCCCCAGTGAGTGTGTGGGCAGGGCTATGTGCCTAAGACCTACAAGTGCCCCACAAGTGCCCTACAAGTGTCATTAGGGCCTTGACAGCCCATGGAATGGTGGCTGACCAGTAATCGGAGAGCAGCACTAGCAGGTGGATCTTAGATGGAAGGTGCAGTATTGGACAGAAGGAAGGATGCAAAGAAGGTCTCTCTGGCTCGTGGTGAGGCAACCAACCAGGCCGGACAGAGGAAAGCACAATGGGCTTCCATTTTCATGAAGCTGATGGCAGTGCTTTATGGATAGCAGGAGGATGATGTTTTCACTCTCTCTATTTCTCTCTACTGCATAGGCTTGTGAAAATGCACCTTGCAGTAGGCCACCTACTGTCAGCCAACATTAACTTGTTTGAGGTAAAAGAAGTTCTTATAAATCTTCCCCTGACTTTTTCTATCCTATCATGTTCAGCTAGAGTCTATTTGGCAACAAAAATATTAATGTTAAATATTTATGTTCAGTATGTCCCATTCCATATATCTTACAGAAGAAACTGAGGATTGATTGCTTGTTCTCTTTGTCTTGATCTTTCACTTGTTTTTGTCTTTCCTTTTCTTGTAATGTGAGAGAAAATTCAACTTTTGAACCTTGGGTTAAAGAGTTTGTCTTGACCTTAGGCCAAACTTGCTGACTTTGTTGCTCAGTGTTCTTGTTTGTAGCTTCTAGTAAGGTATAAATGGGCAAAATCAGGCTTATTGTGGATTCACAACTCTAATCATGATGACTGCAGTCATTGTGAGGACCATTTAAAACTCATTTATTTCACAAGTTGTCTATGGGGTTTTCTGTCTACCTGCAAGAAAAAAATACTGTCCTCCAGCCTACTTACCTCCAGGAACTTAGGGACCCTCAACCATCAAAGCTGTCACAGAAGATTGGTTTCATGGCATTATGGGGAGAGGCACGATGCCAGAGTGTTGTTCTTATCTTCAAATAACATCTCCCCGAATAAGGTCCTCTTTGTTTTGGGAGCCATGGGTGTGTTTTGTATGCATCGTTCATTTATTTTTTCAGTTACATGTTCAGAGATAACACAGGTTGAACTAATTGTCTAAATAAGATTTGAAATTTAACAAATTATAGTGTTCAATGACATAATTTTCTTTGACAAAAGCAACGCAGGTAGTCCTCTTCTAGTCTGACAGCTCTGGGAGCTAGAGTTGATTCAGAAGTGCAAGAATGAGATTCTAAAAGTGTAAGGAAATAAGAAATGTTATTCATCACTGTTTCAGTGTCACCAGCTTGTTATTTTTATTGTTCTTCAGAATAATGGGATTTATTGAAGCAGTTTATCCTCACATCACATAATACATGTTATGCTTGAAGAACGAGGAGGATTCAAAATAGCAAAACATAAAAAAGCACCTTAAATGTAACAGAAATCCACAGCAAGGAGAGCTACACTTTAAAACCTACCCTATTTCTATCTGGAGCAAGCAGAAAACAAGTACACATGGAAGAGAACAGCTCAGTTATTAAAACCACACAAATTGAGATATTTGCATAGTTACTGCCATGCTCAAATGAAAGAAGATAATTATGTATATGAAAGGTTTTCAACAGCTGTCTTTGAAATCAAATAAAGAATTAGATAAACATGCTGGCTGCTTTGCATCTGGGATATATACACAAACACTCAATATTCACAAATTGCTAAGTGGTTGTTGGACACCTGAAATTCTATTGATTGCTAAAGCTCAATAATGTCTCAGAGACTTGATCAAAAGAGCAGGCAAGCAAACAAGTAATTATATAGTATTGGGAGTCTTAGCATATACAAAATACACTGCAAAGAGCAAACATTCTGACTAGATAAATAACCTCAGTTTGGTATGGCAGCAGCTATAACAGGAAACCTTGCAAATGTTGATTACATAAAATTAAGGATGATACAGTGAAAAAGAGTATTGTAAATCAGACAGCAGGGAATTTCAAGGATCACAAATCCTTGCCTAATATAAATTACAGCAATAAATTCTAGCATGGATTGTTTCTTTTATAACAATGGTTACCAAGAAAATAGGAATTGTGAGCTAAAATTCCAGGGCATTTAAATCGTGATAGTCCCTAGAAGTTTAATTGTTTTATTTTGCTTCTAGCTTGCTCAAAAGTGAACACAAGTAATAGATATAAAACTGTTTGATTGTATAAATTAATATTTGTTTCATCAGATTCTATGTTAAATCAACAAATAGCTTTCTTATTGTAGTTATTATGGTGATTGGAAATAAATAGTCAACCTCATTCCTTCTTATAGATCTTTAGCACAACCATATTGACATACATTCATGTATAGAGAATTCCACTGGAAACTGTGGAAAGATACTAGTACAAAACTGGCTCATGAGTCAGTCTTAGTGCTTAGAGGTTGTTGACCCCTGGATCTTCTCATTATTACAAAACACTCAAAATACCAACTGCCTGAAAGATAATAGTGATTAAAAAAAAATAAATTCTTATAAGATTAACTCCTAGAGCATTGTGCCTTGCTTTTCATCTCACTCAAGTTATTTGTCATCTCTCAGATGGCTTAACAGGAATGGTCACAATATTGTAACCCTGGGCTCTGATTGTGGGGATGTCCTTATGCTATAATTAGAGGAAAAATATTGCCTCAGAGGAAACTGTAGTATAAACATGTACTGCTCTGGCTAGCATTAATCTATTTTGATATTAAATGATCTGGCATCATGGGAAGCCAAAGAAGATTTTCCTCATGTGGTTTACAAACAAAAAGAAGAGCACTGCAAGACTACAGAAAAACACAGCTCTAACAATGCTTGCAATTTGGCCTGAGGTTGACTCCACAGTACCTGCAGGCAATCTCACACAATGCAAAATACCTCCAGTGACTTCCAGTTCTCTGCACCAGGAAGCTTTTAATGGATGTTGGCTAGTCATCATGTCCTCATGACTAATTACATGTAAAAGCAATATTGTGCATAAGTTTTATATATGGATATATAAGTTTCATATGGGATCCTATATATTTCTGGTCAAGCTTTCTCAGAAAAAAATCTGATGTTTCATATAGCATATTCCTGTCCTTTGAGAACAGTCCTAAAAGGCAGGGTAGATGAAAAAAAAAAAAGTAATCTCTGTTCTTACCATTTAAATTTCACTGTTCCAGAAGTATTCAACAGGTCCTGTCCAAAACCAGGACTTCAACTCTATATCCAACTACAAAAGATACTGGATGGTAAAGAATTTCTGCAATTTCCCCACAGAATTATAATGTTTTAAGACCAGTCTGTGATTATTCTGTTTAAAGAAAAAGGTGAGTCTACAGCTACACAGTTTCATCTAATGCCATTGATAATGTGACTTTGATTATATATAGACAATGATCCTGAATTGTTCTGCAGTACGTACTCCAAGAAAGTGTAAGTGAAGACTTGAACCCATTATTTATAGATGGGATACTTCCACAAAAATTTCAATAGATCTATAATTGATATAGATTTATCAATATATCTATATCTTTAGGGCTTCATAGCTATAGTAGAGCCATTACTGGAATAAGGTGGAAACATTAGTAATTTCCATCTAATAGTAGTCTAATGCCTCTGCAGTGAGGCAAGAAGGAAGCACAATTTCTGTGACCCATAGGATTGATTTTTACAGAACTGGTTTTACTGGGATATGCTGCTGAGCTGTGGTGTAAAAGGTAATCTCACAAGACCCATAATTAACGGCTTTCAATACATCTTCTGTTTAAATAACAGCAACATTGTCTGATACTAAGGGCGCATAAAAACCTAATTTATTTTATTTTCCTTTTATGTGATTGGAACTAATGAAAGTGTCAGGAGGTGAGCAACTTCTTTGCAGAGAGTTTGTTGTTTAGTTCCATTACATCAATAAGAAATAAAGTATTAAAATATATGAAAAGATAAATATGACAATTTTCCCAGTTTTTCCAGTATGATTTGCCTTCAATGCATCTGTCATTCACACAGCAAAACTTCATGGTATAGATGGCGATTTTTTTTTTTTTTGTGTTGTCAGTATCTAAGAAATCATAAGGTATGAGCATAGGCATAAGATTAATATGAAATTTTAAATATTGTATTTAGGATGGTGGAACTGTACCACATGATCTGCAATAAATTACTTATTTATATTTAATTTACCTATTATAATGCCAGGAATGCATTTCCCACAAATCTTGTACTTTTCTATTAAACACTTGATGTCAGGACCTTGACAAATGAAAATTAAGCATTATGTTGCCAGAGAGTTTCTTAGTTTCACAAACCAAGGAATTATTTTTTTAACAAGTCCTCAAGTGAACTTTTTATACTGAATTGGGCTGGCTACTCTTGAATCCTGTGTTTTCACCAAGGAATTGTGGAGGAAAATGGAAGCACATTCTCCTCAGAACCCTCTTCTCTGACTCAGTGTCTGGGTCCCTGGTTTTCATTTGTAGAGCCTGGCAAGTGTCAGTCTTCTTCCCGTGTGGTTGTTTTTTAGCAAACGAAGATCTGCTCTCTACTACAAATAGCTACATATGATGATAATAATAGGAACCAGGTGAATGCCAAACCTTTGTTGAAATGCCCCAGCCCCTACTGATGAGGAGGCTTGCATGAAGCACCATCTGTCAGGGGTGTTCATTTATCATTAACCAACTGGGGAGACAACAAGAACTCAAACACCACCAGAAAAGAGGCAGTAGCTCTGCCTTAACTGCTGTACATTTGTTTCAAGGAAAAATTTGTGAACAGAAAGTAGGGCTTAGTGTATTAAATAAATAATTTGCTCTGAGTCAGATCCTGCTATGTTTACTCACACAGAAAAGTACTTTATTTAGCAGCTGAGTAAGCATTTCATGTGGAGTTAAATATTATCTGAACCAAGAGAAAAGTTCAAAAATTTGTTTTATATTGTGGGAAATAATCAGAAACTTTTAAACCATGGCCAACTGTGTTTAGAAGGTGTCCAATAATGGTCAGTATGGCACTTCATGTTAGTGTGGTCCATGCAGAAGGAATGCATGCAGAGATTACTGAACCATTTCTAAGAAATTCTCTGTCGCCAATATTCAAATGATAATTTTCAGAGTCGAATGAATTCTCAAAGGGGCAGCAGGCCCCAAACTTGTTCCCTGCTGGATTCCTGCTTGCTGATCCAAAGCACATTTGAGGATCCTGTAAGAGCTGAAACCAAGCAATTAGTAAGAAGAAATGCATATAATATATACAAATGCAGGATAACAGGCTATCAAAGACCTCAGGAGGTGCCCAGTCCAACTTCCTGTTCAAAGCATGTTCAACTATGGGCTCAAGCAGGAATGCATAGGGCTTGAAACTTTCTAAGATGGAGACTGTACAGTCTTTCTAGGCAACCAGCTCCCCAGCTTCACTTTTCCTGATATCAAATCCAAGGTTGCATATATTTTGGTTGCTTTTTTTTTTCTCTTAAATGACTGTAAAACTTCAAATGAAATTATTCTTTGTGTAAAAGAGGTCTTAGTTCCCTTCACCTTGTTTTGTGTAGAATTTGATTCAGAGGGCATTTTCCAGAAGTACTTATTAGCCTGGATCTGCCAAAAGAAGCAAATAGATATTTAGACATATGGGACCTTTAGGTACATCTAGGTTAGGATGGAGGTAGCAGAGGTTCTGGGGATCTTGACTCTGGGGGATGTATCCAAAATCAAATAGGTACCTCAGACTTTTTTTCAGCTCCTTTCCTGTTCTTGGGCAACTAAGACTCAGTAAAAACATTCACAAGTTTTGTGGGGCTGAAACTCTTAAGACCAGGTTTGTGATATGAACAGGGAGAGTTTTAGAAGTGTTGATAGCTTGTGTATTTTCAGTTTCATGATGGGAATCACATTAATGAGAACATCTGACTCAGAATGTTAATGCTTATTCTTATATGAGGTGAAACAAGTAGACAAAGTGATAACAGCATCATGTTTGTGTAGCTGATCTTTTTTCTTTTACTTTTATACAATGCACTATTTCCAGGGAAAACAACATCAGCTATAAAACTTCTTCTAGACAGTTAATTAATAAATCTATATCAATTAACTTTAAACCACTGTTAACTACAAAACCAGAAGTTTAAATCAACCATAAATTCAATTGTATATTCCAACCCCCCTGTGACAAGCAATTTCTAAGAATTGCTAACAGGGGTTGATGTGGAGGGCTGGCCCATGTCACTGTTGCTCACTATTGCACTGTTGAACAGAGAATGAAGGATAAAAAGCTTATGAAAACTGGAATGGAAACTTTCTAGATTCTTATATAGCAGCCATCATCTCTCCCTCATTGCCACATTCCTTCACAACCAATCCTGTACACATTCTTCAGGGAAGATTGCACTGAGCCACTTTCTCTCAACTTAGAAAATCTGGTATAGCAGGCATTTTGGAAGCAGACAGGGGCTTGAGAGGCAGTCAGTACTTGATATAAATAAATCCATGTACATCTGGGCTGGTGGTACAAGCAGGGGTAAGCATGGGGCAGTGAAAGAGTAGGAAGTGTTGTTGCAGGGAAGTTCCTTGGAGTGGAGTATAGCTATTAGAGTATGGATTCATTCTACTGAAAGTAGAGGATGAGTGTGATCTCAGGTCATGTGGTTGTGGATAACGGGGATAGAAGTTATGAGGAGG
Source organism: Toxostoma redivivum (assembly GCA_013397375.1). Classification (NCBI taxonomy): domain Eukaryota; kingdom Metazoa; phylum Chordata; class Aves; order Passeriformes; family Mimidae; genus Toxostoma; species Toxostoma redivivum. The sequence continues at coordinate 924,671 of VXBI01013141.1, read as the reverse complement.
AGATGCAAATGGGTACTAGTGGATAAATTGCCTTTACTGACACAGCTGCAGACCTGAGCTGGGTAGCACAGATCCTTCTGTCCTTTGTCAGTGAAAGATACCTGTAAACTCCAGCATAAGGACCCTTAGTGGATGATAAGGTGGTAAGAAACAGTTTTACTCTGGTCCTCACCAACCCTTTTCACACTGCCTGCCATATTACAAAATAGCCATGTTCAGCTTTATTGCCTTTTCCCGGACTTCCAATCCACTCACCAATGATGTTTAAAGGACCCACTAAAAAGGGTGTTTTGACAGAGAGGTGTTCTGATTGAAGTTGTAATGTTTACTGTGATTCCTGGTATTTCTTTACAAAGGCTCTAGGTTGAGCAATATATAAAATATGGCTTTTTTTCTTTGTCATCCAGGAATCATATGAGTGTCAGACGTGGTTTAAGTTAGACCCAGTCCTGAGTTCCTTTTTGGATCAAAATTTTAATAATATCAATTGGTGTTTTGGTCATGCAAAGATTGTTAATTTGCTCTCTGAATATCTGGGCTGCCACCTTCTGAAATGCTGACTTGGGATATAAATTCCATAAACAGCTTAAATTTAGAATATTTCCCCCTTACCGTACCTATCAAGTATCTTTTTTTATCCTGCGGGGAAGAAAAAGCTATTGGAAAATCAAAAGCGATTAACATATTGTTAAAAATCTCAGTTCTGAAAGCAAAAATAAACCATGAAAGCTAACCTCCAGAGCATTAAACCCACCTTTAAACACCTACACATTTCATTCTTGAAACTTTTATTGTTTTTCAAGTAGGAAGAATATCTCACTTGCTGCAACCATCATAAATTTTGACACAGCCCCAGCCACATTATAATGTGCCTTCATAAAGCTCAGTCTTCTCTCCCATACTTTTTCTTCTTGCTTGCCCAAGTTACAATGTATTTTGAAACAGAAAGGCAGTAACAGACAACTGTCTTTTCTGTAAGATATAGTGAGGTTATTCTGTACAAATGGAATGAACCTCATTTTTTCATTTCAGATCAAAGCAGAAATCTTTTGAAGTTTAGCTATTTGATAAAAAAGGGCTTTATAACAAGCAGATATAGAAGTTAATAGGACATAGAGATATTTTATTAAATTGCAAACCATTATTAATATTGCAGTTTTAACTTGAAAGAAATATGTGAAATGACACCGGAAATTAATTAGATTATTTCATCATTCTTTTACATTATAAACTTTGATACACTTGCATAGATATATAGGTACATTGATAAAAAGACACAAAGACAAACAGAATTTTAATGAGTGGGGAGCTTTTATCTACTATCACTTTGTGACTTAATTTTTTCTGTTTATACTGCCTATTGATTCCAGTTGAAACCTGCTGTTTTAATGTTGTTATTGATATTCTCTCTGGGTTTTCTTCTAATTCTGGCATTGATATTACCTTGATCGGATTTAGTTTATTTGAATTGCCTGTAGGTTTCAGTCTCTGGAGTTTTTCACTGCTTATAGACATGCAAAGATAAAACCTCTCTTTTTATCTAAAAATCCTTGAGAGACTCTGAAAGATACAGCCGTTTTCTGAGAACATTAAAAAGAAAGAGGCAACAATCAAAAGGAATATACTTCTCACCCAGCCTATTCAAGACATCATTTCTATACACCCTGAGAATTCTCCAACATACACAGACTTCTCATCTAGTCAGTTCCATTTTACATTTGGAAAAAATGTGTGAAGAAATTGGATTGTCACAAGGTGACAAGTGGTTCCAAGCTCTGTGTCTCAGGTTGCACTTTCACTGGACTGTCTCCAGTCACAGATAATTTGGGAAGTGAACCTGCATAGTGCTCCATGCTATTTATTTTATCACACCAAGGTGAAAAAGTAGGCTCTAGCACATTACTTGAATGTAACAGAAAATCTCCTTTCCTAATGAGAGAAGTCGATGTCTGAGGTGGGTGGGGCAAGTGAGGGAAAACTCTCTGTGTTTGGGCTAGAGGAAATTTCTTTATGTTCCAGAGAGTTGCTATTCTGTAGATGCCCCACGCCCGAAACATTCAAGGCCAGGTTGGATGGGACTCTGAGCTACCAGATTTACTTGAAGATGTCCCTTCATCTTGCAGGAGAATTGGACTGGATGACCTTTAAAGGTCACTTTATACACAAACTGTTCTGTGATTCTGATTTCCACAATTTCCCCGTGGCTCTTAGAAAGAAATCAGAAACATAATACCTAAATTAAAAAAAAAATAAAAAATTTCCAAACCATTTTATCTTTCAAATTATAATGTTTATATTCTTGTAAAAGTAGAACAAAAACCTGACAAATATTAGTTACTCACTTTTCTGCTTTTTAATCTCTCTGTTTGTAATTTATTTGCTTTATTTTCTTACTCTTTGTCAGATTTTTCCTTCCTTTCTTTTTCTTTTCTTTTGGCTTGAGTTAATCTTTGTTCCCCTTCTGTTTTGTTTTGTTTCCCCCTGCTTTCTTCTTCCTGTAGGCCTAGAGTTTATTTTCATTTCTTTGTTCTGATTCCTTTGTCCTGTAACAGTACATATTTTTGGAAATAATTATTTTTCAGGAAATAATGAATATTTTCAAGTCTGTAATTAAAGACAGGTAAATACTATGAATATATGTGTAACCATGTGCTGTATTTGCATGTGATTTATTTCCTCTGTCCAGCTGTCACAGGCCATTTGTATTAACAATTTGACAACTTATAGAATTCCCTAGGATCTAACAGAGAGCCTGTGCAGTACAGGGTATTCATAGACAGGAAGAAGGCTCTGAATTGTTCTCATGGCTTAACAGTGTATTGCCTTGGTATCAAAATAAATTCAGTTTTTAATAAAATTAAGAGAGAATGGTAATAGAACAATGGAGATTGTGCAAAAAAAAAAGTCCACTGAAGTAGAAAGATGGTGATGGAAAGCAGCCCAGAGGGAAGGGCAGGACTGTTTGCCTTTTACTAGTCTTCCCTGTGGATCACCTGCATTGGGCCAGCAGCACCACTCTTTACAGGCTGTATGGGCTGTATTGTTAGAATTGCTTCTGACAGCAGGAATGAAAATAGATTGTAGGGGAAAAAGAAGGGATCCAACGAATCCAACTGCTGGTCTATCTTTTGGGGCTCAGACAGATGTGCCATAGAGACTGCCATTTACCAAGGCCAAATGTGTAAAGTTACTCTTGGTTATAATTTTTGAGCTTGTTTAGTTTTTGATTTACTGTGGGAATGAATTCTACAGCTGAAATGTGCATTCTATGCAAAAAAAATTCCTTTTGGTACCTGAAAATTTCTCTGAATGTCCCCTTGTCCTTCCATAATGAGATATAGTGGATGAATATTTTTTATTCACATTATCCATCCTCTCAATGATTGTGTAGACAAAGTTACATCTTTTCAAGCTGAGAACTCTGCTATATACTCTTTTCTAGATAGGAAAAAATGTAAACCTCTGATTATCTTTGCAATTTTCTGCTTTTTCTGGTTTGCTCTTTTGGATATTGCACACAGCATCCAGCATGTGGATTTGACAGGTGTTTACAAAGTGTCACAATGACATGATGACTGTGTTTCTCAGGTTTATTCTCAATATTAATGATATTCATTGAGCACAGCATATGCACAAATATGCACAGTAACTTCAGGATCTATTTTTTGAGATCATGACTTTAGATGTTTCTAGCAATTACCTAAGAACAAACAGAAACTCTCTACTTATTTCTAGTTAGATATATTCTTATGTGCATAACTGTGTTTATTAAGGCCTAGTTTCATCTGATATTTTAAGACTCAATTAGTCAATATAATGGATTTTCCATTTCAGATTTTTCTGTTATGTATCTGTGTCACCAAATTTGATTTTTCCTCCTTTCTCCTTCATCCTATTGTCTTTTTCCTCATTTGTGTATATTTAATAACATGTATCTCAGCACAGGTCCATGTTCATCATTGGTAAGCCTTTGACTGGTTCACCCAATGAAATTCTGAGACTGAAAATTTATTTCTAGTCTTTGTTTACTCTCCTACAACTATTATTTATCAATGAGAGGGCCTTATCTTTTAATCCAGACCAATTTAGTTTATTAAAAAGCATTTGGTGAAAGACTTTAAAAAAACTTCAGGTGTTTTCTATCAACAAAGTTGTCTTACCTCCCTAGTAATTGACTTTTTCGATGTTTTGGGAATTATGACTCCTTTATGAAATATTATGTATTTTATTTATCCCTTCAACCACTGATTCTGTTTCTACCAGTTTTCCTACTTGGACAATCAAACTTACTGCTCTGTAGTGTCTGGGATAACTTTTTTTTAATAAAATTATGTCATATTTTCCCGTTTCTCTCTTTTCAAAACAGTTAAACAATAGGTGACACTCTTGATTTCCAAACTCTTTCCTGAGGCCTGTTGATTCTCTGATTTGACATATTTTTTTTTCCTTTTCTTTACTTTGTTCTAGAAATTTCTACAGCTGATAGTTCTGCTTGGGGCTTCCTACCAGTTTTACATTGGTGATAATCTACTGATTTTCAGGTAGCTTCTCATATTTTTCTGGAGTGTCAGAGCACTAGCACTTGTATTATGTGGAAATTGTTTTCTCTAACCATTTCCTCTGTGTCTGCATTATTTACTTTCTCATTTCTGTTTCATTGTAATTTCAAAAATCAACTGCCAGCTTTCTAATAGGTAAACAGTTAATCTCAGGTTGGCAGGCCTTGAATCAACACATCTTGGTCTCTAAAACACTCAAATAGTCTGTTGAAGATTGTTTGGTAGTATTTATTTGCTGACTGACAGTTAAATATTTAATTGTTGGATTCACTAACTGTTAACTGTATCACACAAAAATGTTGACTAGCTCTTAATTTTCACATCAATTTACTTTTCATTTTCATCTGTGTTCCGCTTCTAAAGAAGATTTCAAAGCTTCAGATGTATCAAATCAAATGCAGCTGTAGAATTCTGGCACCTTTTGAAGAAGTCAGAGATAGACTCTACTTGTTGTGGTTCAGCTGCAGACACCAACCAAGCCCCATGGAGCCCCTCCTTCACTCCCCTACAACTTGGATTGAGGAGAGAGTTGGAAAGATAAAAGGTAGAAAATCTGTGGGTCAAGATAAAGATGATTTAATAGGGAAAGGAAAAGTAGCACATGCAAGCAAAGCAAGACAATTAATTCACCACAGCAGGCAGGTGCTCAGTCAGGAAAGGAGGATTCCACCACATGTAACAGTGACTTGGGAAGACAAATGCCATCACTCCAAACATCCCCTCACAAGAAGAAGGGTCCATCTGCAGTGCAAGGCTGGGGAGGAGGTGCAGAAAGAAAGATAAGGAGGGACACTGGAGACCTTTGTAGGAGCAGAAGTGGAGGCTACAGATGAGAATATGCAGGCAGAAGGCAGGCATCTAAGCAGATGGAAAGAGTAGAGACAGGATTGTGGGGAGAACTAAATAGAAAAAAGCAATTTTAGAATATTCCCTATCCAGAACCTGTCACGGAAACCAGATTTGCTAACCTCTACCTTTCATATGGTCATTGAACAGGCTTGAAACCCACTGGTTAAACTGTGCGTCATATCCATTTATTAATGGTTAATCCATATATTCAGTTTGCCATCATCAGCATTTCTGCTGTTAGCTCAGCTGGAGAGGTATATGTGATTGTATACATGCTGTGATTCCAAAAGGCCAAATCCTAATTGTGGCCTCAGTATAAATGCTGAAATAGGTTAAAACAGCAGATGTTTAGTTTAAAAAAAATTAAAATCTGTGTGAAAAGAGCACTGAGACTGTAAAGTCAAAAATAGAGATGCCGGAAATTCTGGAGTCTAAACACGTGCATGTACTCCTACTTTTTTTCTGAAACCATTTTCTGAAACTATTATTCTGCAGCTTTAATGACAGACCCAGAAGAGGCAAGACAGGACAGGACAGACTCAGGCCTTTCTGCCTGCCAGAGGTGTCTTCTCTGAGGGTGAGCCAGGTTTGTGTGCCTGCCGCCTGTAGCATCGGTGCCTCATGTACTGCAACAAATAGGGCAGGGGGATACAGAGGAAAATGGGCATAGCCTTGCAGCCAGAGAATGAGAATGCCTCTGGTAGAAGCAGAATAATCATTCCAGCTGAGCAAAAATCCCGTTTTTCTCACACTCTGTGGGTACCTACAAAGCACTTCGAATCCAGATTCATGCCAGTGTGGAATTGTTACTTCTGGAAACAGAAGAAAAGCTGGCTGTTCTCACCTTAGATGGTTTTGTACATCAGAGGGAAAAAGCCAAAATCAAACAACCCTCCAAACAAATTAACAAAAACACCACCAAAAAAAGGAACCAAGAAAAAAGAAAAGTTTGATTTAAATGTCTCAAGCTTATTGGATCATTTTGACTATTTTTGTCTGAGATTTTTCACCCGTAAAATGATGGTATAATTTTCTCTTTTCATACAGATAGAGCAAAGAATTGTCACTGATTACTGCTCATGAACACAGCTATGCTCAGGAAGGAAGGAATTGCTCTGTATATAGTGTGCATTTGCTTGCTTTTGCTAACATAGTGCAGGGAGCTGAGCGCAGAGAAAAGGATTAATTCAATGTGACTATATCAATTCATAGTTTGGCATTTAGTCTAAGTTCATGTCAACACAATCATCTAATGATTCATCCTACTCCAAGCAGACACTTAGACAGAACAAACCACCCTCTGTAGTTGCTGGACTATCTGTCACTGGTTAATGAGAAAGCAGGGATGACTAGTTCAGATACCCAAGTTTAGAAGCCTGTGGAGTAAATGAAGGTCAGTAAACACTGTGAACAAGTATGCATGATTTTGGAACTGGAAAAACTGATTTTTGTCTAAAACCTTTCAATTTTAATTTTTACATTTAGATTTAGGTGAGTAAAAAAAACCAAGAATTTCATTGTGCTGGGTAATATAGTAGGAGGAATTGCTCTCTGGTGCAGTTAAAAACTAAGTAATGAAAAAGGTGGAAATAAGAAAATTATATTCCAGTCATATAGAATTTCTATAAACAAGATCAAAGTGTTTCAGCTGTTTGACTGCAATGATGAGGTGAGCATCTGAGGCCTACATTGTAAAAACACATTCCATCATACATTTTTAACCGGAAATGATCAGTTTATATTATTTGCTGATGTTAAAGCATATTAAAAAAAAAAATCAGTGTATTAGCTCCTGTATATCATTGCATAAGGTATGTTACATATGAAGAGAATATCATGTCTGGTGATGGAGAAAGTCTGTTTGTGTCTAATGCTGTTCCCTGGAGAGATTGTTCAAGAGCTGTTCATCCTTGTGGAAAGATTACTCTGATATCAGTGAGACTTATCTGCTGTGTAAGTGCCAGTTGAGTTGTAAAGCTTCTCCAGGGCATTTTATCAGGTGTTCTTACTCAGCATCAATGGTCTCTATGAAGAGAGAAAGAGCTTAGAAACAAGGCCTGGTTCTTCCAGTTAAAATAAATGGATCTGGTAAATGTTTTTTCAACACTATATTTATTTTTTTATTATTAATTTAATATTTTTAATTTGATGCAAAGTATCTCCACCCTTCTGCTGTCATACAGATATTGAAACCTATAACATTTCTATTTTGCTTATTTTGTTCTCTTCATTAATGATGAGTATTACTTCAGAGGAAAGAAAAAAGATGTGCTAAAAGATCTCCACTTAAAGAACCAGTTTTCTTGTGCTTATGCCAAGAGTTTCATCTTGGAAATTCTTCAGATTCTGTCCTTGGACAGATTTATATATGGGATTTTCACATATGTTTCAGTGAGAGTTTCGCACTTTTATCTTACAGAAGAATTTGACCTCTGGGGTTTACCTCTCTTGGGACTAGTTTAGGAATATTAGATGTACTATGTCCTGAAAATATTTCATGCCCATTGCTGACTGAGAGTAATTCAGATACCACTTTGTAAGAGACTGAAAGTGGATTTTGTAATCCTTTGAAATCTTTCCTTGTTTTGATGTCTGTTTGTTAATCAAATTGGAAACAAAATGAACAAAAAGTTGAGATCCAGAGTAAAATATAGCACTGTAGTGGTTGAGAATGGAAATATAAGTCAAAAGATAAAAGTTCTGTTGCAGCCTCAATTAAAGATTTTGTCTATGGCTTGGGAAATATCTCTTAGGACTGGAACTGTTCCCACTGTTGCAACTAGAAGGAAGAAATGAACAATTTTTTACAGCTGCTGTTTTTTTTTTTTTTTTTTTACTGCTATCAGATGAGATGCTAATTTTTCCCATCTATCATTGTGGGAAGGTTTTTAGATCTCTGTTTGATTTGCTTTGAGATTCCTGAGTAGGTGGGGAGTTCTGTCCCCCTTGATATTACATTTTGTCTATTTTTATACTTCTGTAAGTTGTATCAATGTAATGAAATTGTTTCTTTTACTGCTTGTAAAAGAAGGCACCACAATCAAGCTTTAAATAGAGGTTATTATAGTAGCTGGGTTTTGTCCCTTGTGCTCCTAAATACCTAAGAGTTCTGAGAAGAGAGGACTGAGAGATAGTTCTCTAAAATTTTGGGGGAGAAAGAGTTGGTATAGGCAAAATAGTAAAGCAGAGGAAAGAAACAGCAAACAAAAAAGGGAGCTGAAATTGCTTCTTGCATTTTTCCCCATAATTTCACAGCCTCTTTTCCAGCTAGCAAAATAAACAATTAAAGGCCTTCTGTTTGATATATCATTCAAGTTAATGAGCAAGAGCACGTTTTTTACTCTCATAATGGAGCTGAGAGAAGGAAATCTGTTGCAAACTTGTCACTGTTTGATGCAAGGCTGAGGATTAATATTCTTGTTTCAGATCAAGAGTATCCCATTTCAGAACAACAAGTTGCTATATTGTGAACTTATGCAGAAATCAGTGTTCACAAACAGGATTACATAAAAATAATAAAAGGTATGAAACAAAAACAACTCATTCATTTTTGATCTAACTTTTGTGTATTAAATCCTAGGAAAAAAAAACACCAACACCACAGAACACCTCATAAAATGTGAAAGAAACCTGCACAAAAATGAGAAAATTAATTGAAAATGCAGATGCAACATGAAACTTATAGTAATTGTTGCAACCATAGTATGTGATTGATTTAGTCTTTTTCTAGCCTACTGGGTTCTTAATACTTCCATAAACTCCCAGATAGTAGACTTCACATTTTTGTGTTTGTCGAACATTTAACTTTCCATGTCATTTGGGGACTTCTGTGCACCCTTATCAACACCTAAACTCATACCAAAACAACCTGCACATTCTAGAGTGGTACTCCCACTAGTCAAAGCCTATTAACCATGGTCACATCAGTCAGCTATAGTTTCTAGATTTTGCTTTGGGAACAAGCACTCTAAAACACATATATGCTTTTTGAATGGTCCATTCAATTAGCTGTGCAGATGGTAACAGAACATTCGGAGTTTCTTTTGCATATAGAGAATCTTTTTCACTTTATTGTTTATCCATTAGGATGGGCAGAAATGAGATAAAATTTTTGGTGGCTAAAGTTCAAAACTTATCGAGCTATTTAAACAATCAGATTTGTAATTTTTTTGTTTTATTTTATATTTAAGATATAGCAGACATCTATTAAAGACATTTAGCTCCTAAATGTTATTTCTGGCATCTCCTGATGTTCCTGGACTGCTGAGTTCAGGTTTGAATTTTAATTTGTCAACCTGCAAAATACTTGAAAGAGCAATCTGTATCTAACTGTATATCTTGTCAGAAAAAAGTGTATTGTGTTATAGAAGTTTTGAGTTTTTGAAACTCTTCCCTTTTCTGTGCTATTTTGCTTTTTAATGCTATTTTTTTCGTACCACTGATTCCAATAGAATGCTTTCCAAGTATTAATAATATCCTCTCTTGGCAACTAGGTTTGAGACTGCATTGGTCAACAGAGTTGAAAAGGAAGTAATATTAATAACTCTAATTACTATCCTTATAGGATAAATGGAATGGAAGAATTTCTAATTCCTCTTTGGAATTTATAATAATTTACCTGCCAGCTGACCTGAAGCATCTAGCCAGACCACTATTATAAATTACTGTCTCTTATCAGTGTTTGCTTTATGTGGGATGAAATAATTATTTATCATTAGTGCTTGTTGATAACAGTGATTAGTCTGCATGTCCTGCTTTTGTGGAGGAACTTACAAACAGGAATTGTACAGTAAATGAACCTGTGAACTCTAGAAGTTACATCAAAAAACTTGAAATATCCCTGGTCCAAAACGTGAATCACCAGAGCTGTCCCCATTCTAGCTTCCTTCCAGTTCAGATAGCCACCCAATATGGACAGGAAGTTTAACTTCAAGAATCTCGGGGTGGATAAAATAATGGAAAATATTCATTGCGCTTAGCAGTGACTTTGCTTGTGGGTTTTGGTTTTGTTCTTTTTTTTTGGTTTTGGTATTGCTTGTAACATGTACCTCAGGTTACAGTAATTTAAATTTATTTGCACTGTCTGCAAAACCTAATTTTTATTTAAGAGCAAGAACAAAGCATTGGTCTCATTGATCCCTTAATTAGGTGTAGCTATTGTTACTGGAATAAGACACTATTAAGCAAAACTTTCCTTGTTATAATCCCTCAAAGATGTGTACCTGGAAAAAAGTTAAAAGAGTATAAACCAAAAGGTGTAATAGTATTCTAGAATAAGAAGCCCAGGGAAAATAATCACTGTCATGTAAAAGCAGAGCTGGGCATAATCTATAATACTAATGCTTTTTATATGTAGGTTACTGTATGTGAAATGCTACAGTAATTGCCTCCTTAAAGTATTATCTTGATTTCTCATGTAAAAACCAAGCTGTACACAGTAGCTTGAATAGCTGCAAATAGTCTTTTTTTTTTCAGTATGTCTGTGGAAATGATCACGCCAATTATCTTTTTCTCTTAAGCTGAATTTAGTTGTTATTCAGCATGTTTTTGTAACATGTCTGGTGGTGTCACAGAGGATTTCCACCCAGAGACAGCATGTATCTTTTTCTAGGGCTTATGTCAAAACTCAAGTTATCGAGACAGAAATTCTTCCAGTACATGGTGCTAGAGACCTCCTACTCCATTTGATTAGTAGCCAGGTAAGCTTCTGGGAATTTCTCTAGGAATTAGATTTTTGCTTTCTTTGGAGTGCCACATCCCTTGGAGCTAATGTCATCTGCAGATGAGCAGACTGGAAATGCAGGTAGGAGGAACAACTGACACACACAGGAACCAGCAGGGCAGTGGTGAATGTAGAAAATACTGTTAAAGGGAGTTTGCTTGCTTCCAGTGAGCTGCATAGATTATACTGCCCTCACTAGGGAGGGCGGCATAAATCCCATGATAGGAACTTGCCTCTCTGGAGAATTAATATCTCACTTTAAGTATCTGGGCCTGTGGGTGTATTTGTGTTCCTAAATCTGAGTGGGTGCATCAGGGCTCAGATCTTGATGTTCTTAAACTTGTTCATGCAGATGAAACTTAGTGGTGACAGTGGGAATTAAGGGCTACAAATCTGGCTCCAAAAATTTACAAACAGGTGTCTTTCCCAAGGCTGATTGAAATCAAGGGGAAGCCTTTTGTGTCAGGCTTCTGGTGTGAAAAAAGAAAGGTGACCTACTGGTCATTCACTTTTCTCTACAGGCAGTTTTATTTAACATAATGCTGAGAAGAAGTATTGCCAGAGTGAAAATTAGAAAACTCACTTTCTAAAGGTATTCTAACCCAATTTATTTTGGGACTTGGGGTCTGCCTTTCACTCACTCACTCACTCACTCTTGAAGTCCCAAAGTAATTGCCAAATGGTAATTTATAAGGCTTTGCATCCCTTGTTAGGAGCAGGCATGGGAAAGTCTGGCTGGGTATGCATTCCAGAAGCCAGTTTGTGCTAACACGGCACAGCTGGAACACCCAGGCCTCTTGCAGGACATGCCTAAAGTCCAGCTGCCCAGGGGCAGGCAGAGATCATCTTCACATCCCTTCTGCAGCTGCCATGATTTCAGCCACTGTGTCTGTGTCATCCTGTATCCAATTATTGCACCAGAGGGCTGCAGCTTTCCCTATGCAAGAAATCCCTGAGTGCTTGCCTGCAACTCATGAGGGAATGGCTTCCCACAGCTTCTCTCTGCCTTAGAGGATTTATACACTCTGAAGAGATCATTTTAGTTTTTTTAAGATTAGAAAAAAAAGTATTTTTTGAAATGTAATAGCATTTCAGGATTTAAATACGGATGCTCTTAACAAAACAGAAATAAATTTTTGCCTTGTCTGCTTCCTGCCATTCTTGGTCTGGAAAGAAAAATATTCAGCTGCTATTCTAATTGCTCTGTGGGGGCAAATAATTTATATATGAGGGATTATTTAAAATAAAAGAGGCATTTTCCATCTTACTGTTTCCCATCTAGGCTCTAGATCACAGTTGTGATTGTCTTCCCTAGAGAAAGAATGAGCATGTATTTAAACTGTAATTAATTTTAATTAAAAATAACTAAATATGTACAACTTAAAGAGTTATTGTTTCTAAATGAGAAATGTCTTCTGTCTGCTGCATCATGATGAAGTATTTGGTTGGGAATTTAATATAATTGTCATCTGCTGGGAGGTGATTCTGGAAGGTGGCCTATGATATCTGCAAGCATGTCCCAAATGCTTCCATGAAGGATCGTAGCTCATGTTCTTCTGAAGTTAACTGGAAGTCCTGGTTTTGACTCCAGAGCCATGGAATTATTCTCCTACAGAAAAAAAAAATGTTTATTTATTCTCTTTTATAATCAGTAGAATAGTTTCAGAATATGTAATAAATGAATAAATTAAGAAATTAAATATGTAATTGTTATTCCCAACATGTCATCCATGTTAAACTTTGAAATAATGGTTTCTTTCTTGCAGGTTTTTCTCCTCAGTAATTCAAAATGCATCTTCAACTCCTAATTTACCATTAGTGCTGTGTTATTATTGTGTGACCCAGCATATTTCAAATATCTTCTAAAGTTTAAGCTTTCTATTGTTCAGTGTGGCACCAAGCTCCCAGAGCATCAGCACTCTCCAAGAGACACAGATGAGTTCAGGAAATGCAGAATTATATATTCTTATCACTAAACCTGAGGTCATATCTGTTGGTGCTAGAGGTTGTTAGGGCATTATCAGCACTGATTCTTCTTGAGCTGTGAGAATAATTTGGATTCAGGGAAGAAACATAAACTGATCTCTTTCACTCACCCACTAAGTTTAATAGGATTTGTCTTCTCTGTACTATGGGTTGGTCCACTGATAAACACGTGTTACTGGAAAAAGTGTGTTATTTTAAAATTTACTTTTCTGTTAGACTATGAACTCTATTGTGACTTACAGTTGTCATTTTAAGCTGGTTAAGACACCTGGAAAACTCACTTCATTGGCTTTAGATTAGACTTCTAGGCACAAGCTCATGTCATTTAAAAGTTGACAGTGCTGAAGCAGGCATTGGAAAAGGTGCTTGTTTTGTAGGCAAGATAAATTCTAAGCCTTCTGGTTAAAAATAGTATTGGTTGCTCTTAAAACTATATATGGTGCATGATGTCACATTTTACTGCTCTGAACATATACCCTGCTTCTTCTTTTTCCCTCCAGGCCCTTTCTTGACATATTAAAAAAATAACATTTACATATTTTATATATCTAATTTATATTCTATATGTGTTCTTTATATTTTACACACAATTTTATACATATTTATTTACATAAATAATCAGTATACTTAGGGGCCTTGTAGACATGTCAATTATATATTTTCTGTTTTGTTTATGCTTGGGTAATATACAGAAGTGGGTAAAAATATTGTCAATACAAGAAGTATCACTGTGACTTGCAGACTGCTGTTTTAACCTTTTCATTTTATCAGAGTAGTAACTGTTGTAGTAAATGCAACATCTCATGTTATGATATTCTAAGAGAATAATACAAGAATATTATTATCAGTTTAGTATCTATTAGCAAGTACTGCAAACTGCTTAGATAAATTTAGTTGGGGATAAGTTATTTGGAAGTCAAATAAATAGTGGATCTTGGGTGTGAGAGGCAGTATAGATGAAAAAAAGCAAAGGAATGGTCTGAATTTTTTCTGATCATGAACATGGATTTGTGCAGATGTTCTTATCTGTAGGTGAACAAAAACCTTCTTGAATCACAGTTTCTCTCAATTTTCTTATTTCCTAGTAACAACCTTATCCGCTACTTCTGCTGTTAGGTATTCCATCTTCTTCTTGCATTTATTTTTCTTTGTGTATTATCCACTTAATAACTTTTCATCTCACTGTATAACCCAACTTTTTTATGCTGTATTTTATTGAACTGTTATTTATTTATGCATTTCATATTTTAATTTTTTTTATTCTTATGAAATTTCTTCTTTTAGGAAGACTGAATAAAAAATCTCTATGTCTCAACCAGAATATCAGTTCATAATAAAGAAATTGACGAGCAAAACTACATTGTCTATTTGCCTTTTTACTTCCAAATCTGTGAGCTATTTGGGTGTAAGAATCATAATTGTGTCAATCATAATTGGAAGTTAGTTTTGCTATATTTTGCATATGGAAACATCAAATAAGGCTAATATTGTTCAGAATTAATGTAGGGATGTTTCCATTTTTGGACCCTCAAATGAACACATGAATGTCTTATAAACTAAAGATCAATTCCTTTCCACAAAAGTCAGCAACATTTTTGAAAACATTTGACTGTGAAATTTTACTAAGCCTCCGGAAAGATTCCTGTGAGAGTCAGGAACACAGAGGTATTTTTAGAGTAAACAGCATACTTTGATCATAAAGCTTCCTTTGTATAAAGCTGGTAAGTGTACTGGGTCACGTAACCATCTGCCTGGAAAGACAGGTTCAGATACTGGATGGCTATTGAAATCTCTGACTGTGTCCCTTGAAATGTGGATAGCCTTTTGTTGTTCAGACTACTGCTGCACTGGGAAAATTAATAATAATATTGTATTCTGTCAGTAATTGTTACATGATTTGACTAGAATAGCAGAGTTATAATTGTTTTTCTATAAAGTGACTTAATAATATGTGAGAAAAATACTTTGTAGTACAGACATGTCGTATCCTCTTCATGCAATAGTCTTCTTGTGACTAGTGCTCGATCCCAGTTGTGAGTTACAAAACAGGACAAACGAGAGAGTAGAACCTATCACCTGAAATATACCACAATGCACAAGGAAAGCTCTCAATCTGTAGTTTTTTTTAAAGAATAAAGTCTTTACAGATTATTATTTGGAATGTGGCCTTTTTACACAAAATCTATATGACCAGCAGAATTACATGTCACTTCTGTAAACTCCTAAGTATATCACTGCCAAACCTGAGATCCTGGTTCACAGGTGTTAATACATTTGTGGAGGAAGGATTTTATATGATCACAGAATTAAAAACTATTCGTATGCATGTTCAGATAGCCAAGTAGGATAAAATCTCCTTTCCACCCTTTTAAATCTGCCACTTCCTAACGTAGGTGCTTGACTTTTAAATATTTTTTTTTCACATAATATATATAGTTCATGCTCTATTGTAGCTGCTGCATGACACACATTGTTATTGTAGCTATTGTTTATGTATTAAGTAATATAAATGCAACAACTACAAAAAATCTTGAGAAACACTCTGAGAGAGAAAAATACATATTAACAATCAAGCAGGGCAAATAGAAATGCTTTCCCCAATCATCTCTGAAAGGTTTGCATAAAATTCCTTTTTTGCTTATGTTCCAATCTCTCCACACAGCCTTTTTATGAAATTCATGCAAGTTAAATTTTGTTCTTTCATGTGTTCATGGAAAGTGAATTTCAGGCTCTCAGCCAAGATACATTTAATCATGAAACAAAATTAGTTTAATCGTGAAACTAAATTTGTTTGGGGAAGAATTAGAAATATGCAACTTAACATAATGAGGGAATAGAAACAATAGCCTGCTTTAGGTGGCCAAGGAAACAAAACTTCAAACTGATGACAATGGCATGTCATATATATGTCATGGATATAGGTATGGAAGGTAACTTGCAAGAAGGCTAAAATACACAAACAGATCCCACAGCTGGATATTTCCAAAGATTTCAATATGGAATCCAACTACCTGAGCTTTGCAGGTGGTTTTTTTTGTAAATTTTGGGGCAATGGATACCATCACAGAGCTTGTGTATTTGTTTCTACTAGTCTTCAAGCTTGTCACAGTTCTGGATAAGTTTGTCTTATTCGACCCAATCAGTTTGTCTATTAGGTCGATGTTACGTGATATTTCAGGTCCATTTGGGAGACTTTGTTGTTTACAAGAGCACAGTGCCTAGTAATAATGATATCATTTACACACTGTTTGAGATGCATACTTCTGGATGTATTTTCAAATGCTGGACAAGTCAAACTGAGTAAGTCTTCATAAAAATATCACATCCAAAATGAATATTTTGTAAAATTGAAGTCGAGAACTTATTTCTACTCCTACCTCTGTCTGTGAGAACTCTAATAAACACTTCTTAGTTATGTAGCACTTGCTAGAAATGATTAACAATTTTGTAGTTAAATAAGTATTAAGATCATATTTCTGAATTCTGGACAAGTACCAAAAGCTCAATTTTTTATTGATAATTACCATTATTGATTATAAAAACAGATATCAGCGACTTAAGAGAAATACATGTTCTATTTTGGATACAGATCTAATAAATATGGTGACAAGGCAGGTTTGTTTTGCTTGGGTTTCTTTTCCTTACTTCTTGTCCAGAAATTACTATTAACACAGACCTGGTATTCCAAATTTTAATCCTTGAATGAAAAAACCTGACAACCTATATAGATACAAATGGATGGAAATGTAGGGTAATGGAACAAAATAAAATCTTGTTACTGCTTTAATTTATGAGAACACAAGCAACGGGTCCATCATTACAGAAGTGAGCTACCTTAAAATAAGAAAATTTCTTATTTTTTCAGCCATCTGAGATCAGTGACAAAATTACCTCTGGACATATTGGTTGTCTCCATTGTTTGTAGGAGCCAAGATTGCTATAGAGAAGCTGATCTATTTCACCTGTTTTACAATTATTAAAAAAAATTTAACTTTGGTGCTCTTGTTGCTAAGTGCTAATGCAGATACATAAATAAAAGGTTCCAGGGGACTGAAGTCTCAAGAGACCAAATAAACAAAATATGCAGATGAGATAAAACACAAAAGAATGACTGTGATAAGCCAGGGTTGGCAGGCATTGTTTGAGATTTCCTTCTAATTGGAGTCTGGAGCTGGATAAAAAATGCAGGAATAAGGGCCTTCATTGAAGTGAGGAAATATGGAAGATGGAGAATGCACCAGCGAGGAGCACCAGATTTATTAGGCCCCAGGGCTACAAAGTTAGATTTGAAACTAGTTCTAGAGGAGGAATGGGAAAGAATTTAATAATCTGCCTGGGTCCTTTGTTACCTGAGTGAGAAAGTTATGCAGGAGAAATGCATCAATTGTTTCAGGAAGAGGATGATTGGTCTGTGAAAGCTTCTGTTGCTGGCAGAGTAAAATCAGAGGCCAACTTTATAGAAAGTATAAAAAATAGGGAGGGTGGAACTCATTTGACAAACCTTAAGCTCATGTAAGGCTTTATATGTTAAGCAGGTGAAGGAGAATCTGAGGAGGGATGAAAAAGGTGACATTTATGTAGTTATTAACGAGCAAGAAAACCTGAATAGCAGCATACTGAATATATTACAGCTGAGGAACATGTTTGCAGTCATTAAGATCAGAAAAGAGAGGACTGAAAAAGCCAAGATGTGAAATGGTGAAAGATATTGCTGTGAATAGTGGTAGAAAGATCAACAGTTTAAAACTGTGCAGGATGTGAAATTTGGGTCCAGTTTGAATATTCTGCTTTAAAGAAAGTATTGAGCAAAAAAGTAATTCCCAAGGCAAAGGCTTGTCTGACCTTGGGCAATGAACTAAATCTCTGTTTTGGAGAAGATATTCAGAAAAAGGAAAAGAAGGAAAAAAAAAAACAAGGAGAGGGAATAAAAAATGTTTTTATAGAAAAGACAGCCAGGTAAGCTAGAAAAAGCGATAGTAATGTATGAATGCAAACCAACATATATGATGCTATCAGCTATGGCTAGTGTGGAGAGCAGCAGGTGGGAATCTTTATTTGCAAACAGTCCCTTGATGGAGCGAAGAAGCTCAAGTTATCTTTCTGAATGATTTCCCTCCTCTTCTTCCCCTACCTACTTGGAGTGCAAATACTGGACAAGCAGGAAAATTTGTCAGTCTAATGAAATGTTTTTAGCCATCATGGTGCTTCAGCTGTAGTATTAGCAAAAAAAAAAAAAAAAGGCTGATTTTAGGAGGGGTGGCACAGCATTTTTTTGTGAAGGTCAAGAAGTTAAAATTTTGACAGGGACGGTGATGAAATAATTTAACGCCTCAGCTGTGTGGGTGCAGATGGTCATCCACATGGGGGATATTTTTCCAGCAGGTTATTGAGTCAATGATGCTGGCTGCCTGCAGTTTGGCAGTTATCCATTAATATGTAAAACAAAATTTTGGACTATGCAAAAATTGGGTGTTGAATTCCATTTAATGTTGTGCCAGGTTTCCTTCAGTACCTTGTGGTCTTGTATGATAGGAGGATTAAGAAATAGAATTTTATCATTGGTGAACTGACTGACAATAGATTGGCAACTAAATTTTTGGGGAGATTTTGTTGTTTCCACTGAGAAGGGATGGGAATTATTGAGGGTTTTGGGTTGGATTTTTTTTTTGGTTAGCAAATCACACAAAGATGAAATGACAATGACATACATAATTGCTCACAGTGTTAATTTTGCTTGTTTCTGTTAAGCTAATGCAGAAATTTGTGTAACTGAAGTTAAATCTATTCCTGTTCTTGAGATGTGGTTTTGTACATTGTTTTAATGTTTAAAACAGTACCAACATGTAAGATCCTCAACCTCTGACTGACACAGTTCAGTCAGTTGCTGGAGAATGCAGCAGGGAAACACATGTAATGAGCAGGAATAAGACCAGGCAGAAGAAGAGAAAATAGTTGAGGTAATTCGGAAAGCTATTTTGGCAATAAGAGTTTGGTGTCTAAACAGAGAAATACATCTGCCTAAGTAATGTAGGATTTTGGTGGGCCAAATCATAGTTAATCAGGGTTAAGCTTATTATGTTATTTTAAAAGACTTAAGTCTAAATACCAGTTTTCTGAGAAAGATTGCCTCCTTAGTGACTGCTGTTCCCCGGATGAACATGTACTCCAAGCTGCTGCCAAACTCTGGTTCAGATAACATACACAATTAATGTTAAAGGCAGAACTCATCTGTTATCTCTCCATATCCTAAACACTTTTGTTTGTCATCTCCTGCAATCACATCTAGATGAACTTTTCTGTATGTTTTTAAGCACTGCCTTCTGGCAAGAGCTTACTCTCCTTTTCCTCAACTATCATTTTTATATGAAGGACTTAAAAACACTGAATTCTTGATTTCTGAACTGAGAACCAAGGGCCTTGAATCTGTGCACTGAAACATGCAGGTTTTGTATCTGCAGATATTTTATTGACGATATCCCTTTGGTAGCTGACTTCAAAGCTGAAACTGCCCTCTAGCCCAGTGTAGGAACCAAGAAGGATTAAAATGGGATCAACAACCAAGGATCCACCCTTGTAGCTATGAGGACTTTGAGGTGTTTGGAAGAAAAGAGGGAAGAATTAGTGGGAGAAAAGAGAAAGAGCATATCATAGAGAGTATGCTTTTTTATAATATGGGTTAACAGATTAAGACCGAAATTAGTTGAATTTACATTTGGAATAGCGTATATTCAATTTTGATGCAAAAAAAAATCTAAGGATGGTTAGAGCGTAGATGTGAATTATTCTGGAAAACTTTAATCATTTTTTTGATGATTTATCAAGGAAATATTCTTAAACACTTTTAAATTTTATAAAAATTTGATTATAGATACAACGAAAAAAAACACTGAATGTTACAGTATCTAAAGGCATCAAAATCTACAAGTTTTCTGAGATCAGCCTCTCAATAAAGAGCAGCTTGCAAAACCAGAACCTGGAAAAAATGAACATTATCTTGATAAGAGTGGGGGACAGTTTCATAAAATCTCACCTGCTGAGAAAAAGATACATATAACTCTTGTATTTTCTCTTTAAATTGATAAGACATAGGAAAAAAAATTGAACTGGAAGCAGGAATTAAAATGAGCAAGAAAAAAAAAGGGATGGGAAAAGAAATGGTAAAAACTGAGGCTGTAAAATGAATCTGACAAAACTGGAACTGTCTAGGACAAGGAAAGTTGAGAAGGTGCCCCATAAAGGAACTCAAGAAAAGAACTGAGAATGCATTGGAAGCGAAGGTTGGCAGGATTTTGTATACTTTTTTTAGTAAGTGCTGCTCTGGTGAAGACAAAAAAATGTGACACAGGAAAATGTATTTTCATCACTTGTTTCCAAATGCTGGCAAAAGCAACTGTTATATAGCCCAGTGAATACTGAAATCAGCTAAGCCTGAAGCCTAGCAGCAACTCTACAAAGTTCTGGAAACTCTCCATAAAAAAAGTTATTGTAGTAGATTTGGGTCCTGGATGTTTTGGTCCACAAAAGGAAAATCACAGCATATTATTTACAGCACACCTATGGTATGAATTTACTTTCAGATATAGGTATCAATCTACTTATTTCACCACACATCCTGTGCTTTCGTTGAGGCAATAGCTAGAAGTTGATTCTTAAACTTTGTTGTGGTGTTTGCACCTCTTCAAATGGAACTATTGTTTTGGAAACGACTTGACTATGGCCTACCTGATTTCTGTCCCCTTTAGAGGTACATGGATTTTACTAGGCAAAAGAAATTAAAGTGAAGTGAATAACAACATCTTAATAAAATATTACTACAGTGCTTATAGGTGCTTGCTTTTGTACCCCTTTGTGCAACCAAGCCCACTGTTGTCTCTGCTGGAGTTTGGATTTCTGTATTCATCAGCACCACTATTTTCCCCCAACTGCCTGTAGTTTCTGGTACTCTACCACCTTCAGGTCACTGTGCAGCATGCTTACAAACCTCCCATGTCTGTGTCATTGGTAAATTTGATCACACTTGAAAGTATAGCAAACAAACACCTGACAAAAGGAGAGAGTCATTAACAGCCTTCATTTCCTATGCAGCAAAGCAAGCAAGCACAGGCATACATGAGAGTTCTGGCAGGAATACAAAGGAACTGTGCTTGGAGACTGACAGTTAAAACTTTCTTAGGAAGCAGGACTGCCTCCTTGTTTCTGCTGTGCACTGGGAGAGTGAAAACAACTCCCTGAACCACCTGTGGTTACTCCTTACAGATAGTCTAGGGAGCACAGTTTGAAAACACCTGCCAAGTGTTGGTCTCTGAGCAGGAGTCTCACATGCTTTGCAAGCTTCTTGTTCATTGCAGCACTCAGCCAAACTTTGCTGAGATTATTTACATTGACCCTTTGGAGTGAACTTAAAAGTAAGGAAACAAGATGAAGATGCTACTTTTAAAAGAGCTTTCTTTGGCATCCTATATGAGATCGATTGTTAAGGCTCACTGGACTTTACACCTCCATGTTGGATTACACAGAAAGTTTTCAATCTTATCTTCAAGGAAGAGATAGAAACATTGGCTTCCCCAACCCAAATGGTGGATCCTTACTTTTGGAGACCAAAAACTGACCAGTTGCTGTCAGGACAGAGGTGCTGCTGTCCCATGCTAGTAGCTGTCCCCAGCTGGTATGGCAGCCCCAATGGGAGCTGGAGGTTATGCCTGGGCTGCTCCTTCTGCCTGTGCAGGCCATAGGATAGATGAGAGCTCTTCAGCCCTGGCACAGCAGATGTTCTTAAAACTGCAGCCAGCAGGCTAGTCCAGCTGCAGGTCACCAACCCATTCCTCACTCACATCTATCAAGAGATGCACTACTGTCTTCATGGTTTGCCATGTGTACAAGGATTTGTGCCACAGGGAGAATATTTAACCCTTTTTTACCCATTTTATTTTTACCCTCCAAACCCCCAGGTGCTCTGCTGCTACGGCAGAGCAGGTATTGCTAATTCATTACCATGACTTCTGGAAAGAGTGGTAGAACCACTGATGCAGTGTCAGGACTGTGGCAAGACAATAGGAATAAATTGCATTAAAATCACATCTGACAGCTCTGAAGATTCAGGGTTAAATTTGCTAATACTGATTCATGAGAATAAGGGTGATTACAGGTAAACAGAGAAATTGTAATTGATTGTTCTTTCCACTTAGGGTTTTTACTCTCTTTTTCTGTAATGTGATGATTGTCAAGAAGTCAAAGGTTAGAGAAACCAATGTTATGGTTATCTAATATTCATCTCCTGGATAGGTGCACTGTGATACTGTCAAGTCATCATATCTTTTCACTTATTAAAAAAAAAAAAAGGCTTATTTCTCTCACTGCACAGAATGGATGATGCTTTCTCAACCAATTAGAATTATGAGGTGAATGAGGTTGTTTGGACAGCTGGTATTTTATTTCTCCTAGAGAATGCAATGTGAGCATAGAAACAATGTAGGGCCTGCAGGAGAAGGAGGACAGGGGAATTTGGGGGGAATTGGACAGGCTACATAGGTGAGCCAAGACCAACAGCATGAGCTTCAATAAGACCAAATGCTGGGTCCTGTACTTTGGCCAAAATAAACCCAAGCAGTGCTACAGGCTGTGGGCAGAATGGTTGGAAAGGTGCCCAGCAGAAAACAACCTGGGGATGCTGGTCAATAGCTGGGAGAATAAAAGCCAACATGTTCCAAGGTGACCAACAAGGCCACTGGCATCCTGGCCTGGATCAGCAATAGTGTGGTCAGCAGGAGCAGGGAAAGTGATTGTCCCACAGTACTCAGCACTGGCGAGGCCATACCTTGAGTGCTGTGTCCGGTTCTGGATCCCTTAATTCAGGAAGGACATGGAGGTGCTGGAGCATGTCCAGGGAAGGGCAACAAAGCTGGTGAAGAGTTTGGAGGGCATGTCCTATGAGGAGAGCTGAGGGGTGTTTAGCCTGAGGAAAAAAAGGGTCAAGGGGAACCTTTTCACTCTGCAACTCCCTGAAAGGAGGGTATAGCCAGGTGGGGATTGGCTTCTTCTACCAGGCAACCAGCAACAGGACAAGGGGACATAGTCTTAAGCTGCCCAAGGGAAGGTTTTGATTGGACATCAGGGATAATTTCTTCCCAGAGGGAGTGATTAGACATTGGAATGGGCTGCCCAGGGAGGTGGTAGAGTCACCATCTCTGGAGGTGTCCAAAGAAAGATGGGACATGGCACTCAGTGTCATGGTCTAATTGACACAGTGGTGTTGGGTCATGGTCTGAACTTGATGATCTCAGAGGTATTTTCCATCCTAACTGTGATTCTGTGATTCTGGAGATCACTTCTATTATTTCCCCTTCTACCATTTGTCACAGCTTTTTCATGGGATCCTAGAATCATTTGTGTTGGAAAAGGTCATCAATTTCAACTGTTAACCCATTACTGCCAAGTCCACTACTAAATCTTGTCCAAGTGCCACATCTGCATGTTTTTTAAATACCTTTAGGGATGGTGACTCTCTCATTTCCCTGGGCAGCCTGTTACAATATTGCACAATCCTTTAGGTGAAGAAATTTTTCTTAATATCCAATCTAAACTTTTCCTGGCACAATTTGAGGCCATTTCCTCTTGTCCTATTACTTGTTACTTGGAAAAAGAAACTCTTCCTCCCCACCTTGCCACAAGCTCCTTTCAGATAGTTGTATGCGACACTGCACAATAACTTAGTCTAATCATCTTGGAAGTTTGCTGCTCTTGTGTATTTCTTGCAATTAAGCTGCAATCAGAACCAGAGGAGATAAAAGTCAGCCAAGGCCTTTAGGAGAGAGAGCTGAGTCTGTACAATGATACCCAGTTGATGATTCCAAATATTATGCGGACTCAGAAATATTTTAAGATTAAGAAAGGTGGTGTTGTATTTTAATTTCCATTTTTTCTCTCATAATTGTGTTATTTTTACTGCTTACTAATTGACCATACAATATTTAAAAAAAAAAGAAGAGAAAAAAAAGTGCTTGTGGGAATAATTGTTCTGATTAAAGATAATTTATGTTATAATTTTTAGATTCATTTACATTTTCTTTGCATACTTGGTGGATGACAAATGAGATAGAGGAATAGCATTACCTGTACAACTTCTTTAAGAAAAAATATTATTTGCAGGAGTATTTACAAATAGAAATGTTTGGGTAGTTTTTTTTTGTTTTGTTTTGTTTTGTTTTTTTCTTTTTTTTTTGTAACCTGAATGTGGGACATATTTGCCTTCATTTTCCTCTCATCTGAAACTTGTAACTGTAGGGATGAGGAACTGGATACATATATATCTGTATTTCACATTGGACTATGAGTGAATTTTGCAGGAAATGTGGACAATTAGGAGAGGCGCACACTGTGAAATGATGTCAGTGTGTTTCCTTTAAAACTATTTTCCTTTCAAATGAAATTAAACTGAAAGAAGTGCCCCTCTGCTCATGTCCCTGATAGCTGTTGGACCCTTGGCACCAAACTAAAGTTAAGACAAAATAACTCTCCCTAAAATGAATGTGGTATGAAGGTCAGGTTGTCAGGAGAAACTCTTTCACTCTACAGTCTGCTCTGCAATGCTGCCCTGATTGTTGATGTAGACATGGCCACTGTCTGCTGGGATAGATACTGTCAGGGTTTTGGGACGTCTTGTTTACAATTGTTATGCTGTGGTATTTTTGTATTTTATGTGCTGACAAAACTAGCCACCTTCTTTGACAGAGAGTGTTTTTCTCCAGTGAGTTTTTGATAAGATATCTCTACTGTGATTTAAAAATGGTCTTATAACCATGCCAGCATTTTAATGTGCCCTGGATTCAGCTATATTAGAGAGTAAAACTGTTGATTTTGGATGGAGAATAGGACTGAAGTGGATATTAAGTATGTACATTCATGCCTTTTAGAACTAATGCAAGAATAAGGGGTTTTACACCCAGCTCCTCGATCTGTTGCAGTAAGTTATAAGATCTTCTACTGCATTCCCAGCTGCAGTCAAAGAAAGGAAAGCATTGGCGAAAGTATCTTACATAAGACTGCTCGATTCTCCACTGCCTCAATTGGACTAGAAGCACCAGTTTCAGTAGAGAGAAGTTTGAGAAATTGCTGGTCCCCAGCTTTTGTTTACTGCCACTCAGATGATTTGTTGTCATTTCCTACTGTATCAGGGCACAGAGTTTAAGTTTACTTGCTTGAAATTTCCCTGAAAAAGGTTCAGACAGATGGAGAAGCTTCTCTAGACAGCCTGGAAGCATATTAAGAAGCTGTTCCTTATTGTCTTCCCAGCTGAGAATAGATATGTTTAACATATGTCAAAAAGTGGATAGAAAATATTATGCTAGCAAGCATGACTGAATTTGGGAGAGCAAGTGCAGTTATTTAAGCAGGTAGGTATTCCTTACACTGGCCAAGTTTTTGACTGACTGTCCGTCACTTTTGGATGACACTTCACATTACAATGTCTGCTCAGTGGAGAGAAGTCTGCCATGCTATCAATCTGGGGAGAGAATTTTTTGGGTGCCTCCACAGCAAAAGCCTTTTCTTTCCCTTCTTTTTTTTTTTTTTTTTTTTTT
>VXBI01013141.1:704688-894688 GCA_013397375.1 Toxostoma redivivum | reverse complement strand
TACATATCGATGTATAATCTACATATATGATGCAAACAGATATGGAACATAGGAGGCATGCTAATGTGTCCTTCTCTCTGTCAATCTGTTCAACTTAAGCTCCACTGAGTTTCTAGCTATTTAACTACCATAATAGTCCATCTACTATATTGTCCACTCAAGCCAAGCAAGGTATCCTGAATAAGGAAGCCAGGAAAGCCCAAGCATATTTTTGCCTCTTAAAAACAAAGGCATTATCTCTCTCCACTTTGTGTAGCTCAAGTAGTGTTATTTTATCCTTGAAAAAAAGATTATTTTTCAGGAAGGAAGTTGTTCTTACTAAGTTTGCGCATGTGCGTGAAGACATACAGGAAAAAAAGAAAATTCATTTTTAGTTACTTTGGTTTCACAATTTAGCTGAGAGTAAAATTAAGGACATAATGCAGAAGTTTTGAAAGGGTCCCTTGTAACTTCACAATATATAGTGTTTATGAGTTAATGTAATTCATTGATCTTATTAATTTTGCATCATGTACTCTTTAATTTAGACAATATGAACAGGATCAGAATGGAACTATTAATGTCTTGTTGACATAAAAACATAACAATTCTCCCCAACAGCCATGGCAACAGAGAAAAACGGAATACAAGATGACAAATTGTGTTTCCTTTAACTTTTGGGTCTAACAACAACTTTGACCAGACACCACCACTTTCAAATCCACATCTTCTGGAAGATAATGTTCCTGTCTCACATGCGAGATGCTGCTGCTCCAGATGGTCTGGATAAGTTTGGAAGGAGGGGCTTTCTCCTCAATACTGTTTTTATTTGATGTTTATTTAATGACTAAGCAAAAGGTTTTGAAGACTAACTTCGACTCTCTCTTCAGAAAGCCTTGGGCTGAATCCTGTGAGAAGGAGGAAAGGAACATGAATGGTGGACTCTGGACTTCTCAGCTTCTGGACTTCTCTGCTCATGGATAGAGTGAGAACAATATGCACAGTAACAAAAAAAAAAAAAAAAAAGTAATCTTTAACATCTGTTCCAGTTTAATCAAACCAGCTCATTATGTCCATCTCATGCATTTTCCTTTCTAATTCATTGTGCCTTCTGCAGAAAGGCATCAAGTTGCTAGAGAGTCACAGAATGGAGCTTGATTCTCTAGATTTATCAGACTCCTGAAGAGATCTTTTCCTTTTAAGTTCTGAGAACATTCATTGATATCTATTCTTTCCTAATACTCCAGCTACAGCAAGGCATCTACCCTTGAGTTGAAAGATCTCAAGAGTGCCATAACACTCTTCCTCCTGGCCTACTTTAATACTTAGTATTAATTCTCTCTCACACATGGAATTTGCTTGATTTGAGTTGCAGGCAATTGATTCTTGTACCAATTAAGCTCTTAAAAATATTTTCCTTCTACTTCATGAAGATGCAATAACCTAATCAAGCCATCTTTCAAATAATTTTTTACTAGATTTTTACTGAAATATCTTCCATTTTTTCTGTGTCCCTTTTTTTTTTGACAGTCTGTCACAGAATTACAGCTTGGTTGAGGTTGGAAGTGACCTCTGGAAGTCACCAGGTATAAATTCCCTGCTCAAACAGGGCCACCTCCAGCTAGTTACCCAGGACCATATCCAGATAGCATTTGAATATCTCCAAGACTGGAGACTGCACAACCTCTCTGGACAGCCCATGCTAGTAGTTGACCATCCCTACAGTAAAAAAGACTTTTCCATAAGAGCAGACATCATCTCCTCTGTTTCAGTTTGTGTCCATTGCCTTTTCTTCTTTCCCTAGGACAGCTTTTTCAGGTCCCATTACAGATAGAAGCTAAATGTCTATTTATAATACCACCCCATACAATTCACTTGCTTTCAGCCAGGAGAGAGTTAATTTTTTTGCCATGAGAGGGTGGAGCCTGGAGATGGGGGGTTAGTCTAGGTTATTATCCAATACCACTCAAATCATCACCAGGGGTAGAAGTAAGGGGCTCTCCTTCCAGGAAGAAGGGTGTGGGGAAAAAAGTGTGTCAGGAGAAGTAAACTTATCTGCCATTTCTCATTGCTGCCCAGGGACCCTTGGTGAGCATTCTGCATGTAAATCACCCTCTCTTTTTGTCCACTTTTGTTATTAATATTGTTTCTGTTACTGTTCATTTTTCTTATTTAATTGCTGTTTCCAATAAGACGTTTTTATCTCAGCCTGTGAGCTCTGCCTGATCACCCTCCTCTCTCACCAGAAGAGGAGAGGAGTGGCTCATGGTTTTCTTTTTAGTGGGTGTACTAATCTGGGGAATACCATTCCTAAACCATGACAACAATACATAACGGGAAAAAATTCACAAAAAATCCAACTCTACCTTTGTTCAGTACTCTCTGGTATCTACAGCATGAAGTCATCCTAAATGGCCCTGTTTGCATATCTGGGACTAGGAGCTTATGTTCATTTGGTTATTTGTTGTAGTGTCCTGAATATTTTTTTTCCATTTTCACCACTGAAAACTCCTGAAGGAAACAAGCACTCGTGTGTTTTTTGTGCTTTTTTATAGGTCAGTAGGTTGGAAAACTATTGGTAACATGAAAATTTGCTGTTTCTTTTTCTTGTCAAACGAAAACATTTCATCCACATTCCTGATTTACTGGTAATTTGATCTCCTGTTAGTCATACTATGCTTAAGAAAACCTACACTTGGGTGTAGGAAATATGCTAATGGTTACTTTAAAGAGCATGCACAGCTCTTTCAGTAATGGTCACCCAAGTTTACAGAAATGTCTTCTATTGCAGTGAACTGGTCATATGCCAAGCATGATATTCTTGGAATTGCTTCTACTCTTTCATCACAGCCTAACTTATTGAGCTGGGACGTGCTAAGATTGTGAATGGGCTTGAGTTTTCTGCCTCCAGTGAGCACCACAGCCTGGGCAATTCTTATGATAGGCAAGTTTGGTTCAGGTCAAACTTATGCTAACTTTACATAATATATATATATATAAAGATGCAATGCTGCAGACTGGTAAAATAACATGCATTTTGAAGTCTTAAAGGGGTTCCCAAATGATACAGTTTTCTTTCAGAAAGAAGTTAGATCCTAGAGGATTTGAGTACTCAGAACATCAAAACTAGATTTCTTTTTCTTTTTATGTATCAATACACAGCCAATGTGAAACCTACCCCCAGTGAGGGAAACTGCTAGACAGCCAGAAATTCAAGGTCAGGGTGCACCCCAAATACACAATGTAGTTTTATTAAAATAGTTCTAGTACTTTGGTTTTTGTGTATTTTGCTTATTTACTTGATACTGCATTAGTAAGTTTGATGTTTATTTATACACTGGACGTGAGCATACAGGGAAAAGAAAAAGCCCAAACCCTATGCATTAAATCCACTGGATTTAAAGTAAGGAAAATAATCCAAAGTAAGAGCATCAGCTAATGCTTTCACTTCAGGCTTAGATCATACTCTTGTATTTGAAATTACAGAAGTTTGAGATTGATGTTACATGCCACATGGGCTACAATAAGTGCAATGGAGAGAGATAAGGATGGCAGTTGCAGCCACATATTTCAATTATTTAGTGGATTCAAAATGGGCAGACCTCTAAATGCCTGATTTTTGTTGTGACAAAAGACCAAAGTACTGATCATATGTATGTATACACACACGTATACACTATTTCTCACATCTTTGTGTTAGCAGTTAAAAAGATTTGTTCAATAAAGTGTGGTCTACTAGAAACTAGAATCTACAAGCTAACTTTGACCATATTGAAATATTTTGATCTAAAATATGTGAAAATGACTGTCCATATTTGAGAAGATTTATGACTTTAAAATTTTGCTTTTAATGATTTCACAGCTGCAAGCTTTCTGTTGTGGGTTTTGGTTTTCTTTTTATTTGTTGTTGGCTTGTTTTGATTTTTCTCTCCCTTGGCTTTCATTTAACTTGGATAAAAGAACTTTTTATTCTAATTCATGGAGTCTCTTGTAATCTGCTAGTCACAAATGCAACAAAATTCTCTAGACTGACAATTTTGTTGGGACCCAATGAGTGAGTCTTGCAGTATTCTGCGTCAAAACATGTTACTAAGCTCGATTGTGATGATTAGTGATATGACAGTGTTTCTTCACAAGCAGCTAATGGTGTGTGTGTGTATTTGAAATAAGAGGATTTAACTCTTTGTTTTTGATGTGCACCCTGGCCTTTAGGCACTGCTAGAATTCCAATCTGTAATAGTTCTGAACATAACTTAGTTATTAGTGTTATGTTTTGTATGTAAACAGTACATCAGAAATCTACACAAGCATTTAAGCCCTGAACTTCTGTTAATACTGATGAAAATAAGGCTACTGAAAAGACTTTGTGGTGCTGCCCTTATGGAACCACGGTAAGAATCCCCAGGCAAAGAGCAGTTGCCCTGGAGACATACTTAAATCCTTATATCATATATCAATCCAATTGCAAATAATCTGTCTTCACATGTCGGTTATTAATTCACATTTTAAAAAAATAAACAGAGAAGAAAAGCAGTCTGGAGAAATGTCTTTCATAAAAAAAAAATTAACTGTATTTTATTTATTCCCAAGGTGGTCATTTTAATAGGTGGTAGTCTGGGAAGTCTGAGGATGTTTTTAGAAAGCTTATCAAACAAGAGCTGCTATGAATTTAATTCATACATCACACAAGCCTTGAGAGAAATCCACTAGTGCTAGTGGAGAGTGAATAATTAACAGTTTTGATGTGCAACTGAATGAGACTACCTCTTCTAGTCATTCTGTGCTGGGTGAAGCTGTTACAGCAAACTGATTGCCAATATAGTGAATGCTGTAATGCCACATTCAGATCCTGGTGACAGGGCCATGAAGCCAAGAAGCCAAGAAGCTGCTGGTAAAGGGGAATGGTAAGAGAGGAGGGAAGACTGACACGCTTCCCAGAAGACTGCATAGTGGTGTCATCCCTGCTGATTCACATAGACTTATTAGATCCTCACAACTGGACAGGACTTTTCCAATTCATGACATGTCTTTCATCTCAAAGAACAGCCCTTGAAAGTCTTGAGAATGTTAATTCATAAGCTTCTTGCTATTTTAATGGTAGGCTTGTATTTTCATAAATGTCTAAAAGCACTTGGTAAGCACGTAGGAGACAAAACCCCTGAGAAAAGGCTAAAACACTGCATTATAAACACCATCCTCATCATGATTTCATTCTTACTGTCTGCATTGGGATCAACCATTAGTCTTCCATAGAAAATCCAAGTTGTCTTTTTACTATTCTTGGTAAGGCTTGGAAGAGGTAAGACTAATCTGATGAATCAGAGGGATTTAGAGAAGACATGAAGCGTCTTTTTCTATTTTAAAAGAATAAAATTATCAGATTAAAAAGTTCTAAAAAATAACTGGTACTTGACAGAATCTTGTGAAGTAGTGCCTGTAAGATTTTTTTTGCATAATGAAATTGTTGCAATCTCAAAATGCCCATTTTCAGAACTTTGTAATTGGTCTTAAACACATTTTCTTGAGACTAGAAAAAGGAAGAAGCATTAAAGTTAAAACATTGTCTAGAACAATATCTCTTTCAAAGCATTTTTCTTCATACTTCTTAAGACTTAGTTTTGGCTAAGACATGTTTTCTGGATAAATGAAGTAGAACACTTTCATTCATGCCATTTCATGTTCTTTTTGTTCTACAAATAATTTATATTGCATGCGTGTAATGCACAGCATATAGCATAACCATAGTGTCCTATTTCCTGTGCTGCCCAGGAGCACAGGCTTCACAACAAAATACGGGTGAAATGACTCAAGGTGAGAGCACAGATACTTTCCACAGCAAAGCACAGCAGGCTTTGCTTGACAGGGCACGTCACAAAGTGGGGTTTGCAGCAGCAGCTGTGAAGCACAGTGTACCTTAGCTGGTAGATCATTGCTGGTTGAACAGCACAGCCTAACACGAGAACACAAGCTGGATTCACTGTGTGAGGAAAAAAAGACTGTATTGAGAATGTGGCAAGCTACTGCTTCTACTGCACTTCTTGGTATAGTTTGATGTACTGATGGTATGACTACCCAGTAATGCTGTTCTTTTTCTTGCCATAATACAGCACTGACTGCATAATGCAGCAGAACATGGCAGTGACTGCACTTCATGGCAGTGCAGTGCACTGAGTTGTTTTGGTTTGCTCTGCTTTCTGTAAACTGATTATCACTTCTCTTTCATGAATTTTCTCATTAGCAACTTGCTTCACTGATTTCACTTAGCCAGGAAGCATTCTTTATAGATAGAAAAACAAAAGGGAAATGTTCTTATGTAGAAAGAGAAGCCTGTAGCTAGCATGCTGAAGAGTGATTCCATATTAATTTCATAGCCTCATCCCTTGCTCTCTAAATAGAACTGCCACATCCCATTCACAAAAGAAGAACAGAAATAGCCTTCTGTTTTATTTCCCCAAGCTGTTATTTGAAGACCCGTGCCACTGTATTCAGAAGTTTTACTGGTAGATTTTGGGTTCACTTTTGTAGTATTTTCAACTATTGCTCCTCTTTGGTTTGGTTTGTTTTTGTCGGATTTTATGGTTTTTTGTTCTTTTTTTCTCTAAGACTGAAGAGCAATTTGGTGGTATTTATCAGAAATTTCACTGAAAGCCTCAGTGTCCCCAGGCTACCACAGAGACAATTTAACGCAAAGGAGAAAAGTTGAATTATTTGATTTTTTTAGTAGAAACTATTTTTTTAGTATAAACTAGATTATCACCAGTTTAGATTAGATGCATAATAGGAAAACACAATGAAGTTTAGTAACATCATAAATAAGCAAACCACTTCTGTATTAATCTTGCTATCTACAAATACTTCAAATAAAATCTTTATTTAATCCCCATGCATAGGTGAATACCATCTTATTATCAGTGCAGAATGAGTGTTCTGGAAGAAGAAACTAAAAAACTCATAAAATTTAATTCCTATGGGTTTGCAATCTAAGATTTCCATGAGCACCATGTGGCTCAGAGATATGAAACTGCACGTTTGCAGTTTTCCTCTTATATCCAGTACCTTCGGACAACTATCAGTCAAATGGCAGGATACAGTCTTAGTCACCCACACTTGTACAAGGCTAAGTGTCACCTTGAGTGCCATGACCACACCAAAGAGAAAGCTACCAATGTTTGTACTGAAAATTATGTTATGTATTTCATGGATGAAAGGACCAAGTACCACTTGCAGTCTAGAGTTGTTTTTTTTCGTTAATCATAGTACATACAGCAATTCATCATAGGACAAAACGCTGCTGATTTTTATTCTTGCAACCCTCTTAACCAGCAGTATACCCTGTCCCCATTTCACAGATGGAAAACTTGAACAACTAAAGTACTTGCCATTGGAAGTCTGAATCAGAGCTGGGAAATAGATACAGTCACTCCTAAATTAGGGCTTGAGCATTCAGAAGGCACTTTGGCTTGGCATACATTAGGAACAAAAGTACCTTGAGCCACTTTCACCGTGAAAACTTTTTCTTCTAAATGTGATATAGTGGTGTGGACTCACATTTTACTCCAGGACTTGCTATAGTTCCTGGTGCCTACACAGAATAAAAATGGAAAAGTTGCAATGTCCCTCATCTCTCAGAGATGGACTGTATGACATGAGGTAGGTAATGCAGTTTCTATTGTATGTTAAAGAAAATACTCATAAAGTTTTTGGTAGACTATCTCTAAACTGGAAAAGCTTAAGTGATGATTGGAGATACAGCTCAAAGGACAACATAGTAATTATGATTCAAGCTCTTAATTTTTTTCACCTTAATAAAGAACATACTTTTCTAGTATTATCAGTATATCATTTTAATAAGTGGAGCTATATTTTCAAAAATTGTGGGAAAAAAATCCCCTAGTAAGCATTTGATCAGACACAGAGTATAAATCACAGGATGTGCTTTTCCTCTTTTCAGAGTCTGTAGGCAACTGGTTAAAAAAAATTGCTACTTAATAAGTACAAAACAAACCACCTGTGCATGAGATATGCTGAAAACAAAGTGAATTAATTTTACTACAAGCAAATGAATGATTGTGGTTCTGAGCAAAATCTGTTTTGGTCAGAATAATTCCACTGCTCTGTGCTTGCCAATGTCGCTGCCACACACTTGGGTTCCCTGGAATGAGGCCATCAATTTCAGCAGTGTAGAATGAAAAGCTGAAGCAAGAAGTGTAAATAAGCATACTGTGCTTTTGAAGAGGTGATCCAAAAAGCCTGGGAAATGGAAAATAGTTGTTATTATGTACTTGTTGTAGATAAAGCAATATATGTTACAATGTCCTAGAGAGTTAACCCATGTGTGAAACCAGGAAGGGAAACTGCTTTCAGATAAAAGGTCCTTTTCTAAGCTTTGTGAAGTTCTAGCCCTGCATTTTTTGTATGTTCCTGTATTTATCCACACAAGTAACCAGCAGGAATGACTTTTGAGTGATGTGGAACCACCCTTGTGCAGCTACAGATTCAGGTCCTCTGGCTTTGATCCTGGAAATTGACATAAAGTAATGGGGGTCTATACATTGGAAAAGTAATAATAGGTAGAACAAAGTTCTCCCGAGACATAAGAATTCACTTTTGTTGACTAATTCTACTAATTTCAGTAGTGCAAGTCTATTGTGGGAGGTGATGATATTAAAAAAAATAGACATTGGTAATAAAACTGCATATTAATTTGGATGACAGCATGATGCAAGAGAACTGAAAGAAAATAATGTGAAATAACAGGAAGTATTTTGCTTATGCACTTTAAGCCAGATATTTACACTGGCTTATCCATTATCAGATTCAATATTGTATTTATTTTGCATTGATTATTCATTATGATTGACTATGAATATATTCCTGTTTAGATTTTATGAATGGTTAATCCACTACAATCCTCTCTTATCCATATTTTTTCTTTCTGGACCATAATGATAATATTCATTCTGAAATTAGAAACAGGTAGAGGACTTGAACTTTAGAATGCATCAAGAAAATAAAATGTCTTTGGATGAAATTATACAAATAAATGTATCTCATTCATTGGAAACTGGTCTGTGCACTTCTACCAAAAGTAAATTTTTGGTATTTCAGACCAAAATAATAATCTCAACAGTTGTGGTGTGAGAGTGATTAAGTTAATTTTTATACTTGTGGCATTTTTTATATCTAGAATTCAATCACAGAAATGATAACTAGAGAACATTAGAATTAAAAGAAACCCTAATAAAGATAAGATGGAAATGACAGGGATGAAGGGCTCAGATATAAAAAGTAAACATTTATACATCTGTTTCCCACAGGCTGACAAAAGTCACTCTTTGATGTTGGATTGGTGCTCTGTCTTTCAGACATCTATCAAATATATGAAACCGGAATCACCAGTATACTAGCCATCATTTTGGGATGGAAGAAGTTATGCTATTAAAAATAAAATCAAACCAAGGGGAAAGTGAGTCAGATAATAAACAAATTATTTCAGATTGCTCTCAAAACAGCCTTTCATAGCACCATTGGCAAGAAACTATTTAACTTAGCTCATTAAACAACACGTAACTTAGAGCACTTCAAGAATCTTCAGTACTCAAGAATCTCATCTAAAATAATAGATTTACAATCAGTTTATGACCTTCCCAGCTTTCACATCCTCTGTTTGTCTTGCTTGTGTTCTGTTAAACAAGAAAAGTGTTGTGACCCATAATTGCAGGCAGATTCACAGCAGGTTTTGAGGAGCTTTTTTTGCCACGGTGTCCGAGCTGTCTCCATCTGCTGCTGTCTTGTGTGCTCCCCACAGGGGGACCTGGCTAATTTTTCAGTCAATTAGCAGAAGGGTTGCTTTTGTTCTCCAAGTGCACCCCCCTGGGCTCCTCTTACATCCTGGACACACTATTCAGATGTTGAGAATTTTCAAAAAGCATATAATGTTTTTTTTTTTTCTACTGACCTTTGTGACATTGTTGAGCAAATGCTGCCTCTTGTAATCATAGATACTTACATTAAACTGTGTATACTAACTTTGGAATGGTTTTGGTACAAATATTAATATATATATAGTAATGGCTTTTCTTAAATGATCTCTGAAATCTTGTATCAAAGCCTAGTCATACCTTTTAATTCAGAAAGAACCAGTTGCCATACTAATATCTGCATCATGATCTTAATTTACTGTATAATTTACTGTTTTAATTGAAAAAAAAGTTCCTTAGCAATCGCTTCTGCTACTTACCTTCTAGCAAGGAACATTTAAATGTTGAACAGAAACTTCAGGTTATGAATACAACTCCAGTTTCAGTGAAAAGTACTTACATATCACATGAAAAAAAAGAGCTTGAAAGAGTAGGTTTAATTTGGCACATGTATGTTTATACCTTTGCATAACTAGCAGAGGGGTAATGCAAACATTATATAGTGGTTGGATAATAACTTGATATTCAGGCTTCTTGTGTATTCTTTGTGTTGCTTTCTATGAATTTTAATCAGGATTTGGCTAATATGCACTCCTTGCAAGACAGAAAATGCTGTTATTTCAGTATAACAAAATATTACTAGATTTCTGGAAAAAAGTCAGTGTTTTCTTCTGAAAGAATATAGTTGAGCTAACAGAAAGCAATATGCTTTAAGCCCCCAGTTTATGCACATTCCATTTGGAATGCTATCTTGCCAAGGTGTCCCTGAACCTAATCGGCTTCAAGAAATTTCTAACATCAGTTTACAGTTTATATATGATATTCTCCATGTGCTGTAGCTACCATTGTATACTGTGGGTGAATACAAAATCCTTCTCTTTAATTTCACTTTCATAGCTTTTATTTGTGATTTCTACCTTGGATGCAAATGCAGATCAGTGAGGGTATTTTTTCTTCTCCTTAGCTTCATGATCACACTGCTACTTTCTACAGCAGGAATCAAGTGAGTTCGTTTTTATGTAACCTTTCATCTGCCCAGCCTCTCGGCTATATCTTTCTATAGTTAATAAATATACTTTTTCTCAGTGTTAAGCAATAAAATATTCACTGGGTCTGAGCTGGGGTTAACAGATTTCTGAAAATTTTATTGCGTGACAGCCTGTCCTGAATAATCCCCTCAGCTGTCTCATGTTCTGGGGCAGAAATGATCTTATGTGTCACTCTAATAGTCTAGAATTACACTTGTATCACTGTCACCAGCATATGGGGCTGTGTATACCCCTAGGCCCAGCTCCCTCTCTTTCACGGCATTTAAAATGATAACATTTGGCAAAGCCAGTTTTGACAGAAAGTGAACTCTCCTTTCCGCGCCGGTGACAAAGCCAGCCACCGGAGGCCTGACACCGAGCAGCCAGTCATCATGCTCTTTGCTGGGTAATGATCGTGGGCTTCCCTCCTCTTAATAACCACCTCGCTGCAAGGGGAGCCTGCCGTGCAGCTCTTCACTTCATTATGCAGTCTTCCTCTTAAGTGCTTTATTCATGGGAGGCCTTCAGCTGCTCAGGCGTTATCCTAGCTTTTCTTTTTTTTTTTTCTGTGCTGCCAAATTGTGCTGATTGCTGGGCAGGCAATGGGAGAAGGAAGGACTTTAGGAAAATAACGGGCAGGAAAACAAAACGGCTTGAGTTTGCTTACAAGCAAAAAAAAAAAAATTTTGGAACTGCACTTTTTATTGTCGTGATAAGTCTATGAATGTATTGCAGTGCTAATGGTAGTAGCTAAAGCTGATACACAGCCTAAGAGGAGAAAAGTGAAAAATCCAGAATGAAAGAATAGAAAAGTAAGAAAAAAAAATTATCCTCTTAAAGTAAGGTTAGACCCTAAAGGGTAATTTTAAAATACAAATAAAATAAGATGTGACAACTCAGGAACTTGACACTTATGTGAACCTTTTATATAGAGTTGCTAAACTAACCAGTAGAAATTTATGAAATGCAGAAGGTTCTGCCAGCAGCTGTTCCTGGGAGTCTAGGGAGAACATAGGACATTATTTACTGTTGCCACTGTATAAACTGTATTCATATTTTCCTCCCACACTCCCAATTTTAGTTTAGAGTTTGAATTCAAAGAATATTCCCTTCTTACACTTTACTTTCACCATTCTGTATGCTTGTAAAGGAAGACCTGACTCATTTCCCCATTGCCCATTGCCTTCTCCATAATGCATCTTGTCTGAAGCTGTAATAATTCCCAGTAGATATCTTTACTGACATATGGTTTAGTGGGATCTTAGGTAGTACACATTTCAGGATGACTACTAAAAAAGAGCAAACAAACCTTATTTCTTCCCCCTCCCCTCCCCCAGCTATATGAACACAATGTTATCTACAAATATTTTCAGTACTTTTATACATAGATTACTTTGTCCACACCATGGAAATGCTCCCTATCGTTATGCTGATGTGCAGGTGTTGATTTCAGAAACATCTGGGGAGGCTCCTCAGTCTTCTTGAGTTCCTGTTTCAGAAAAGAAGAGCTGTCTTCCATTACTGTTACACAGTGAAATGTGCTCCATAATATGGAGAAATGAGCAATGATCTGCACCACAACAGTTTCACAGAGATCTGGAGAATTGATTAATCTCAAAAAGGGAACGATTAAAAAATATTGTCCCAGAAATTAACTTGTGAAAGTGTTGGATAATAATGTGAACTGTTTGAATTTGATTTCAACCAAATTCCGGATCTTTTGTGTTTCAGTCAATTCTCTTTCTACAATGGCAATCTCTTAGGGCTTACCACTGCACAACCTGAAACCCAATGATATGGCTGCATGAAGTGTAATGCTCAATGACCTCTTTTGTAGGACTATAGAGATCTCATTAACATTAATACCATTTGTGGAGAACCTTAGGACAATGGGAAGCAGTGCTTTAAAAAACATGCATTCACCCACAGATGTGCATTGAAATTTTAAAGACATGTACTGGATTGTTAGGAATATGCACACTGAATTTTAAGCAAATCCCTGAAGTTTCTAGTGCCACTGTTTAAGCACTTCATTCTCTGTTATGTGCAGTGACTTTCATGATCAGTTTGAAGCAGTGATATGAACTACTTGCCTGAAACAACTCTGCACTCATAGTATGGATCTCCTGACAGCTCTGCCATGATTCCACCCATTGAGAAACAAGCAATCCCCTCCACACACAAACTAATTCTCATTATTCTGATTGATAATCCTCAGGTAACTGGTAGGCATGGAGTAAGCATGTGCATGACTTTGAACTTGGATCCTGGCTGCTCCAGGTGCTTGATCAAGCTCAGTACAGTATCTGCTATTAAAAGCCATGACTGTAGGTATGACTCTTTGTGATCAATGTAAACATATCTTCCCTGTCCAATAAAAAAAGGGTTAACTTCAGGTTAAAATTTAATATCCCTGGCTTGTCATTTCTGTTAACTTCTGGCTTTATATGACTGTGTGTGTGCATCTAAACATACATATGGGCTTATTTGTGTGAATGCTTTTATATAGAGATGCACACACCCACAAACACATGTGCAATTATATAAATATTTACAGAATTGTATATTGAGTTCACTGATTTAACACTGTTTACATGAGTCTTAATATGTGCCTGGTGGCACTTTCAAATAATTTAGTAGTTGGTGTCAGTAATTTTCTGACAATGCTGATGTTCAGTGCTGGGCAGTGAGGAAAACAGTGAGGAAGAGAAACTTGGTCAGGTTACTGAAAATGAGTTTAAAGAAAATGAGCCCCATCTGACAAGTGTATAACTATACATGCCCAGATAAATGGGGCTTTATACTCCTGTATGGAGACAGTGACTGTAACAGGTTCAGTGGAAGTGCCTAGTTGGGATAATTTCTCTTGATGAAGAAGATCTCATGTCTAAGGCAAGATGGTATCATTCCACAGTGGATGCCTATAGACACAAATAAATTAATTACTCACCCTATTATGTGATGATGAAAGAGCAAAGTGAAGTTAAACAGATGTAGTGGCTTGGTTCTGGCTATATGGCTGGTCCAAGAATAGTTAACAGTCCTTCACTGTGAGTTTTGGTCTCAGTGTTGTTAGCTTTTCTGTGAAAACAGAAATTCTTGGGTTTTGTCTTCAGGATTCAAACCATGGCATTTTTAACTGGATTACTTAGGGCAGCAAAAAAGTTCTAAGTGCATACAAAGTACAAGAAGGTAGCAAGGAAAAAGCCAGAACTATAAACCATGTAACAAGCAGCACATTCGCACATTCTGATGTTTGTCTGTTAAAATTCGTGCAGTATTTCAGAATTCAGTTACATGAGAAAAGGATGCTTGCAAATTATTTCTAAGCTTTATGGAAAGTTTATCTTATCAACTTTTGCATCATCCAAAATTCTTAGAAAACAATCAAGCCAAGCTCCTAAAGGCCATGCTTACCTGCAACTCATTATTCTGTCCAAGCAAACATCCTATTGGAGAAACTGTTACCACATCATGTAGAAATGGCCATACACGTGATTATGACAATCTAACTATCATAAAATTAGTTGC
This sequence comes from Toxostoma redivivum, assembly GCA_013397375.1. NCBI lineage: Eukaryota > Metazoa > Chordata > Aves > Passeriformes > Mimidae > Toxostoma > Toxostoma redivivum. The sequence goes on along the minus strand of VXBI01013141.1, from coordinate 880,230 downwards.
TGGATTGCTTTTTAAAGATTTTTAAAGATTTCTGCATCCAATTCAGAGCATAAGCACAGCTGAACATATGGACCACACAGTATGCCACTCTCTGTCTCACTGTGTGCTCGGTGGCGAAGACACTTCCTTGCAAAATGAGCAAAATCCACCACTTCACCAAACAGACTTTTATTTATATTTGTGATCAACCACTTTTCTAATGGGATGACCTTGTAATCTCAAATTTTAGAGGAGAAAATTTGAATAGTCACATGGATGAGTTCAGTAGGATTTCTCAGAAGGCTTTATGAATATAGATGTATATCAGATTGTTTTACTCAGAAAATCTCATTAAGACTGTGGCATGCCAAAAGAGTTATTTTAACTGGCAGAGTTAAGAAGTTGTAATAACAAAAAATGAAAATAGGCCTCTTTCCCCTCTCTTCCCCCAGATAATTTTCTGTTTGAGGTACAAAACAGGTGTTTGAGAAAATTTGAGTTCTATACTTGGCACAATAATTGGCATTCTGAAGAACCTCAACTACATGGTTTGGCTTCTGTACCTTTTTCAGGAGCAAACTGAAGAGCGTTTTCTCTTTTTCTTCATTGTTTAGACTGTTTATTTGGACATTGTTGCTTACTAAGTGAATGCATGGTATCTGGCAATATTATAGGGCAGTAAAGAGTGGGAAAAGAATGCGGGGCAATTACAATGAATCTTATTTTTGTCTTCTATATTGTCTTGTTATTTAACATGGGAGCAAAATATTGTCTGAGGGGAAGCTGGCTGATTTGGTTGGCTGTCTACTCAGAAGTCATGTTCTTCAATGAATAGTGAGGATGATGCACTTGGATCAGAATAAATTACAGTATCAGAAAAACAATTAAAAAAATAATGAATGATCAAAAAAGGCAAGGAAGTAATCTTTAGAGACAAGAAATGAGATTGTACACTCTCTACATGCTAATTTTTGACTGGAATGCAGATAGCAAGGGTATAAAGTTGTCATATGGTGAATATTGAATTCTGTGATAGTATCACATATGAAGAATTTGCTTTGGCCTTGTGTACATTGAGGAAAACTGTATGAAGTGCAGGCTTGTTGTAAATTCTTGTAAATATCATTGTGCCAGTCTTTTTGATCCTCTATATGCTGGAATTACTTAACCAAACTTAGCAGTTAACCAGTGTAATATAATTTGCATTCACATTTGTATATGAGTTAAATCCTTGTCCTTTCACGGATGAACCTCAGAAATTTTTTTCCAGCTATCTAATATACTCAAAAATCCATTAACTTGTAACATGGAATTATGGTAACAGAGGTTAGACAGACAAAATGCAAATTGTTACACAACAGTAGGGGGAAATAGAGTTTTGATTTTCAAGGTTCATTGTATCTGACTGGTTCAGAATATGTCACAGTTTCTCTATACCTGATGAGAATTCCTTATGCTGGTATGTCATATCTACTTGACCCAAAGCAATTATCCAAGCCATAATAGGAATGGTACTGTAGGAGAACTACAGTGTTAGGACCACTTCAGATTGGGTGAAGTCAAAGTCACTTGAGTCAGAATCAAGTCTATGAGGTGTAATGGTGACTATGAAGCTGATGAATGAGTGGCCGTGTAAAAGTGTTCTGTTTAAAAGGAAGAGAAAGGTGTGTGTACAAAAATAGAAAAGCTTTCTGTGGCAGGAGATGGGACCAACAATTATGAGAAACAACTGTTACTATGACTGGAAATAGTTGTTTGATTTTGTTCATGATCATATGAAGTTTTACCACTACTGTGAGAATGATGAGAGCAATGTTTCATTATACGATGAGTACTAAGGAAAGAGAAAGAACAATAAGCCTGTTTTTTATATTAGGAAATAGAAGTGCTACAAAATATGGTATCAGACAGAGCATTGAAAAGAAAGAGTTCTAGCTTATGGGTACCAGTATTCATCCATAGAAAGCAAAAAGAAAACTACAATTTTAGGAAATGGTAGAAGCAAAAGTCATTTTGTATTTAAGTTAAGCTGGGCAGAGTAAGGTTAGAATTTATTTGTGTGTTATGTCCACTACGCAGCTTTAAACATCAGGTGAGTAGAGTAAACTGGAAAAGACTGAAGGAGTTAAGAAAGATGATCATAATATCCATAGTAACGTTTTCTTTTTTCAAGTATGTTCTATTTGTTGTCACCTGAAAAAACTCTCAGAAAAGATCAGAAAAACATTTAGAGATCAATATTACTAAAGGTTGCCACTGAGGCTTGACTCATGTTATGGTGTTCCCATAAAACCTGTCGCAAGATCATTTTTAATGCTTTAAAATAAAATTGTAGATAAGTAAAAATATTACTTATGAAATTTAGTATTGATATCAATAACTTTGTGTGAGCAGTTGACATCCATTTCCTACTTTGTAAAGATGCTTAGCAATGTAATTCAATACCAGTTCCTACTATTCTGTTGCCTCTTGCCAGATCATGTCAATGGTGAATTGAACCTCAATAAGGAAAAAACACAAAACGAAACCACCTTGAAGAAAAGAGAGAAGTCATAAAAAATTATAGAGAATGGAACAGTTAAATAAGGCCTAAACACTTTAATGTCTTAATGGAAGAAAATCATCTGAATCTATCCACCGAATTTAGTTTCACTTACAGATGCTTTCATGAGTCACTGGATCTGAGCTAATATTCTTTGCTGAAAGATGACACATATGGCTTAGACTGTTCTGTGCTAATGCCTCTATTCTGGATCACAGTGAGCTTTTGCTTGGCCAGGGTGAGAATGGGCAGATTGAGGCTGGTTCTGTTTTTATCCATCCATGCAAGCATTCCTACTGAAACCTTTCAAGAACTGGAACTCATGCTCATCATATGATGGGAAAAAGTATCACGGTACAAGTCAAACTTTATCTGGGAGTGTATTTGATGTAGTATTATTGTATTTTAAATGCTTCATGAATAAGACAAAAATGTTATATTTTCTTCAGAGAAAAATGAAACTAGCAAGGTACAGGCTATACCAGAAAAAAACAAAACAAAACAAAACAAAAAACCAAAACCAAAGCAACATTAAAAACAACTGAAAAATGTTCACTAAGTTAGCCACACATCTGGGAAACTGTCTTTGGCTTTCCACTGTCACAGGCACTTTTAGCAAGTAGGATAAGCAAAGACTCAGCATGAGGATGAGAGATAGGACAGGTTTCTATTACATTCTATTCTTCAGGCATCCAAATCTGAATTGGATGTCTTTAACCTGTGTTCTTTATGATCAAAAATGTGTCTTTCACTTCCTGGCAAAAAGCATCACATCATCAAGTATGTCTCTTAGTGGGTGTTTGCAAGTTTGCATAAGGAGACTTCTTCAGGAGAAGTGAAGAGCCATTTACAATATACTTTGCTAATGTGTTCAGAATATTGCTGCTGTGTGGCTGAACCTTCAGTACTACATGGGCATGGTCTTTTCTGTGATCTTATTTAGATAAGATAGCTCTTCATGACCAGGTGGCTTCGTTTCCTGTTCCTGCCTTTTAAGGTTTTGAGAATCATAGCAATTTCTTAATTTCTGCTGCTGCTTCAGTCAATGGCTTTTATCTGTTCCAAGGCTGAGAGAGACATGGGAGTGTTGTGCAACAATATGAAACTATTTCAGGCATTCAAAGCACTTCAACTGAATTTTTGGTTTCCCATTTATTCGGAATGCAATGTGAAAGCTAGAGGTCTTGAAAAGTACAAACCAAGGACCAGTAATTTTCACCTGAACTCATTCAAACTGAAGCCAGCAGGTTTCAAAGAGCTCTAATAATTACTGAGAGACTTAGCAAAGGCTTGTCTGATCCTATATTTGTGACTTAGTACAGCATTCTAACCTGCTTTCACACTCTCTGTGGCTAAATTAAGAGCTCTTAGACAATGATGGATGGCAAGTCTGCCACACTCTGACTTTAAAGAAGTTGAAATAAAGTACCAGCTGGAAAGGAATAATGGAAATGTGGATGGGCTGTTCAGTACACATGTAAATGTAAATAATACATATGAGGCACAGTGGAACTGAAAAGAGAAGCTTTAAGATATGTTTCCACATCTTCCAAATAAGGTCTTGAAATTCCAGGTTATAGACCAATAAATATCATTATTAGGAAAAAAGGTATTTCTAACATGTAAAGAGAATTAGTATATATCCGTAATAGAAACCATAAGAGGTATAATGGATATGCTCTCTGATACAGATATTTAAAGACTCATGTGGCAAAAATGTGAAGTGACTCCTTTGAAGACATAATTTTTGTTTTCATGCACAATGGCACAATCTGGTAAGAGCAAAAAAATGCAAACCTCAGGAGGCACTTGTGCCTTTCCCCTTTTGTGTCCTCTGTAAAGGTGATTATGATACCTCATACAGTCCCACAGAAAATAGTTGATTTAGATGTTTGATTTTAGCCAACTGTTAGTATACATTTGCCCAGAAAGAGTGACTAGCAGGTGATATGTTGGACTGCTGTGTCTGCTACCTAGCCTGAATACATCTTGTAATCATAATCTTTCATTTTTGGCTGCACTTTTGTCATGAGTTCTTGTGGTGTTACAGGTGCTGCATTCCTATTTCATAGTTGTCCTGTTGCCAGAAACCTTCACTCTGGAACTTGCAAATTGAAATCCGTTATTTGTCTGGATTAGTATCAGTGAAGGTACTTCAGGTTTTCAGGTGCTCTGTGAGTATCCAAATGTTGCTACTAATTGTAGTAATTGGCATGTTACAAAACCAAAGATCCTACCCTGCCCTCAGATGTTTGGAGGAGTGTGACTTGAAATGCCATAACTAAGCTTCAACTACTCTGCAGGTCTGTATATATTTTCCCCAAAATAGTCTTGGGCATAATATTTGGTCACAGCTGAAAAGAAGTAAAGAACAGAGAGTTAGAAAATGTGGCAACTTTCTGAGTTACTTTAAATTCTCTACCAATAAAATACTGAAAGAAAAATTCACACTTTAATTACTTTTGCTGGATTCAGACATGTACCATGTAGACTGAATTTGTAGAGAAAGTGATGGACAAATTGAAACACAGAGACAGAAAACAGAAAATACTCATAATAGGGTAGAAAGCATGTTTAAGTGAAATCCTTTCAGTTATGGAAATATATATATACAAATGGTTCTACAATGTCTTTAAAGTTTAAGCTCTGAGACACAAACTATTTGCAGTACCTTTTACAGCAGCAAACAAATAAATGTTCAAGTTGCTTTAAAAAATGAATCATCTGAGACATCTAACCTTGAACAAGAGCTGATTGATTATGTCTGAATCCAGCTGGATAACACCACCATCCTTATACAAAACCCAGTTTTTTTTTTTTACATAGGCTACGTCAGTTTTTAGAATATGGCTTTTAAGGCCACATCACCATTGGCATGTTTTGGAGTTCAGGGAGCATTACTGGCGAATTATTTTGTGAGTCTTTGTTGAACTAAAACATGTTTTTCAAAAAAAGTCAAAATAGGAACTAAATTCCTTTAATAAATACAGTGATCTGTCATAGAGACTCAGTAAAATGTGATAAAGGAAGATTTATTTTGCATTCTGTATTTAAATAATGTACTTTTTTTTGAACATATAAATCTAATGCCAGTTTTCTGCCTTCTGTGCAAGAGACTGTGATTAATTTCTCTCTGCTTGGGTTCTGGACAGACAGTATGCATCTGTTGCAAATTTATTTGAATACCTGGATGCATGTATATCCTGATTAAACACTAATAGACACAGTGTAGCCATACTACACAGGCACACTAATATGTTTGCTAAGCTGATCAATAATAAGATTGATCAGTCTTTCACTCAGCCAAGTTAATCATGGTATTGATCAGCTTAGCAAACACATTGCTTTCCTTGTGCAGTATTACTGTACGAGGTCTCCTCTCCATCCGCATCAGCTGGACATCAGGAGATTTCAGAAAATGAAATATAGCCACATTTTCTACAGTAAGTGCTCCTATTCCTTCAAGCTCATCTTCTACAGATAACTATAACATTTCATGATTAAGGTGTTTAGATTCCTTAGCCCTGTCTTGGCAGGTTTGAGCACTGTTGTTAAAAACCTGGGAAATTTGAGAATCTTTTTTTTCCTAAGATATAAGACATGCCAGTAAACTGGTGAGAAGTTAGCTGGGGAAAGATGCTATGGTACAGATTCTATATTGCTAGTTTGAGTGTAGCTAAAAATTTAACCTTATCAACTGTGCACTGCATGAAATTAGGTGATAAGAATCTCATGGCATAGTTTTCAAATCTTGAGCAGGCTTAATGTGTGTCGAGAATGTATACTGTACTTGGTTCAGTCTCAATTGTGTGGTCTCTGCACAGCCTCTGAAGACCTATAAAGTGTCTTGTTAGCTGCTTGATTTCTGGCTAGTCTAACAGTAATTTTTTTCAGGAGTCTATAATTAGAGATTTCAACTTAAGTGAGGTAATTTCTTGAAGAGTTAGTGGACCTATCTGGCTGTAAAATCTTCAATATCATGTCAATTTACATTTTGCAGAGCTCACTTCCATATAATTGGAAATAGAAATAAAATTTTTCAGAAGTGTTTTAAAAAATTTTTAAAATTTGAAAACATTAGTGCAAGACTGAATTTGAAAATCTGAAAAATCTACATCTCCCACTAATGCCAGCTCAAATCCTACCTGCATGACACAGTAGACAATTTGGTTTACATGCCTTTGGTTGGCAAACAAAAAAGAAAGACCCTGAAGCCACTAGCAATCATAAAATGCCAGCCTAAATTAAAAAAAAAAAAAAAATGAAAGCTTGACTTCTGATTTAGTAGATGCCACCAGAATATTATGTGTAAATTTTGCCTACATGAGAGTAATCTCTAAGTCTGTATGATCAGGGAGTTTTTTTAGGGGTAGCTGGATTATCTGATTTTTTCATCAGATAGAGAAAGGTGCAAGACTAAAACCCCTAGAAGCACAATCTTGTATCCAGTCTTTGGAACACAGAATTCTCTCACTGTCCTGTTTATGCATCTGAAATTTAACTCACAAGATGAAAGAGGAGCTTCATCCATATTTAAACAACAAAGACACTGATGAATGAACAGCAGCTAAAATGAGTAGTTTCACAGAAAAAAAAGGTTTTTTTATAACATTAAAGAAAATAAATTGCTGGTCTTGAGTCTTTCTTTTTAATATTTTCCTAATATTTTAAACTGGAAGCCTTTTGTGGTAAGCTGCTCAGGTTGTTGTATATGGGTTGGGTGCAGAACAAGAAATGTCTGGTTTACTCTGACTGACACGTAGGGGTGACTTTTAAATACACCTTCTGCAAATGTGTTGTACTCTTCTTTCTTCCTTTCACTGCACAGCTGGCACCTCTCTCAAAAACATGGAGGGCCCAGGACTACAAAGAAGGTCACTTGTAATGAGGAGAGAAGGTGGAGTCTAAGCTGTGGGTCTCATACTGGCATTGCCAATAAATGCAGCTTAGAGAAAGAAGGTCACAGTGCTGCAGGGCCCTGACTGTAAATGGTGCTTCTATCACTTTAAAGACTACATAATTTCATTCCACTTAAATCAGCAGACTGGGAATATGTGTAATGATCTTCTCTTCACCCTCCAGGGTCTGAGTAAGAATGGTTCCAAGACCAAGTTTTCTGGCTTCCATAAAGATTTCAAACGAAGAGTTTAAATCTGTGTGCAAGAATATTGAAGGTGTTATTAACGCTTGTTTGAGCTTTAGGAATGCCCTTTGACATCCTCCATTACTATTCCAAGCAAGTGGCATAGATATTTCAACTTAAATAACTGAAACCAATTCTTGCTTTTACAGGAAGTCTGAAGAGATAATTTTAACACTACCTTGACCAAATTAAGGAAAGTTAAGTGGTCCATTTAAAGAATACCTCACTACAATATCACTAACTTTTTTTTTTGAATGACAGAAATGTCTTTTATTTTTTTAATCTTTGCAAACCTGATGATTTTATTTTCTCATTTCTATTTAAGTAAAAAATCTTTACCTTACTTTTTAGCATTCTGAGACTTATTCTCCACAACATCTTTGATAGAAAATTTGAGGATTATGACTTTTTCCTTCTCTTTTGTAAAATATCAATACTTTATGCTGAATCTAAGATATCCCTGGAGGACAAGGAAAAGGTTACAGAGAGAAAGAAAACTCTGAACATTTCCTGGGCAGAGGCTGAATTTTGATCTACCTTATTCTACCTTTGGAAACATGTTCGTTTAAAAGAACTCTCTTCCATCTTTGAAATTTGACAATGCAATCTATTTTTAATAAATATGTTTTATTTTGTGGATAAAACCAGCAGAAACAGTGTTCCACTATGGAGTTTGAAAGCCTTCTGTATCATTTAACAAGATACAACTTATTTTGTGCAGCTTGCAGGTCTTTATTGTTCACTAAAAAACAAATTTCACCTCCAGGTCCAAAAACCAGGAGTACCTCTGTGAAAGTGACAACTGCATAAACTCAAGCAATTAAACTGAGAATAAAATCTGAAGCATTACAATGATGTTTATTCACTGTATATCGTGCACCAGTAACTCTCATCTCCAGGGACACAAACATTAGGATGCAGTAACCAAGCAGGGCTGGATTCGAAAGGCCATTGCCCAGTGCTGTACCCTGGATTTATGCTACTTTCTGATTTGAAAAAATGTAAATATAGAGGCAATCAAGCCCTCTATTTTTAGCAGGTATTAAAAAAATGCACAAAACATCAACTTTCTAAGTCACATAATTTAGTTAGAAGCCACACATTTTTCCCCCTACAAAAAGTCTGGAGAAGTTAACTGTGCTTGATGTAAGCTTTAGCTTCTCAAACACAACGTGATGAGGTGCACAAGATGACTGTCCACTTTTTGAGTTAAGCTGTCAAGTAGATATGCACCAGAAGGCTCTGGTCGAGGGAAAGCTGATCGTGAGCCAGCAGTGCCCTGGCAGCCAGGAGGGCCAACCCTGTCCTGCGGGGCATCAGACACAGCATCACAGCCAGGCAAGGGAGGGGATTGTCCTGCTCTGCTCTGAGCTGGGACAGCCTCACCTTGAACATTGTGTGCAGTTTTGGGTGCCACAATATAAGGACATAAAGCTGTTGGAGAGCATCCAAAGGAGGGCAATAAAAAGGGTAAAGGGCCTTGAGGGGAATTTGAATAAGGGCATGAGATCACTTAGTCTGTTCAGCCTGGAGAAGAAGGGATTGAGAAGAGACCTCATTTTGGTCTTCAACATCCTCATGAGAGGAAGTGGAGGGGCAGCTACCAATCTTCAGTCTCATGACTAGTGACAGGACCCAAGTGAATGGCCTGAAGCTGTGTCAGGAGAGGTGTAGGTTGGATATCAGGAAAAGGTTTTTCACCCAGACAATGCTGGGCACTGGAACAGGCTCCCCAGAGGAGTGGTTCCCAGCACCAGCCTGACAGAGCTCAAGAAGTGTTTGGAGAATATTCTTAGGCACGTGGTGTGACTCATGGGGTGTCCTGTGCAGGGCCAGGACTTGGACTTGATGATCCTGATGGGTCCCTTCCGACTCAGCATATTCTATAATTCTCAAAAAATTGTCTTTGATTTCAGTGGCTCTTAATTTCTCCTGAAACATAAAGATGACAATTAGAATCTGTGTCTCAACTAATGAAACAGATGAATATTCCAGTAAATAGCCTATTCCTATGTAATGGGTTTACACACAATCTCTGGATTCTGTGTGGCATGCAGCAAGTTAATAGCATAAACTGATTAAAAAGGTCACACCTTGCTTAAATTCCATTGTCCTCTTTTCAAAATGGGGAAGCAATAAGGAAGTAGAAAGAAAAAAAATGACCCCCTTTAAAAAATTCTCTCCCTGAACTAAAGAGGCTGGGTATTGGTTTTAGGCTTCTGGTGGAACAAAGTAGAGAAATGTCAAAAGCCTCTGCTAATTTCAAGGAATTCAAGATACCTAAAATAAGTAGCCATGCAATTGCTATCTCTTTTTCCTGTTCAGTTAGATGAGATGTTTCCCCATATATTTTCCTTGCACACCAGCCAATGACACCCTCAAAAAAAGCAGTAACATAATAAAGAATATTTCTTTTGTTCCTTTTAGTTGTCTTATATAGTTAGTTAATGGCTCTCCTATAGCATAATTATCTTAAATGCATATTAATAAAAACTTAGTATCACAAATCACCATATTTTATCTATTTGTGAATATCAGCTTCAAATAATTTAGTTTGAGTAGAAATAGGGTAACAGAAAGAATAAAATCCATTGCATAGTGGATTTTTAAAAAGAGAATATTGTAAGTAGAAAGCTGTTTAATCAATGAACAAATAAGTTTGAATTAAACTCAAAATACAAAAAAAAAACCCAAAAAACAAACCCAACATGTGGTTAATTATCACAGTCCCCCAAAATATTCTAGATAATATGAGGAAGTAATTTAGGGAATGATTGCCAAGGGTTGTTAAAATAGCAGTAAGAAATAAATTTAAGAAAATTACACAGTTATGAAGTTGCTGGATTTGTATATAATATGCCAAATAATCAATCATTTTTCATAAATATGACTGAGAAAAATAGTGACAAAAATCTAAGCATCACTTCAATAATAGTAATGAAAGTTCAAGAATCTTGATAAAACATGGAAACAATTTCATGAAAACAATGTTATTCTACTTCAATGTACAAAAAATAATTAATTGAACAAAACATATGAATAAGGTTTCTTAAATTAATATGGAAAAATATAGCATTTCATAAAAGTTTAAAATGTACAAAGCTGCTAAGTTCAGGAAATAATTATGGATACTTAGTAAAAGATGAACAGAGTTTTTAATGTTTTTATTTGTTATAAAGAGAAAAATGTCATGTGTTTTTCACAAATCTTTGCTATCTTTTTGCAAGCATATATATAATTTTTAGTGTTTGATTTATTACTATGTTGAGGAACTCCATTAAAACCTTAAAATATTTTTATGCTTTCTTTTTCTTGACATGAGCAATAGTTTTTTATTAAACCAAGTATTTCAGCTCCATATAGGTAAGGCTCTACAGACAGGATTAGCTGTAAATCACGCTTAATAAACTCAGAATACTTAGAAAGGTTTTTAAAATTGGTTCTAATCAATTATACTACCAGAAAATTAGAGAAATATTTTGTGAGAATAGTACAATTTAGTTTATCCCTTTTTATTTCTTCTGACTTATAGAGCTATTTATGTTGATGAAAGAGTCATTATTCACTTTAGATCATGAGACTTGGTTCGTAGCTTTGCCTGGGTAGTCTTCTGAGCAGCTGCAAAGTGAATCCAGAGCGTTACATTTTCAGAAGCTTTGGGAGAAGTATTGAAAACTATGCCATGAATTGTATTTGTCACATGTAATACATTATGCTCTAAGTGACCAGAAATAAAATTTTCAAGAAGTTATCATATAGAGGGTATGCTATAATAACAAATTGATGTGGCCTGAAACTTAGTTCGATAAGGGGCTATGGACAACACATTTAATTACATTTATCACAAACTGCCACAAGTCATTAAAAAATAATTTGCTAGTCCTTTGCTGATTGGTAACAATGCTAAGCCGTGTTTTCACATAGATGAGAAAGATACTCTCTCAGCTAAATAACTTATTTTACTTTTAGATAGAAATGTAATATTTCCATCCTTCCCTGATTATTTACACTGTATTAATTAGTCTAATATAATGTCTAATACTAGGAGTACACAGAAAAAGTTTTCAAACTTCTTAAAAGAGGGCAATCAGTATGTGGCTTGCACTCTTTTAATTTACTCTGCTCTTCTGGGGGTCTTCGTACAGCAAATTTCTTCTTGGACATTCATTAACATGCAGGGAGTTTTCTATTCTTTTTAAATTTATTTCCTTCCTTTTAGAAAAAGCTGAATCTTGAATTATGCCAGGTTCATCCCCCAGCCTTTTCCTCCAGTCTCTCTCAGTCTAGACAATTTCTGGAAATATTTGTGGCTCACTGGAGTAATCTGAAGAGATTTCTTCTTTTACTCTGTCACAACTCACTATGCAAAAATTCACAGTCATGTGGGAGGTGTGAGTAATCCTTGTAGTCCTCTGAAAAATTCTCCATAGATTATCCTCTTCATTTATTCTGTTTTTCAATAAAGCAACAACTAAAGGGACAGTTGAGGGATTCAGGAAGTTTTGCCTCCTCTCAAATTCACATATGTAGCTCCCAGTCAGCCAGTCATCTTCACCTTCCCCTTGTTTCTTCCATGAAAAGGTCTTCCACATTTCTGAGGGATTTTTTCTTAGAGCATGATGTGGTCTGAGCCCTACAGCAAGAAGAATGTTACATCTAGCTGAAGAACATTTGACCTTCTCCATAAGATGAGAAAAAGACCCCATGAATATCTGACTTTGATAGTTCTTGTCAGTGAGTAAGACCTCTTTTTTCACCCTCTTATTTCCTATTAGATGAATATAGCTGTAAATAAGAACTCAAAAATCTGAAATTAGTGTATTTACACTGATAAATGGGTACTGTTATTCTAAAGTGATTTTGCTCAACTTTCACACAAATTCAAAACTATTATGCTTAATTTATTTTTATCAAGTTCTTCTTCTGCAGATGCATTTGTTAGTCTATAAATACCTTCTAGCAAGAAAATACAAGACTTCAATGGCCTTGTATGTCCCAGTATAAAGTGGTGAATATGGCTAGGAGGATCCACAAGAGATACTTGCAGTTTATAGAAACAGGCTAAATTCCTACCACATGGGTCATAAGAAAACAATCACAGTCTCATAACATCAAGCTTAAAGCTCAGTAGAGACTATTAAATCGTCTAATATAGCTTCTCATATATCACATCCCTTTAAACTTTTTTCAGTTACACCTATAATGAATCCAAACAATCATGCTTAACTAAAACATATCAACAAGAAAGACCTGAAGTTGTATGTTGGGTGGATCATTCTCTACTAGTGCAAGCCAGGAGGACAGCTGGACTTTGAAGTGCAGGAAGACAGCTGTGAGGGAGAGGGAAAGCAGGAACACCACCAATGGCTGCCTCTGACTGGGATTTTATTTTATTGGTCTCACCAAAGTAATTTCGGTTCTACCATTCCAGTTCTATATAACTTTACCGTTAGTTAACCTCAAAGTTAAACCTTTCTGCCAAAGTTCTCATTTAAAATATTTCTGAATTCAACTCAGATCCAGTCATTCTTTTTTCTTTTTTTTTTTCTCTTCAGTGTAAGGGTCTTCCAGACCTGTGAAGTTTTCCTGGTATTCCAAGATTAATAACATATTTTTATAATTGGACTATGAGTGCAATAAGATAGCTTTAAAAAATATCTAAAGATATATTATACCTGTGTGCTCATGTAATTTAGGTTGGATTATTTAAAATGTTTATTCCTGCTAGAGATATTTCTTCCTTGCTTAATGGATTAAGAAGTGCAGAATAAAACAATATTTATTGAACATTTGTTTTCTGCATCACTACTGACTCCACTTCAAGGAAATGCTGACTATTCACAAACTAGGGTTCCTGCTAGGAGTAGTGCAGTTCCATAATTACTCAATTATGGTAGCTAGGTACAAACCACGAATTTGAGGTAGTCCTGCAAAGAAGTTTCCTAAAAACACAGGTGAATTACTTGAATCCATAGTCAGAAGTATTCGCTATCCAAATGTCACATGCAAAGGGGAGATTTCCTTGACCCTTGGTATTTGATTTGTCTGTCAGTGCTCCAGGAAAGCTGAGACCCTTGTGACAGATCATCTGTCCTGTTATGGGGATTCTTCACTGGGCAGTCCCCTGGATCCAAGGCTGGTTTGACTGGCGTTTTTGGGGACACAGCATAACGGAGACCCCTCAGTGGGTCTTTCCACTTTATTTGGATATGTTGCCCACTGCTGGCAACTGATAATGCCTTGAAGGACTTGCACTAACAGTTCATGGAAGAACACTCTTTGTCAATATAAAAATGTGGCAGGTTAAGGTTTGAGGATTGTCAGTGATAGTATCTGACTGAAAAAATGTATCCAAAACAATGCACAGACAAGCCCCAATACCCAATAAAAGTATTCAGTGTGTATAGAGTGGTTCTTACTGAATAGGCAAGAACCTATTTTTGTAATAGGTTATATTATTTTTATAATTATAGAAAAATTAGTATTTTCTATGGGGGAAAAAGAGGTTCAGCCCATTGGCTGATCCCAGTAGTTACAATGGAGTTTTCCCTAACTTTTCCCTATTGTCAACTTCCTTTTATACTATTTTTAATTTTATTCGTAGCCATCTCTCCACATCAAGTTTAGAATAGTACAAGATAACATAACCATACCAAGAAGGCCATAACAACAGCTCAGCTCCTTGGAAAAATACCTACATGCAGCTTTTTCTCATCTCACCACTTTGAAGGGTCTTTTTTCCTGCATACTGGACTGACAAGGTCACAACCAACCAATAAATAGGATGGTTCAGAATCCTGCCCATAATTTAATAATGGAAATAATGCACTTTTTTGATAATGACATTTACCAATCAATACTCATACAACTTTTTTTCCTTTTTCCTATCAAAAATGTGTTAAGACAGTTTTGTGTAGTGGTTTCTCATTGTGTGGATTTGGTGAACTAGGAAATTTGCAAATTTTTGGCATGTTTTAGGCCTTAGGATTGTCTCAGGGTTTAAAGTTATTAATATTAAACATCTTGCTGAATGCATCAGTCCACATCCTTCATCAGAGCTATTTACCACATAGGATGATGACAAAAATACAACAGAATGAAAGCTATTAGCTCAGTAAGAGGAATCAAGTATGTGCTTAACCTTAAAAAGAGGAATAGCAGTAGCTAATGTGATATGAGAACTAATAAAGGCAATTGGTGATCACAGTTGATCTCATGTGAGAAATTTGCACAGATGTCAGGATAGTCAGAGAGATAAGGGGACAAAGGTAATTTTTTTGCCCTCAACAAAGAAAAGACAGCATAACAAAGTGTTATTACAGTCATAACATCTTCCAGATTCTGCCTAAGAACAAAGTCCTTGTCCAGATGATGAAGGATCACATGAAGTTAAAGGGCGGATTCAGAGAGAAGAAAGGTGCCTACGACCTAATCGCAACCATGCGTAACATCACTGATAAAAGGAGGACAGTGCAATCCTACATTGATCATGTGTTCAGCTTCTCAATAATTTTGACACCATCTGATGTGACCAGCTCTAGATTTCCAGATGTAGGAACTCTAACTCATCTCACCACACGCTGCAGCAACTGGTTTTCTCTTAGCCAGAAGGTGAGACAAGGATTCAGCATATGAGCAATAGTTCCAGGAAAAGAGTGGGAAATATTTGGAAGAGCAGAAATGCCTGAGCCTGGTGTTGTTTGACACCTCTAAAACAACTTCAGATGCACCAGTGAAATGGCAAACTTTGCTTCTACTACTTCTCCAACATAATGAAATTGAAGGAAGTAAAAAATACGCTACTGGGGAATGTAGCTTACTCAAAGTAATGGAAGTGAAGTGAAATTAAATGGTATGTTTGTTGGCTTATCAGAATAGGAGACAAGCAAAAATCCCCGTTAATTGTCTAGTTGTACACAGAGTGAATGACTAATTCTTAAGGTTCACAAACATTTTGCCAATTAAGAATATTTAATTTTGTTGTGCACTCCATCATAAAAAATGTGAAAGATTTTGGCATCTTTGATTGCTTAGGCCTTTGACTTTTGAAAACGTAAGGGTTTGAGCTTTTTTTCCCAATCTGGCAATGTATGCTAATAATGGGAAGTTAACTGCTGCTGACAGGACTGCTGCAGCATTTGGAATATGAAATTGTTGTTGAGACTTCAAATGTAGTTTAGAAAACTTCTGTCAAAGTGTCAAAGAGAATAAATTTCTTTGTCTTATTTTGTTCTCTCATTCATTTTTTAATTTAATAGAATATTTCATTCTAGTGGTTAAGGAACAAGAATAAAGAGGGATAATTAGCACATTTAGCATGAGAGACTATTCCACAAAGACTTCTGGCAAGATCTCTTTCTTCCCCCCATTCTCTGTCCTTGGTGAGAATTCAATTTGATGTAAGATGTCTTTAGTGGGCTCTTCTTTACAGAACCATATGCTCCAGAGTGCTGCCCATTCTCTGAGGCAGGGCTGGGTGGGTTTTTCTGTGGATATCAGCAGGTGTTTCTCCACTGCTTTACACAGCAGAGCCTGTTCTTGGAAGGGCTGGCTCTTGCAGGTATTGGCAAACAGTAGAAAACTTCCTTCCTTTGGTCAAACCATGACCTTTATCACACAAGCTGGTAGGGGCTGTAGAGGAAAGAACATTACCCATGTACAGCCTGAAATGCAGGATAGAGCTGTGAGTTCAAATTCGCTCTCTTCTGTTCCTCTTGTCCTTCACATAGAAGCTTGAAGAGATGATGCTACCACTTTTTGACTGTGGAACTTTGCCAATGGTTCAGAGATTTTTCTGGGAATGCAGAATATATGACATAATCCACTTAGCTCTCCTACCTGAGGTGGGAAATTTTGCTGCTCACCCATTTGTATTCTTGAAATATGGAAGCTGAAAAGCTAGGGGAGTGGGGTATAATTGAAAGTGCCTGAGGCCTCAGTTGAAAAAATTACAGTATCAATCACACAATGCAGTAAGGTTTTTTTTCATTTTGCTTTGATTGTTGTTGTTAACTGTACTGCATTTTGTATTGGCTTTGATGATTTACAATTCTAAGAATTTCAGTATAAAAATGAGATTATCTGTTATGAAATGTATCTAAAATCAGAGAATTAATTGATGAAGAATTTCAATGCATTCTAAATAAAAATGATTTGTGGATATGAAGCAAATATGAATAAAATATGAAGTTTGAAAACTTCATTAAACAGCTTTTTCTTTATTTCTGTTCCCAAATCAAGAATAATTTTCCTCTGATTACCTTTGAAGACTCATGGGATAACAGGAATGTCACTGGTGAAAACTGAAAATTCACAGGAGTTATATTAAACCATTACATTATTTAACTGACAAAACAATTAAAATACACAGTATTGTGGAAAGTATTTTCTACTTAAGGGACTATAATTTCTTAAGAAAAAGGCATTATATATTTTTCTGCTCTAGTGGCACAATTAACTACCATGAATTCTATGAAGCATACAAGAAACACTTTAAATGATATTCAACCTTCCCATATATTATATCTTATACTAGTAAATAGTATTGATCCAGCACTATCATAGGCTCATAGAATGGTAGAATGGTTTGGGTTGGAAGGGAGCTCTAAAAGTCATCTAGTCCAACCCCCCTATAGTGAGAAGGGATATCTTCCACGAGATCATATTGGTCAGAGCCCTGTCCAGGTTGACCTTGAATGTTTCCAGGGATGGAATATCTACCATCACTTTAGGCAAACTGTTCCAGTGTTTCTCTACTTTGATGTTAAAAAATTTCTTCCTTAAATCTAGTCTAACTATACTCTCTTTAGTTTAAAAACATCATCCTACAGCAACAGGCCTGACTAAAAAGTTTGTCCTCATTTTTCTTATAGGCTTTCTTTAAATATTCAAAGGACACAATCTGGTCTCTCCAGAGCCTTCTTTTCTCCAGGCTGAGCAACCCCAATTCTCTCAGCCTGTGTTCATAAAGGATTGTTTAAGTCCTCTGATCCTCTTTGTGATGCTCCTCTGGACCTGCTCCAACAGGTCCAGGTCCTTGTTACGTTGGCATCCCCAGAACTGGATGCAGTACTCCAGGTGGGATCTCACCAGGGAAGAGTACAAGGAGTGAACCACTTCTCTTGATCTGCTGGCCACACTTCTTTTGGTGCAGCCCAGGATGCAGTTGTTTGTCTGGGCTGACAGTGCTCATTGCCAGCTCCTGTGCAGCCTCTCACCACCAGCACCCTCAGGTCCTGCTTGGCAGGGCTGCTCTTGATCTTTAATGGTACTAAATGGATGTTAACCCAACTTAGGTGCAGCCCTTGCACTTAGTCTTGTTAAACCTCATGAGGTGCCCATGACCCCCTAGCAGTTTAGGGTCAATCTTATACTTTATTCTCTTATTCTTTACTCTAAATTGTCCATGAACGTTTGCTTGGAAAAGAGTTGCCTAAAAAGAAGGTTCTTACCTGAGATAAAACTTGTATATTGCCATTCACAATTGGTGAAATCAAATTCTTATTTCTCACAGTTTAACTAAATTACATAATGTTTTCCTTTCTCTTGCGCATTTTGAACTCTCTGGGTTTTGAATGTCAGTAGGTGAGTGAAAAAATAAGTTTTCTCAAATATTTGCTGAATTTATAAAAACTCTGAGTAGAAGTGTTAAATTGATGACCTGGTATTTTTCTTCAGCATCTTGTTTTCCTGTGCTGTTTAGATGAGATGAGGAATTTAAATAGCTACAATGACAGTATAGATATTCATTACTTTTTTTCCTTTTCACCATTAGATCCTCCAGACAACATCCATTTTTATTCTTTAAGTCTAAAACAAAAATGTTATTTAAAGTCACATAGAAAACCTCTCAAATCCCCCAAACTCTTAAAAAGGCCAAATTTCATTAAGCTTTAGTTTCATTTGTAGAACCAAAAAAGTTTCATAGTGCAGAATGTGACTTAAAACAAGTAAAAAAAAACTGAGCAAAATTGTTCTTTAGCTCAATAGAAAAATGTAGCCACTCACTTCTATATGTTTTGTTACTTTGTCCAGTTCTGTATATTGTTAAAAAATAGGGACATTTTCTCTTTTTAGGAGAATATGGATGAAATCCAACTGCCCTTACTAAAAGTTAGTTGCCTATGCCTGAATTAGCCACTTGAGTCTCTTTTCTTAGGCAATATAGAGAAATAAGTAATTTTAAAGTGAGAGTTTTTAAAGAAAATTCAGATGAACTGACCTCTGATACAAAACTAAAAGAAACAGAAGAAAAAAAATGAGTTTAAAAATTGAGATATTCTTTCTATTTTATGTATTATTCTTTAGCATGTGTTTTGTGTTTATCGCTCAGCTGTCAATATTTTCTCACTGGACAGCTTACTTCAGAATGAAGACTGCGCTTATCTCCTTAGATGTAAATTTCAGAAAGCTTTATTTCAAGATATTACTTTAAATAAGAATTATATTTACAACTGCATCTCTGCCTTCAGACTCTTTGTTAAGTTAAATTGGGCTCTAAAAAACCTGAAACCCACTTCACTTGGGTTGGGTTGCTTAGATGTGTCTGGGGTTGGTTGGATAAATGACACATATTATGCCATACATTTGATTCAAACCTGTTACTCTTTGACTAGCAAATAAAAATGAGACAAACTATGACAAACACAGAAGTGCTTCTGAGCATGAATATCTCTTAGGTCAGACTTAGGAGCAGCACAAGGAGGAAGTCAAACCAAGAAATTATAAGTGCATACTCCCCACTAATAATATAGCTGTCAGTTTTCAACACCTAATTAGTGGTATGAGATCCAATAAATTTTTTCAACAATACTTTCTCTAGTCCCTGCAAGGTAAAAACTATCACTTTATAAGAGCATGTTATTGTCAAAAAGCTTAAGCTGCTCATGTACTTCAAAAGATTTTTTTTGTCTACTTGCTTCAAAATACTGACAGCAACAGCTTTCCAGGACTAACAAAGCATAGTATTAGGCTCAGCTGTTTCATCAGAAAATCATAAAGATTGTTGTGAAAAAGTAACTGGCTCCAGGTTTACAAGAGTTTTTGGAGCCACCACCTCTTGCATAACGCTGTGAAAAACCTACTTGAAACATGCAGCAAAAACGAATGGCCAGAACACAAGTGAAGGGGAAAATGACACTTGTTGCCTTCAAGAAATCTTGAATATCAGCAACAGAAGAGTATTCTACTCTTGTTTTATACTTGCTTTGATTAAGGAATTCCATCCTATCAGCTTTTGAACAAATCTTATTTGTTTTCACATGACCAATCATAAATTTAATACTAAGCATAAGTCTTTACACTTAACCAGTTGGGTGATCTCCTTTTGCACTACTATGAAATTAGAAAAAAAAAAAAAAAACAAAAAAAAACAAAGAAAGGAATATTTGTGAGCATAGGTTGAAGTTTTTGCTCATATCAATGTTTAAAAATCATTAATAAAATTTATATTTTGAGACCTGATACTATTTCTTATTTTCTATACTCAGCCTGAAAATACATTTTCATACTCATGTAAAATTATTATCATTATTATTCAAATTCTGTTGTTAAAAGTGTCAATCATTCTGATCATTCTTTTGGTGCCAACTAATCCATGTTTATTACAGGGGAAGATTAAAAAATAATGACAAATATTCTATAGTATTTCCAACTTGGATTAGATTAACTATAAATTCTCTAGAATTTCAAGCTTGTGTTTATTTTACAATTTTGAAACTTAAAGTTTATTTCAAATTTTCAATATGGTAAATGAGTACCAAGGATTTTAAATGCAAACTACATTAGCCACACATGTACCTCATCAGATTAAAAATTAAACATTATACACTACTGAAACTGTCAACAAAGATGCAGTGCCTTTGAATTCTACAATAATTCCTCTTGATGTCATCAGTGTTGCAAGAAGGTGAGTTTCTTACAAAAACTAAATCATAACAAAACAGAATTACCTGTTTATAAACTCATATATATTTGTCTCTAGGCAGAATGACATTGCAAAGCATTACACATAATGTTAATAAAAATGACAGTTTTATATGTAATAAAAGTAGCAAACTTTAGCAATACTGAGTCTAGTTAACTTACAGAGAGTTCAGACGGCAACTTTTTTGTTCCTTTATAATTTTGCTCCCTCTCAATGACAGTTTAACTCATTGAGCCTCTGAATATTTTCTTCACAATTCAGGAAATAGTCACAACCTAAATATGCAGTGCCAGTAAGAACAAGTGTAGACAGCATTTTTCTCAAAGTAGAAATATTTTATATAGTGTCAGGGTTCCCATGTAAAACTATTTTTAAAGTGTATACAGTTACATTTATCAATTATCCTGAATTATTTTCCATATCTTTCTTTGAAACATGGTTTAGAGTTGCATCTCAGCAGCTTGCCAAATTTCTGGGCTATCGAAGCTTTTCATCTTAACTGCATGGATGTCAGCCCCACTGACCTTTGAAGGGCTAAACATCATGGAAAAGAAAAGCCCTTTGCATAAATATCCTTTGTTCTTTCTCTTATCTGTTTCCACAGAGAATTGCTCTGGCTACCAAACCACTTTCCCCAATTCAAAAGGGTAAGAAAGTGGGACATGATCAGGACATACAGGAGTTAGTAGAAGAAAGGAGGGAAAGGTTAAAAAAGGATTGTAGAAAAAGAAAAAAAGGAATAAGGTAGAGAAAAAGAAAATAATAAAATGAAACTAAGATTCAGTAAATCAAGAAAAAGAAAATCAGGGAAAGGGTGCAACTAGTATTGACAGAAGAATAAAAAGTAAAATTTTACACTATGAAACGCAAGCTCTTATTCAAGTCTCGGAGATGATATAACTGTGACAACCAGCCATACATGAGACACACCAAACATGAAAAATATTTGCAAAACTAAAAAGTAGATTTCATCCTCAGAAGTATTGTAATGAAAATGTAGAATTCAATAGAATTCATTAATATTATAGTAAAATTACTTTTATAATTTTGATGTCTTTTTTGTTGGCACAAAAGAATAAAATAAAACTATTTTATCCACAAAGGCATTGCTACTTGGCAGCACACTACTTCAATTCTATAGCAGCCCTCTGGTTTATGTTACAAAGTAATTCTGAATTCTGAAGACATTGACATATCTGTAAGAAGTGGATTCTAAAACAGAGAGGTTTTGTTGAATTAAATATGAAAAGGAATAATGCAATCAGTACAGAACTCCTTGTCTTATTTATTTTATATGGAGTTCAATACAAATCTCAACTAATATGTGTTTCACTTATCAGTGTGATCAAGTTTTCAATTTTTGTTGTGTTGCAGAATATTCTAGTGACACCACATGACTGTGAATTGCACTATCAAATCCAGAAGTACTGCACAACAAATCAGGAAAACTATGCTGTGGGACTACATACTTGGTTCCTGTTTGTCATCTTTAGAGTTTTCTGAGGAACAGTAGTATCTGATAGGATACTCCTATCAGCTACTCCTGCTGGTTTCACATAAGTCAAAATACAGAACTATAATTTTATCATCTTGTGGTAAGGGATAAAATGAAATTATTGAAAGCAAATATTCCCTCATTCAAAATATTCAGTCCTGTGTTCCTTTATTTCCAGTCCACTAACTGTTGCTTGATTCCCAGTCTTTCACTAGTCATACAGTACAGTACCATGTGGTGCTGAAAAAAGTCTGATAAATTTCCATCATACTTCAGAGATCACAGAATCATTTAGGTTGTAAAACACCTCCAAGTTCATTGAGTCCAACATCTGGCCAAACTCTATCATGTCAACTAAATCTTAGCAGTAAATCCAACCATTCCTTGAACACCTCCAGGGATAATGACTCCATTGCTTCCCTGGGCAGTCCGTTCCAACACTTAACAACCCTTTCCATGAAGAAAGGCTTCATGAAGAACAACCTGAACCTTCCCTGGTTCAGCTTAAGGCCATTTCCCCTTGTCCTGTCATTGGCTGTAGGGGAAGAGATCAACCCCCACCTGGTCGTAGCCTCCTTTCAGGGAGTTGTAAAGAGTAATTAGGTCTTCCAAGCTTCTCTTTCTCCCAGCTAAACAANTAACAACCCTTTCCATGAAGAAAGGCTTCATGAAGAACAACCTGAACCTTCCCTGGTTCAGCTTAAGGCCATTTCCCCTTGTCCTGTCATTGGCTGTAGGGGAAGAGATCAACCCCCACCTGGTCGTAGCCTCCTTTCAGGGAGTTGTAAAGAGTAATTAGGTCTTCCAAGCTTCTCTTTCTCCCAGCTAAACAACCCCAGCTGTCTCAGCTGCTTCTCATATGAATTACTCTCTAGACCTTTCACCAGGTTCATTCCCTTTCTCTGGACATACTCCAGCACATCAGTATCTTTCTTGAAGTGAGGGGTACATGTGAGAGGGTTTGTTTCAATCAGGGAGATTTCTTTTTGTTTTTGCGTGTTTTTTTTATTTTTCCTTCTTTTTTTTTTTTTTTTTGTTGGGATGGGGGGAATGTGTTTTTGTCAGTCTGTTTATTTGTCTGTTTTACCCAAATATGATATAAGATCAATGCCTACTGGAAGAAAAACTACACTATTGTTTTCATCATCAGCCTGATAATTTCATCAGCCTGATAATTGCTTTATTATAATAAAAGTCTTCTGTTATCCTTTATTTTTCTCATCTTTTATAATTAGCAGTTGCTGTCTAGTATAGTACCACACAATAGGATGAGGGATAAGATTTTACCTTATTGTTCTCTAGCCAATCACAACAAGATCGTAACAGGACTATCAAAAATTTAGAAGATCATTCTGAAACTCACTACAGAATTGACTGGCAGTCAAGACAAGTGCAATTTCCACTTCTTCCAGAGGTATTCCCCTCTGTAGAAGGAAGGATAATTTTTCTTGTTAGAGAATTCCCATGGTTCTCATTGGGATGCATTGAAAAACTGAGTTTTGTGTTCACTAGGGACTGCGTGCATACTGTTAGGCCAAAAGCAATACATATAGGAAAGGGAGAGTGTGTTGTAAAGAGTTGTGTCTTGTAAAGAGTTATGCCATGCAAAGAAAGTAAAAAATAGTTAAAGAATGCAAACATTCTGTGTGAAACATTAGTTTCTTGGCCACAGTAAGCATGGGAGATTAATGCAAATTAAAAAAAAAATGTTTAAGTCAAACAAACATCATAGATGATGATCATCTTTCTTTTTTTTCTGAAATCAGTGAAAAACACACAATTATCATAATCTTCTTCATTCAGACACAGTCAAAGAAGGAGACTAAACTGTTAATGGCCAGTTCCAAGGCAAAATGAAATGCAAAGATGGAGATTGCAATACTAGTTCAAAATGTGTGTGATCACAATCAGTGGTTCAAAAATCAACAGCTTGATAAACCATAACATAGTAATGACAATGAGATTATCATGACAGCTATCAGCAAATAGGTATTCTACCCTCTAGAGAAACAGAGCTAGTAGGTAAGACTGAAAAAAAGAGAGAATGTCCAAATATTTTTATAGTCAGAATAAGTCTCACAAGTAAGAGTAGAATTAGAACTCGTGGTTATATATAAAAGGATCTGGAGGAGTGGAAAAATCATAGAAGCAATGAGGCAAGTAACACTCCCAAAAAAAAGAGTATTTATTTTTTCTATGGATTGATACACCAATCTTAATTTCAGAGAAAAAAGGATGGAAAGAAATCATTATCCTTCATTTCTCTGGTCTCTTGTGCTACTTATACACATACAAGTACACTTGTGTTACCTATGCACTGATATACTTCAGTGCTGAGAAAGATGGGATGCTTGTCATTACTGCTTTTCATGCTGCTAGTTATAGTTAGTGCTATTTTGTTTCCAATCTCCATTTTAATACTGTCATTTTCTTCTATTTACATTGAAGGCCTTTGGGACAAAAGCTATTCTGTTGTTGCAATATGCATGTAGTTTACATTTATCATAAATTTTGTTAGAACATGTATGTAGTTTTTATATATATATTCAGCTTATCTATATCACATATCCTTGCCACATCTATTTCCATTACATCAACATATAACATCTCTTAAGCTGGATCTCTCTTCTGTGCATAAGGATTCAAAAACTTTCAACTATGCAACTGATAGGCACAGAAAAAATGGGAGAGCAGGAAGAAAAAAACATATTGCATACACTAGCTTGAAATTTGCAAATTTCAAATATACAGAGTAGAAAATTTGTCCATATGCAAGGAATGATCAGTTTATGATAGTTACGAAATCCAAAAACATTTTGTGATCTTCCTCTTTGTATAAAGGCCTGTCTGGGATCTTCTGGAGGACAACGATTGAGCTTTTTCACCAAACAGAAGAAGGATTCACTTTTGTTTATACTTAATATGTAACTGGAAAAAAAAGCCCCAACCTGGTGATACAGACTTTTAATGAAACAACCTGCTTTGTACAAAAGTGACATTGGAAAATTATTTGTTACACTGAAAACTTCTGGAGTTGCTTCATACAGCCACTGAAAAGAGTCACTAGTGCAGCTCAACATTCAGGAGGCTTCAGAGATCTAAATGCTCTGTAACCCAAATCAATGATGAAAAAATCGAGGAAAGAGCAAAAATTGAGTGATGAGCAACAAATCTCACCTGATGCTCTGTTGATTGCACAGTGGCATTGCAATCAAAAGGCTGCAAACAAAAGCTTCAGTCTCTGAATGTGAAGCAGAGCTCCTACACGTTGGTTCATCCCAGAATACCCTCCTTCTCTCTCATGTCCAGTGAATCTGGAAAGCCAGTTAAGGATTAAGAGGGGTTATGGTCAGAATACATTGTGACCTTTGGGTACATAAAAGGCATAAACCCCCTGCCATTGCATCACTGGGAGGTCTGTTCTCAGTTACTAATAATCAGCTGAATCTGTGTATTAATGGAAAGCTACCTGCCCTTACAGGACAATATAGCTTCTCCCCCTTAGCTAGGATCAGATTTGGTGATTCTGTTATTGCTGGTTCCTGAAATAAAATTTCTGTAACATGGCAGAGAGATGAACTCTGCAGAATCAAGAGCCAGTTTATAAGTCTGCTAAGGCATACTTTTTCAGCCAATGAACCCAACACGAAGCCTGTAGTGGTGTAGTCCCCCTAACAGAAGATAGAGTAGAAAGTATTATTTTGACTTTTCTCCAATCATCTTCTGTTCAACACTGATGAAAAAACATATTGTGCCATATGGATTTAGGGTCTCAAAAGGACATTGACACAGTCTTATCTCTTTAATAACTTTGTTATCTTGGTCTACAGTAGCATAGCATAAACGATTCTCTTTTAAAAATCAAACTTATCTTAAAGTGCATACATATGTTTGGGGAAAAGCAAAAACTTTGAGACAGCAAGAACTGTTTCTGCACATCATGTGCCATATTTCATGGGTCTTGAAATCAGGTGATTCAGTAATTGACCTGAAAGAATTTGGAGGCAGTGAAAGAGAAATGAGAGAAAGGTGAAGTAAAAGGACAGAAGAGGAATATACAAGGAGAACTTCTGAGGCACAAAAAAACGAGCAGACAAAGAAAAGAAGCTAGACTGGGAAAGGAGCTTGATTAGGAAGAAAAAGGGCTAGAAGAACCTAACATTATGTGAAACATCTATATAAATGAAAGAAGTTATGAACTAGAGAGTAAGTAAAGTGCATAGTATAGTGAGGTGGAGACAGTCAAAGATACATGGAATGAAGTGGAGGAGCAAAGAAACTTGAAGGTGAGTTAAGTAGGTGGTCTGAAGGAGTAAAACTTAATTGAGTAGAGAAAAGGAGGAGAACAGAGACAGCAGATTTTCTCAAGGGAGTTTGGGTAAGAAGTTCCACTTGCTGTGAGTTTTAGATGAGATTTTGTGAATGTTTGGTTTGAGAAGCAGAATATCAGTGTGAAATATAATCCAAAGGAAATTTCTTGTGTTGAGTGCTTATAGGCTGTGAAGATGAAAGGCAGTAATGTGGGAATTAGTAATAGAATAATTAATACATTTTAAAAATGATAAGACATTATGTGCTTTAGGTTCAGAAATCTGCTAAGGAACAGTTTTGTTTAGTAATCCTTCCTCTCTACAAATATAGTGGGGCTTGGTTTGTTTCTGTTTCTTGCAGATTTTTTTTTCTTTTAATGACTAAGAAGGTTCCTTCTTTCAGTGCTTTACAAGTTTTTTTTCTTACATTTTTTTCTTTCATGTGACTTCACTCAGGGTGACTGATTAAGATAAGCTGCATATGATTCAAGGCATCCATATCACATATTGGTGTGTCTGAAAAGTACTTGCTTGTGCTTTCCTTCATCTTGTCATCCTTCCAGGATGCACATGCCCATCCCTAGGATTTTGGAGATATGACTATGTACATTATCCCAAAATATCTGAGCTATTTATGAGCTTTAGTGCTGCTGGAATACTGGAGACCACCTACCTGTAGTACAAGTGTTAGCTTTTGAAATAAACAAGAAGTTCCCCACTAGAGATTAATTCTTTTGACTTTCTAATGTTTTCAGTCTCTATTTTCTAAATCATAGTTATATGAATCTCAGGGAAGGGTGCAAGTACTGAGTAATTCCCAAAGATACTTAAGTCAAATTTAATCCCAAGACTATTCTATAACAGAGAGAATTTTTCTTCTATGTTGTTTTTAAGTTCTGGAGGCACTTTCTTTGCATGTTTAGATGCACTTCAGATTGAATAGACAGACAGATGCTCAGGCACCTAAAGTCTTTTGTGATTTAAAGATAGTGAGGGAATGGGTGGTCTTCATATCTTCCTAAGAACCCTAGTTAGCCAGGAAGAATACTAATAAAAAATCATTGTTTAGTCAGATTATATTGAGATCTTTTATAAAGAAGTGTAATTAAACTAATACATAAATTTCTAGTCCATGTTAGATGGATTTAGTTCTGTTCCTGTCTATTGACTATAAAATTTACTAATGAATAAATAATCTGATCAATAATGATGAGAACTCTTTTCTTCCCATTTAAGTTTCTTTCCACTGTGTTTCCTCATGGCTCCTTATGGCACCAAGGCTCTTGTGTTCATGGTGCTTAGTGACCCATTTACAATTGAAAATAGGGATATGCTCTCCTAGAACTGGTAGCAAAGCTCACTAGTCATGGTATCATGTTGGGAAATTGGATCTGTGACACTGAGTGTTTTCATGCCAGGAAGATAAAACTCCACATCTCTCTGATGATGCATAGTTTAGAATTCAGTGAGGATCATTAAGAGCAGCTTTGAGGGGTGAATCAGTGACGAGTGTTCCATGTTAGTCTAGTCCATGGATTTAATGTCAGTTTTCTTCTGAAGTGGAATCAACACTTGAGTCAAAATATCACTGCTTTCCTCAGTGCTTGATTCAAATAATTCTCTATGTGGTATTTCCTAAATTCTATAGATTCAAATTTTTGGACTCTTTTTATCTACAAAACCTGTGGTCTGTCAATGAGTCCTTTTGCATAAGACATTCCCCAAATGTAGTATACTGCTATCTGGTATTTTTTCCTATACTGTTACTTAATTATCAAAATTAAGGTTTCTGTTTCCTCCCTAATTTCTATTACATTGCAGAGTATTTTGCCAGCTAAAGAAAAAGAAAGTTTTCCAATATTTTCCGAATTTGTTTTGTCCACATGTCTAGTGGTCTTTTGTCCAGTTTATCAGTTATCTAATGAAAATTCAGACTTCTGGGTTTGTTTTTCTTTTTTTTTTTCTTACCCTACAAAATAGGATCACAAAATTATTATCTTACAAATAGACTTCTCTTACTTTATTCACCAAGATTAAGTGTTCTTAACTGTTTAAGGTATCAATCATTGAATAAAATACCAGATAACACTGATACAACTAATTAATAATGATTGATCATGCATAAATGTACCCATCTTTTAGAGTACAGTAAAAGAAATCCTAATTACTAAAGTTTGTGTAAAGCTTAGAATAGATCTAATACCTTCCCTACATTCTTGATTTTATTTTTTATCAGTCTTGCTCCAGGCCTAGTGAAAAATTATAACTTCCCCCAATTACATATCAGATCTTGTAAATTTATCAGGAAAGTCGTTAAGAAACAAGACTTCTATAGAAGACCATAAATGTTGCCTCTAATATTTTTTAACCTTCCTTGTTTAATAACAGCAGTCTCTTTATCACTTGTCATCCAAATCTTCAAGAGTTACAAATGTTTAGGCCAAGGAGTCTCAAGGGTTACAGAAATATAAACATTCATTTACCATGCCATCCCTTGGAGAATAGTCTGTTTATAAGCCTGGTAAAGTAATAGGGAAAGAGATGCTCTGCTCTGAGAATTTCAGTTTGCCAGTGAATATTTTCCAATGTTTACTTGAGCTACAGAACCAAAAATGCATTCTTGTGAAAACTGGAAATGACAATAAAAAATACTTCTTATAACACGATTTAAAAGTGCTGTTCAGATTATTTACATAGTTCTTATACTTCGTTGAAACTTATTCTCTCTCTATAATGTATTGTAGCATCCAAGAAATCTTGAATGTCATTGCTTATCTTGCTTTAATTAATGCAACTTAAAATGTTTAATTAATCTGGAGTTCTATTAGAAATAGCGCAACTGAAAATTAAGTTTTGAAAACAAAAGGAGAAAACAGGAATAGGAGGATTTAAGAAAACTAAAATTAATCTTGTTCTGTAGATGAATTTATTTTTATTCCATTATTTACTTTTCTATGATTCTTGCCAGTGATCTGGATTTTATTTGTGCAGAAGAAACATTTTACCAGATGTATGGCTTGCTTTATAGGACAATGTTAAAATTAAAAAAATCCCACTTTTATCACTTTCCACTTTAAGATCCCAAAGCACTAAAAAATATTTATTAATTAAGCTTCTTTCCTTAAGCACACTATAGATTACTGTTTATAGATTGGAAAACTAAGCCACATGCTGAAGTCACTTGGCTACAACCACAAAAATCGTGCCAGCTTGAGACAATAAGAGGAACCTGGGGCCTGGTCCTTCATGGTTTTGGGTTCTGTGTGTAATTGGTGGCACCTTTGTTGGATAAGGAACTTTGTGCATAAGGAACTGCTGGTTTGGAAAGTCAGCTCCATGGAAATGTTTAATTCATTTCAGATTGGTCTAAGCAATAACACCAAAACACACAATGTTATGTGGGGATGAGATTCCAATCACTGGTGCATTATCTACTGAAAACCAGTTCCTCCCTATTTTGACCCCCTCTCATCAGATGCCACAGGGCTGTGTTCACTCTTAAGGAAGTTTTTGCCTTATAAAAATGGGATATTCTTTTAAAGAACTACAACTGTGTAGCTGTGTTTGCATTTTGGCATTGATTTTTTTCACTCATTTAAATTTCTTCTCCATCTGAAATTTTTCAGTGAACAGAGAAGGAAAGAAACCCCTTGTGCACCAGTTTTTAGATTTTAAAAAATATTCAAGCAATATAAAAATATTTTTAGGGTTTTTTTCTTTGTTTAGAAATATGAGATTTTAAAATTGTCATTAGGACACAATAAAGCAGTTTAACTCAATTTAGCAGCAAAGTCAGTGTTTTTCCAAGCTATCAAGTTAGTGCCTTATTAAAATCCCAGTGGCACAGAAGTATCTGAGGTGGGGAAAAAAAGGTTAAACTGCATATCAACTACTGAAGGGAGCTGAAAGGATGTAGAGCCCAATTAAACCTTCAGCACTGCTCTCTCTCATAAACACTTGCTACTTTATTCCCTCTGGAACACATTTCGAGGCAGCTAAAGTGGGAACCCAGCAAGAACCTTTTCATGAGATTTCTGTTATTGAGCCTCAGGTCCAGCCCAGTCCTTCTGGGTGAAAGGCTTCATACTCCCTCTCTATTAATCATCATCTGGCCTCCTAACACCTGGGACTGACTCCAACTCCCACTGTTGCTATATTGACAATATTCCCTGTTGATTTCCTCATTTTCTCAGCCAAGGCTGGAATGACCTCTTTAAAATTCTTTATAAACGTCCGTAATTGCTGCATCAAACTTCAATTCATTACTTTCCCAGGCCTCATGTATTTTGATGATATGAAAGTTGACCGCATTTACATGCAAATTGAAGTTTTATATTAATAAGGGCCAGTAAAAAGAAATTGCATGGTAATACTCCATTATGACTTTTAAATACATTTGCCCATGTCTCGACTTGGCATTAGCATGGTCAGACCATGAGGAAATCATGTTGGTCTGATTGCAATTTTGTTTTCCAATTGAAAGTACAATTTCATCAGGTTTCCCTGTCATTTCTAATAATGACTTAAGTTTGCTTGCTAAATTGAAGAATTTCTCCAGGCCTCTAGATGAACTGGGAAACAGGTGAGGAGACAGCTGCTTCTATACGAAGTGCTTCATTATGAACTACCACTATATTCAACCCCATAAGGCTTGTTTGATGATAGAAACAAAATTACTGAAGGTCTAGTGCAGCTGAGATTGATTATCTTAAGCATTAACTTTTAACATAAAACTTTGGAATCCCAATGGTTCATCTGTGAACAAGTCTTTAATACACTGATCAAAGGTCCTTAACCTTTTAGACTAATATTCCATTGTTTGGCCTCAGACTTTATATGCTGTTACATTCCAGCAGGAAAAGAAATAAAACAACAGTCTGCAGAAAAGGGATCCTGTATATTAATGCAGAAATTCAAGAAATCACTTTTCTACATACGCCTTATTAGGAATGCTAGAGATGATGTAATCACAATATCATTCAAATAATTCATTCATTCATCAAATATGATTAATATAATTCATCAAATCAAATCCATGACCCTATGAAATAACATTCATGTTACTGATTATATATATCTGATTGCATTTCTCATTGGACAATCACGAAATTTAAAAAACCTTGTGTATCAATGGCAGGTTACAGGAGAATTAAAAGCTGAAAGAATGGTCTCTATAGTTCTAATATCACAGGTATTCCTAAATGCTGTTAAATTTACCTTTTGGGAATGTTTCTGTAAAGATCAGCAATGCTGCCAAAGAGTAGTATCAAAGTACTTTCATAAAACGTGCTTATGTAAAAGTGTATATGATATTATGCTAAAAAGTCAAGTAAAAATGCAGCGAGTTTATTTGTGTGGAGGGTTTTTGCACTCCAAGAGCCCACAGGGTCAGTGGGATTACCAGTAAAACACATAAATAGGTGCTTGTTTGTGCAGACTTTTGCTTTCCACTATAATCTTCTAAAGCAGCCATAGGTGACAGGCCTTGAATGTGCACATTTGTCATTACAATAATTTTAGAAATAGCTGATGTGGTAGAGTTGGACTGTACACTTGATAATTAAAAATTAAGCTGTGATCCAGTGGGACCATTTGCTTAGGTAGGTTTCACCTGTTTCTGCAAAGTCTTACAGACCTCTGCCAACTCAGAGGAGGATTCAGGCTCTTAGATGAATCTTTATGTGAATATTGGAGTTGGAATTGATAGTTCACTACCATTTATATCTTCTCAGAAGTGTGCCTTGCTCAGGCCAAGCAGTTGGAAGATAAAGCTCAATTTTATTAAAACACTTCTTCATTGTTCTCTTTTATATCAGATAAGTTTTCAACAGCAGCTTGAATAGAGAAAGGTCAATGAGCATATGATAATACCATAACATTTCTTATCAGTGTTTATAATAGATGTTGAGGCTGGGAATTATTTAACTTATCAAACCATGGTCTCAGTTGTCCCTATTTGCTATCAAAATATGGTATTATGAATTTATTTGGTCGTTCTGCTTTCCAAACAAAAGCAACAAGAAGTAAATTGCTTGTCCTAATAAAAAGTCTGGTCATTAGGATTATCATATGGCTGAGGCAATGATCAGCTTTTAGTCCAGTGCACAAGAGATCAGTGCATTATTTCACAAGTTCCAATCCCTTAAGTATAATAATCAAGATTGGACTGTTGGCAGCTTTAGTATAAGAGCCAAGGACAGAACAAATCTAAGCTCCTCTTCAACTTTGGAAGTACCCTTTTCTCTGCTTAAGTCAGTCTGAAAATTCAGGATGAGAGATTTTTACATTCAGTGATGCTAACTCCTTTCATGGCCAAGTACTGCATGCAGCTGCTTTGTCTGCTTGGGAGCAGTTGAGGAATAGATTTCTTGCCTCTGGAAAATCAGTTCTTCAGGTCTTTGAGAGGTGTTTTGTTTGTCTTGTTAGTCTCTATTATGGTAACTTGAAAGAACAGAATTGATAATGAGGATATGAGTGCAAGAATTTTTTCTTTAGGAAAGTGTGGAGAATATAATTATGCTTGATTTCTACTGAAAATGGCCCTGATGCTTAAAAAGAAAATAANATCATAGAATCATGGAATCATAAAGTTGGAAAAATCATAAAGTTTAAGTTGGAAATTATCTTTTAGGCTATTGAATCCAACTGCTAAATAATCTGCCTGAAGAAATTAGGATGGTAGATAACATGTTACCTTAAAAAAGAAAGAACACCAGTAAATGAAGTGGTCATTGGGAATGTCTACTGATGATCATAGTAGATTTCAGGAAATCAGAATGGTTTTACAGTTAAGATATATGAAAAACCCCAAGATTATACAACTGCAAAAAAAGTTAATGAAGATGATAAGTAAAACTCATTATTTCTCTCATCTGTTCTCTTTCCTCACCTACCACATAAGACCATCAACAGGAAATCTGCAAAGCACAAGGAGTCTGTGTAAGAACTGATTCTGAAGGAAAACATAACAGCATCAGGTAAGTTTTTCAGAGCCTAAAGAGAGAAAGACTTAGCTTATCTGTTCAAATGCAGACAGTTATTAAAAGCATAAGAATATCCAGACATCACAAGTGAAGCAGTAGTTTATATGATACAGAAAATTTTAATTCTATTTTCTTGAAACTGTAGCGAGTGAAAGGCAGAAGGACCGACTCAAACCTTTTTTTCCGAAGCTATGTTAATGCTCAAGGGAGTTGACACAAGTTAATTCCAAACTTTTTACCTTGGACATATATTTAATTTGTGAGAATTTTCATGGAGATACAAAGAATTGATAGAAAAAGTAAATAGCATCTTAAAACCAAACATGCATAGAAAGAACAGTAAAATGTGTAAGAAATTTAAAGGAAAATATCAAAAAGAATACAAAGATGTGTATTAGAAATTGGAGCCAAAGGAATGATATACACTCCTATACCAAAACAGATAATGAACTTCAATGTGTAGTTGCTTGTTCCTAGTAGATATTGCTGTTCTAGACTAAAGGTGACCAGGTTTTTCATTTCATCCAACATCAGTAATACTCTCTCCCACACAGAATCATATAATTTAATAATATTATTCTTATATACTTATTGTAATACTCAAACTCCTCAGAAGATCATAGATGTGTGGCTCCTCACAAATTAAGTCCTAACCCAGAATCTGGAATAACACCGTTAGGGAGGAGTCCAGATCCACTATCTGGTTTCTAATGTCAAATGATTTTGAAGTACTGATACCACGCTCAGACTCTGAAGACTGAGGGAGAAATATACTGTGTGCAGTAGTTGCACTCTAGTGTTCCAGAAATGTGAATTAAATAGAGGTTAAGGGCTTGTGCATGTGTTACTTTACAGCTATGCATAGCTTAGCAGCTTGTGTGTAACTGTCACATGAGTTGTTCCAAGGGAGATATGGATTTCTTGGGAAGAATTAAGAAAAGACTGCTGAATCAAGAAAGACATAGGAATAATGTCTTCCTCGATATGGCAGGAGGAACTGTTGCTCTTCAGGCTGAGGAACAGAGACTGTTTTACAGGGCTGTCTTCAGCTATATTAAAATAACAGTAAAGTAGAAAGAAATTATTCCTAATGTTCATCTATCATAAGCGAAGTAAGGTATTAAACTGCAATAAGAAAAATGAAAGTTGGAGATTGGAAGGGAAATACAGGTAATGAGATGCAAATGTTGGAATAGACTGCTTGGTTGGGCTGAAGAGCTTTCACTGCTGGACCTGTTAATGAGCAGATTAGACAACATTTTTCAGAAGAGATTTACCTATAATTGGTTTTGCCCATGAGACTCTATTGCATGGTTCCACAAATGCTATCCAGCCCTTTTTGCTAAGAGGAGTCCATAAATTTTTAGGCTAAAACAATGAAGAATACAGGTATTTCTACTCTCTAATTTTGATTAAAACTGTTTATAGTGCCTCAAAAATTTCTTATTATTGTTTGTAGTACTTACCATGACTTGTGCTTCATTTAGTATTTGTTACCTCAAAAGTATATTATAGTCTTTCTTTTTAATGTGAACCAGGAACTATGAAATATAACTTGACAAAAAAGCATTAGTGGACTTCAGAATTAACTTTGTAATGGTTTCTGTAGCAAAAGCCAAAGATATCTGGTAGGAAGGAAGTAAAAGACTATAACATTTTATACAACGCATTGTCTCCAAATTACCCCATTATCTCTCACCTTCCACTGGAAAAAGGAAAAGAACTACATTACCTAAATATCTGAAGGACTGTGTTATTGTGATATCTGCTGCTTTTGTTTGCAGTCTGGAGTATTTTTTTTTTTTGGGAGGGTAGAAATTGAGAGTGGTGGAGTTCAAGGGTTATGGAGAAATGCAGTCTACTAGTACGTAGTCTAGTTAGGTGGAAGAATCATGAGGAAGTCCTGGATGGCCACAATTGACCATGTTACCTTCTGTCTCAGTTCTCAATAATATTAACTTCCATTTGAGTATATTTATGTATTAAAAGGTTCTGTGTATGGGAGGTGTTGGTGTGTTTCTGGGATTGGGGTTTTTTTTAGGGTTTTTTAGAGGGGTTATATAGAGAAATAAGAATATTTGTTCTTTTGGGGAGAAAGGAAAATGAAAGTTTTTTCATTCTCTGTCCTAACTTATTTTTAAAAGGACAGTACCAGAACTACCCTATGTATGAGAGCAAGGAAATATAGACGTGTCATGTTCTGTTGAACTGAACAGAAGCAGTTGGTGAGGACGATAATAGCCCTTCATTTATATTCATCAGGCCTTCTTCATCTTATAAGAGCTGTGGTGAGTTTGACTATTGCAACATCCCATGTTTCCATTCTCTGTTAATGCTTGGTTTTCTAGCCTTACTGGACTCTTATACATTGGTCTGGAGTGTGGAGTAGTTCTGATGTGGAATTTTTCCTAAGAAATTGATAGAATTCTTACTCATACTATTGCAACCAGCTCTCCCTCTTATGATGTAGAGAAAGATCAAACTTGTAGCTGTCCTCTGGTGCCTTTTTTCCTAGACTTTTTTTTTTTTTAATTCATGTGGACCTTTATTCTCTACAGAAAGTTAAAATAGAATGAGAAGAAGCTTGTAGATATCATATTTCCCTATTAAACGAGACAGAAAAGTGCTTATTTACTTTATGACAAATGCAGCTTTATTTTAAAGTATTTTTCGAAGGCCATGACTATGATTCATCACCTGATTATCAGCTGTAAAGGCTTTTATTAAATACTATCCCCATTCAGACCATTCATTGTTTTCATATGAAAATACTAAAGAGTGACTATTGCACGCATAACTCGTCAGTACTGTAAGGCAGGGGGCTGAAATGTGTTGTCCTTCCAATGATATTTCAATTTAAACATGGCTGCATTGCAGTAATGTCACATCTTGTTTGCACTCTGGACTTGGTGGCAGACAGGGATCATTACAGGGGGAACAGTGAGAAAATGCATTACACACTAGTCATAACCATAAAAGAAACTAAAGAGAAAGAGACATACCAATGTACGTGCAGCTTCTATAATAGAACAGAAGAATGGGATTGCACTGAGAAATGTAAAAAGGCAGTTAAGTTTAGGGGAGAGTTACCACTGCACTAAACTGTCAAGCCTGAGTCAAATGATATTACTTCTGACACCTCTGGCTAAAATACATTGCTTTTGGATTCAGTTTCTCTACCTTTTGTTCAGTTTTTTCAGTAAAGGCAATTCCCTGGTGCTTTGTTGAGATCATCCTCTTCTGTATAGCTTCCCCTCTCTCTTCCTCTCTGTCCTCTCCTCTGT
The DNA here is from genome assembly GCA_013397375.1 of Toxostoma redivivum. NCBI lineage: Eukaryota > Metazoa > Chordata > Aves > Passeriformes > Mimidae > Toxostoma > Toxostoma redivivum. The sequence continues at coordinate 843,569 of VXBI01013141.1, read as the reverse complement.
TCTAGCATTATGGGTGTGTGTAAAGATTATGCGGACTGCTGTATTTTTTAAAGTCAGTCATTGGTTTGGATAAACAGTCAAAATCAAATGGAGAACTGTACTGTTGGCATTTTTTGGGGTAAAGAAAAACATGTTTAGTTAAGGACATTCACATATAGAAAAACTAAGTTCAGCAGACATCTCATTTTATGTGCTTATGTCACAGAATCACATAATCAATTAGGGTGGAAAAATCTTCTGAGCTCATCAAGTCCAATCTATAGCTGAACATCACCTTGTTAACTAGACCATGGCACTTAGTGCTAAGTCCAATCTTTCCTTAAGCACCTTCATGGATGGTGATTCCACTAACCCCCTGGGCAGCCCATTGACATGTCTAATCACTCTTGTGAAGAAATTTTTTTAATGTCCAACCTAAACTTCCCCTGGTGCAGCTTAAAACTGTGTCCTTTCATCCTGCCACTGGTTGCCTAGGGGAAGAGGCCAACCCACACCTGGCTGCACTCTCAGGTGGTTATAGAGAGTGATAAAGGTCTCCCCTGAGCCTCCTTTACTCTAATTTAAGTATCCCCAGCTCCCTCAGCTGCATCTCAGAGGATTTGTGCTCCAGACCCTTCACCAGCTTCATTTTCCTTCTATTGACCTTTCTCAGCACCTCCATGTCCTTCCTGAACTGAGAGGCCCAGAACTGGACACAGTACCTGAAATGTGGCCTCACCAGTGCCAAGTACAGGAGAAGAATGACCTCCCTAGCCCCGCTGGCCACAATGGTCCCATTACAGGCTAGGATTCCTTGGGAACACTGCTGGCTTATGTTCAGCTACTGTTGACTAGAAATCTCCCAGGCTGTTTCCCTCTCTGCCACTTTCCAACCATGCTTCCCCAGCCTGGGTGGGGGGGAAACCAGGGGGTTTTTATGGCCAAAGTGTAGGATCTGGTATTTGGTTGAACATCACGCCACTGGTCTCCACCCATCTAATCCAGCCTGTTCAAGTCCCTCTGCAGGCCCTTCCTAACCTCCAGGAAATTGACCCAATTTAGTGTCATCTGCAAATATGCTAATGGTGGACTAAATCCCTCTTCCATATCATCAGTAAAGATATTAAGCAGGACTGCGCCCACCTCTGATCCCTGGGGGACACCATCAGTGGCTGGATGACAACTGGATGAAGTACCATTCCCTACCACTCTCTGGGCCTATTCCTAACCCAGCCAGCTCCTAAAACAACAAAGGTCCCACCTGTCCAAGCCGTGGGCAGCTTTTCCAAGGAGGGTGCTTTGGCAGATGGTGCCAAAGGCTTTGCTGAAGTCCAGCTAGACACATGCACAGCCTGTCCCTCCTCCACCAGGTGGGTTACCTGGTTGCAAAAGGAGGGCAAGTCAATCAGGAGCTGTCTTTCCTGAACATGTGCTAGTTGGATCTCACCCCTTGGTTGTGCTGTATGTCCTGTGTGATTACACTCAAGGTGATCTGTTCCATAACTTTGCTGGGCACCAAAGTCGTCTTAAAAGTAGAGTGTTCTAACTCTCACTGATTGTGATTTTGCTAATGATTACTGGCAGACACTAAATTCCAGAAGAAATTTACTCCTTTTATGGTTTACCATAATCTGTGTTTTTCTGTCATTCTCATTCTTTAGCATAAACAGTTCTTCTTCCTTCTTTCTTTATTGGAATTATTTATTTTCTTGTTATTGAAAGTCACTGTGCCACCTTATTTTTGGTAGACCTAATAAACTGAACTCCAGTATATTGGACAATGGATCGAGAAGCCTAGCTCTCCAAGATACCTCTGTATAGTGCTCTTGTTTTCAAATGTGTACATAGAACAGAGTTGGAAGACTAGTCTCAAAGTGTAAATAATAGAATTTATAAACAGCTTTATTTTCATCTTGATTATGTTTTCTCCTAGTTTGATAAAGTTAACAAAATACATTCCATGTCAATTTTGGGTTTCTTTGTTCGTTTTGGGAACACATAGATTATCCCCTCAAGTAATATTCAAGCCCTACCATCTTCACTGATGTGTGTTCTGTGAATGATCTGTTATACATACAATCAGTGAAAAAGTCTTAAAAAGTTTGATTGCTAACAATCAATTTCAATGATGCTTATACTGTTAGAAAATATGAGCAGTTTTCTGGAATATTGGACCTGTAGGGGCAAGTAGTGAATAAAACTAAAAGGACAAAGAAAGTGTGTTCTGAGATAGACACATGGTTATTAGTCACAGCCTAATTCTGCCTTTAACTCTCTTTCTCAAAACTTGTGGAATGGTTGTTCCCCTGCTCTTTACTCAGCTTCCATTTACAGCCTCCCATCTACAACACTTTTTACATCTTTTTGCATGTGTATCCCTTCAGTTACATTTTTCTTGTACCTACGTTTTACAGACTTTCAGTTCAACATACTACTCTCGGGGTCCCGAGGGTTTTTGCTGCCCCGAGACATGTAAAAGTTCTTGTCTTGCAGCCCGTGCGCCCGAGGAAAGAATCAAGGCTCTTCAGATTTGGTGTCAAAAATGTTTATTCTCTATTATCTATATCAGTTTTCTCTCTGCCCTGCGAGGTCTGTCTTGCATGGCAGCCATGGGCACACTTCATCCTTTCAGGGTGATGCTATCTTTTTATACTACAAACTACGTACATAATGTTTACAATAATTTTCCAATAATTATCATCTATGTTAGACAGTGAAGTTCTACTCTAAACTAATCCTGACATGCCAACTACACAGCAGAAGACAGAGACGAAGAAGAAGAAGAAGAAGAAGAAGAAGAAGAAGAAGAAGAAGAAGAAGAAGAAGAAGGACTAGACACACCCAATTTCGTCCATCTTGTCCCCAAAAACTCCCATTCCCAAAAATCCTCAAATCTACGTTTCCACTCTGTGATAACACTACTTAACTTTTCTGACTTTCAGGTTCTCAGATAAAGCTGGTAACTTGTTCCAAGGGCTATAATCAAACCCACAGGTGTTTTGGGCATCGTTCCAGGGTTCTTGAGCCCCCTGGCTGGGGTCTCCAGAACTCTGGACACCCAAAGGAATGTCCTGAGTTCCCACATACTACAAACTGTTTCTTTGTGTAATACTACAATGGGTACGGAAAAAAAAAAGTTGTTAAAAAATTTAACAGGAGGGATAGCCAAGCCATACAGAAGAGGCACCTAAGTCCTCTGAAACAGCTGTTAATATGGAATTGAAGTGCCCAACTTCATGAGAACAACTTATAAAATCAGCCTTATAGTTAATGTGTGTTTTCTCTGGATTTTTTGCATTTCTCATCCCCACTAACTTGGCAAATTTGGCCTAATATTATTCAGTGACTCTCTTCCTTCCATTCCTAGACCAAGGAGGATATAGTTCCCTCCTGGTACTGCAATACATAGAACAGTATTCTAAATATAGATATCACAACCACACTCTCATCTGTTTTTAAAAGGCTAAGGAGAGATAGCTGCTTATATAAAAAAAAAAAGGTATTTTGGTGCAAGCAGGCATCAAGAATCAGCTATTTCTGTGGTACCTTGTTTGGGCATCTCATAAAGTGCAGACTATAAGGTTCTCTATCTCCTATTTATTGCAGAGTACCTCTAGCACTTAACAGTGTGAGTCCTCCTTTTGGATGAAATGTGTTGTCCTTCCAATGATATTTCAATTTAAACATGGCTGCATTGCAGTAATGTCACATCTTGTTTGCACTCTGGACTTGGTGGCAGACAGGGATCATTACAGGGGGAACAGTGAGAAAAATGCATTACACACTAGTCATAACCATAAAAGAAACTAAAGAGAAAGAGACATACCAATGCATGTGCAGCTTCTATAATAGAACAGAATTGGATCAGGCAATGCTTGTTTGCTAGGAGTCCATAATAGAAAACCTTTGCTAGTACTCTGTACTGGTTCTGCTGGGGAAGGGGCAGCTTGCATGGTACTGTGTTTCAAATTTGTGGATGAACCAGTGGTTGACCCAACTGACCAAAGAGATACCCCATACCATGTGATGTTATGCTCAGCAATAAAGATGAGGTGGGAAGTCATCTGATGCTGTGAGTTGGTGGATGATGGTGGTGGTTGGTGGTTTTTGTTTTGGTTTTCCTTCATGTATTTATCTTGAACAATGGGTTTCTCTTGCCTTTACCCTTCTGATTCTTTCCCCCAGCTTTCTGTGAGTTTGACTGGGTAGGGGTTTAGCTACTGACCAGGATCAAGCATCTGCATAACCCTACCTGTGAAGGTGAGCCATCACAAAATATATCACATTTCGTGTCTTCCTGGTTAAAGTGTGTCATAGACCCAGGACATGAAAAGTATGGCCCTGTGTCTAAAGTACAACTTTTAATCAATGAGTTATTACACTTAAGTAAACACCTTGGTCATCCAGAATATATAAAGGTTGGGGAAAATACTTATCCTTCTAACTTGCTATCAGTTCTATTGTGCAGGGTTGCAGCATGTTCCCTTTCAGCTATGAAGTAATTGATTGGTGTAGAAGCTAATCAAAGAAATATATGGAATTGTGCATCTAATTTTAATTATAAATGTGGTCAGATTGGGACGGGCTACTATAATGGCAATAAGCCTTCCAGTAATCAGGAAGAAGAAAAGTAGTTTAGCAAGCCTATTTATTTCCTGAAACATACACAATATGCTGAAAGTTATTATTAGTAGTATGAGTCTTGAAATATTGATGTTTCTCGTCATCAGTGTCCCAAGTGCCGAGACACAGAAAAAAATCAGATTCTTAGGTTATCCTACTTAAAATATTAACATGTATTTGTTATGTTAGGTGATTTCATCCCTGTCCACTGTGCATCCATTTTATCTGACAGGTAAAATATGTTGTTTGTTACTGATGACATTCTCTTCTATATTTCAAGTTCATGGTCCAACTCCATAAACTTATAAAGATAATTTAAAAATCTAAACCTCCCAAATTTTATCACCTATGGCACTTTTAAGATGCTTAGGCAAGAATTTTAATATGGTATGTTATTCTGGTACATTACTGTTGTCAAAAGTAATGTGCCTTTTGATAGTCTTTGGGATCTGAAAAGAAAATTGAGCAATAGCCTTAAATGTAAGTGACTAATAAATTTACCATATTTTGGTCATAAATAAAATGTCTCTCTTTATCATTGAAACAAGTGGAAGTCTTTTCTAGCTCACCTGTCAACAGTTATGGGTGTACAAGTCCTAGGTTGCTCTTTGCTCTGTGCAAAATCTGGGGAAGTTTCCTCCACCATCAGTTTAACCCTTTAAGTTGTCTTCTTCTCTGTCTGCAGAGAAGGCCAGGATTTAGTCTTGATATTGTAGAAAAAACTTGCATAGGTTTAAGAAAGTGGACACATGGTTGTATTAGTGCAGTGGTGATGGCTGTATTCTCAAGCATTCTGTGTGCTCTAGCCTACTTTGACACCTTTGGGTAGCTGGAAGGGTTTTTTAACATCATACAAATTAATCCAGCCTGGGGCTGGATTAGCTGTAATGGACAGCATATAAAGATTTTCAGGCACACAGCCATCCACACCTTGACAGGCTTGCTGCACTTCCAATAATTTAATAAATGTTTGACGAACTTTAAAAGAAACTGTCAAGATGTTTCATCATTTTTTTTCTTCTTATGCCATTTTTAGTAAATTTATTGCACATGAAAAAAATACATCCCTAGGCATAGCCCAGGAGCACTAGGACAAGTTTCCTCACTCTTCTGCCAACATGTTTCTGTCGTGCCCTGGAGGTAGCACCTGGTTTGAGAGGATAGTTCTCTTCTTCATTTCCTTGGCCTCTCAGCTGACAGTATTAAACAGCTAATTAGTGAATAGTGATTTTTTTTTTTATGCAGAGGAATTTTACTTCAAAAATTTTGTCTTGCAATTATTTGTAATAGTCCTTAGTGTCTTACAACTGAAACTGGTTTTTTTCTTGCCAGAAAACTTCTTACATTTTCTTTGAGTGCACATTCCACTGTATGATTGTATTGTAATGTTTGTAAGGGTAATGCTCCTAGCAGAAGAAGTGCAATGTTGTCTGTTTTAGAGAAAAAAACATTTAGAGTGTTTGGGAACAAAAAGAGATCTGAAAAATTATACACATGGGTGAAAAGAGCAACAGCTGAGTTTACTGTACCATTCCTACAAACATCTTTTTACTTCTAAACCATGACTAGCTCCTGAGCATGTTCTCTTTCCCTGTATACTTGAGGGTATTTTGCTAACAGAACTAAGAGCTGTTGCTGCTTGTGAAGCATTATTAACTTTGCTGACTCTGTAACCTTAGAAAAAGTCCATGGTCTGATGCTGCTACAGGGAAGAAGTTTTGAGTTTCTTATTCAGCTTTTATTGTCTTTACCCAGAAAAGGGCTGAAAAATGGAATGTTGGTAACAAGTTGCAGTCCTCCATTTTGCAGTGTCTTGCTATTTTAGTTGAAAGTAAACTAGAATTCCTCACTGCTCTTTTCTCTTGGAAAACCTGGAAATTTAGTTTTACCCTCATCAAAGTCAGAGATTTTGGCTATTAATAGTTTGGGGCCATTAAGATTTGCTAATGGGCTTTGAATATCTAAATCATCTATCTGTTTCTATTCATCTAGAATTTTATTTTCTTTTTGCTAAAGAAGTACAGTCCAGGCAATAAAACATCATTGTTGTGAAAAGTAAAAAGCTATAATTATGATAAAATATTTTATACAAAGCACTGAAAGTGTAGAGGGGAGTGAGAAGTTATAACACAGTTAATGTATTTATGTATCTTTTGCTGTGTACACATAAAAAAGAGAGCACTTGCTTTCCCCTAATGTTCATATAATGCCTGGAGGCTGGAAAGCAAAAGAAGAGAGATAAATGAAGAGGGAAGGAAGAATGCAAATTGGCTGCAAGGCAAGTTGGTGGCTCATGATCCTTGCTTTGACTTTGATCTAGTCTCATTAATGAGCAATTTTGCAAAGCTGCAAGGCATTCTCTGGTTGCAGGATAAATTCAGCTTAGGTTGCCCATGCAGGTGTGCATGACACAAGAAGCCTTCCAGAATGTATGCATTCTTCCAAAAATGTGTTCATTTTAATAACTTAAACCGTTGTGGTTGAACATCACTTCAAGACATGAGCTATCAGATGTTAATGGAAGTAGTTTTGAAATATACTGCTTAAATCAAAGGGGAGGAGAGAATCCTGAATCCAATCCACTGTGAAATGAACAACTTTGCTGAGATGATGTAAACTACCTCCCGTTTATGATTACAGCTAATAAGGTTATAAGCAGCTGGCATCACCATAATTCGTACAAGAATTTTGATCCCTTTTGAGCGTGAGTTGTGTTACATGTACAGTACTCACTAGCAGTCTGTAGTCTTACCTGGAAGGAAGTCCTACCACAATAAGTTCCTCAAGTTGCTTAGTATGTTTTGTGCCATACAGACCTTTGCTAGAAAGTAGAAAATATCTCTTGCTCTCTGCCCCCTATCTCTAAGCAATATTATCTCCGTCACAACATTTATTTTGAAGAAGCAAGAAAGACTCTGCATGCTTGTGAGATGGCCAGGGTAAACTGAGAGAACTAATCTTTTTTCTGGCCTGTAAGATTGGCACAAGACTGGAAAAAGAATCTGTGCAAAAACTTATCTGATTCAAGCAGAGGTGTAAGAGGTAGGTATCAGCATTTGCATCTATATATTTGACACAGGAATAGAGAAGTGAGTAAGTACAGTAATGGAATTTTCTGATGTTTGCTTCGGGTTTTTTGTTCATACAAATTAACATAGTTAAATATTGAATTAATAAAAATATGTATGCCAAAAAACTCATTGTCAAAATTTCCTACACACAATCCAACATCTAAAAGCAAACAAGGAACAAATACCACAAAAACAACTGTTTTCATTGCACTGATCTGTTTTTCTCAGGTAGTCAGTACACTGTAAAAGAAAATAAATAAAAATAAAAAAGATGTTATCTAAAATTTTTAAGACATTTTGTAATACAAAACTAAGAAAATATGTGATTGCAAAATACCATGTCTGATAGCAGTTCTAATCCTGCCCTTTCTTAGCTTTCTAGTATGTGAACTTAAGAATGATACTAATGTTTTTTAACTCCTCAATTTATTAATACATACATACATAGTACTAGTATGTCTGCTTTCACCCTTTTAAACCTGGCATTTCTAAGCTGTCTTTTGTTTACTTCAGATTGGTACTGTACTCTCTACTGTCTAGTAGCTTTCTCTTATTCAGTAGTTAACTGAATAGTTGAACAGGTCAAATTAACATTTTTTTATCAGACTGCTTTTTCTGGTTTTCCAGAATTGCATAATTTAAGCTGATTCAATATTAATTATATTCTTTTTTATATATCAATATAAAGCAAGTTAATCTGCATTTGGCACCTAAAATAGGGTTTTCCTAGCAAGTAAATGAGTGAGCAAGTATTGAATTCACAATGTTGTTGTATTCACAATAAACTTTTTAAAAATTTATTCACTGATCCTTTCAAAGTAACCAACTGGATAGGAAGAAGGTGAGTAACTGATGTTTATGTTGGGCTATTATATGTGCCTTAATTCTGAAGAAAGCTAAGAATCTGAACTATTTAATGTATTTAATTTAGATTTTTTTGCTACAGGGAGACTATTGGGAAAACAAAACCAGCTAAGTGACAAACATATAAACTGCATTCTTACAAAACTTTAAAACTACAGCTTTAGGCTTTATTTATGAAGGAGCTTCTAAAATGCAGCTGTTGTCTTTATGAAATTGAGCTGTAAAATCATTTGAATAGAGCACTTAATAGGTGACTGGGGCTACTGGAATATCAAACTGGAGTCTAGAGTACTAAACCCTGTTTCTTTCACAGTAAGTCCTGCTGCTACTCAAGTGAACAGCAGAACTGGTATTTACACTTGCTGGGTCTTGGCCACCTGAGCATCCCCTGCTCCTAACGCCACCTGCTAGCAGGTCTGTGAATTGTACCAGGCAAGGACAGCTGGTCCTCCAGAAGACATACTCTGAGTCCACTGTCAGCAAGACGAGTCATGCAGGCATACACAACTAGATATTTTGGATGAGAAAGATATTATATGAATCTGTGAATTAATGTGGAGCTACTCAAGACAGGTGGTGCGGCCAGTGAGGTGCTGATATATGGGATGGGACATGCATGTTTTCTAGAATGAGTACCTGAGGGTCTTCGAGAAGATTTAGGAGAAATATCATACCAGATTTACTCAGCAGCTAAGGCTATTATTCTCAAGCTTGAATGTGATACAGTTAACATAGGTATTTTCTTCTTTGTCTTAAATTTATTAATATAAATAGTGTTATATATGTAACGCAAATTTGTTCCCCAAACCTCGGTAAGATAATGATTAACTACCGAATTTTCTCTTTTTTTTTCCTTCATCTTTATTGCTAAAATTCTAAAAGAATGAGTTTTCCAGGCTTTTTGAATGAATCTGTCTTCAGAAACAGGTAACAAACAAATTGAAATTCTCTCTTCATATAAAAATCATCAGACAACACCACCATTGTAGGATGAGGACTTTTTTAAAGATATTATTTGTTAAAGTATCTCTTCCTAAATAGATTAAAATTACTCTTCTGAAGTATTTATATTGTATTTTCAATATGAAAAATATCCCACAACCAAATAGTGGTACATTCTTATTGTGCCATAGATGTATTGCTGTTATTAATGGTTACATGGCAGCTTAAATGGAGTTTAAATGCTTCTCTACAAAGGGTATACATAATGCCTGTATCAGGAAAGATTTCCAAACATCATAATATTTCTTAGTAATATTAATAATTTAGAAATTATTAATAATAAATAAAATTTTATTAGGATTTACATAATATTGAATTATAAATTACCTAGGCTGACCACTTTAATGACTTGTGTGGGATAGAACTTCATTTTGGTGGGATGATATGGGTTTGGGGGAATAAGGGGCTGGCAGAGTCAGAGAGTCAGAGTCAGTTGGGATCAGAAAACCAGGACTCTTCCTAATGATCGTGGTAGTCCGGGGTGTTAGACCTCACTATGTAACTTATTTCAGGCACACACTGGCCTAGTTTCTGAGCCTTTTTAGGTCTCTTTAGGTTACCACTGAAAGCATCTTAATTCAGTTAAATATGAGCAAATATCAAATGCATGGGATGATTGTACTTGGCCAAGTCCCAAAAGATGGTTTTTCAGTAAATTACAAGCTAAGAAATATGAGAAATGACCTCACCTATTTAGGACAAAGACTAACAATCTCATTATATTTTCATTAGATTTTAAGTTTCATGAGTGTCTTACCTCCCTCAGATAAAAACAAATGTGTGTTTGGACTTAAAGGATACTTCATCAGGTAATGAATTCTTCCAGCTCCTTGGCCAGGCAGATTTATGAGAAATATTGTACAATAAGTTATCAGCTTACTATTTTTCCATTCATAAGTTAGTAAAATTTTAAGGTATATTTAGCTGTCTTTTTTTGTTCAGTAGAAGTTAGAAAAAACCATAATATTTCTTCCAGATGTCCCTTACAAATCTGTGTTAAAAGTAGGTTGTCTTTGACACACTGGACATGGAGAGCATAGGATACCTCACAAACAGAAAGATAAATAGACCAATATGTTGGGAGTTTGCAGTTTCGTTCTTTTAATGCAATGTAATTTGAAGTCCCAAGTTTCATTGACCAAAAATATTTTTTCCACAATTTTGAGATAAAAAGTATGTATTTTTTTTATGTGGATGTGAGGAGAAATGCCTTTTATTTGATAAACAGAACAAATGGGAAGGCTCACTAAGACTGCTTGAGTTCTTTACATGCAGCTTCTTTTTCTTTTGAAATATATCTACCTGATGCAATATATTCTGTGTATACAAGAACAGCATCTCACTCTTAGCATGTGCTTGCATTTCCCAAGGATTACATTTAAACATTTCTGTTAAATACTTTAGTAACCAGTTATTTAAAATGCTATCAGATTTGAACAACAATGTGAATATTTGCTTTCAGTAGAGTAGAAGCTACTTTTTAGAGATTTTTTTCCTGTTTTATCAAGGTATATTAATCTTGCAGTTGTTTTGTATGTACAATTGTATGTGCATATTTAAGTACACTTGCATCCTGAAGTTTTGTTTAGGTTCTCCTAGTCCTTAGTGAAAAAATCTGGAAATATTAATTGGTCAGTGCCTAAAAACCCTCAGATACAGTGAATAGAATAAACATACACCATTGTATTTTATAAAATTACTTTTTTTCCACTGATTTATGAAATATGCACAGAATACCCCCATGTTTACAACCTTAATTACTATACCTTTGTTGTGATAAAATGTGTTTTTATGTTGATTATAAACCAAAGTAGAATAGCACAAAATTAATTTTTAAAAAATTAATTCTTAGACTTGTAATTTACTCCCAGGTTTCTATCAATTTGCTTGGTTTGAATGAAGTACAATTGTTTCAAGTAGGGCAAAAAGGTATACATATCCACAATAATGCCAGTTTTACAAAACAGAAAACTGAAGGCCAGGTCACATTTTCCCCATTTGTCTGGCCCTGGGGAAAAGAAGAGGAAGCTTGATTCTTCCTCATCAGTCACAAATAGAGGCAACACCCTCTCCCCAAAACTTTATATTTACCTTCCAATAGTAGATATTGCAGACAAAGTATTGCTATAGACTTTTACTTTACAAGGTTTACTATATTAAATATGATGCTTCTTACTTTCATGTGTTTATACAGTGCTTTAAAAATCATTTGGAAAGTGAAAAGTACTTCACTTCTTAACTAATTTCAATAGAATTAAATTTATAGACCTGAGTGATAATTTTTAATAAAACATACTTATAAAAATTCTCTAACACAATAAAGATGTGTTTTTCATCATAAGTACCAATATAACACAATAAAAATGTGTTTTTCATGGGTTTTCATAAGTACTAATATTACAAATGTTTCTGTTTCTTTCAATTAGTATTTTTTAAAATTTTATTTTAACATTTTATATTACTTGATTTCAGTTCACAGTTTTCCCAAATGAGTGAAAAGTAGCTTTTGGTTTTTTTTTGTCTGTGCTTGCTCATTGATTATGTTGAGACTTATTTCTAAATAAAAAGGAATGCTTGCTGGAAACTTTCATGAAAAAAAAATGGTGCAGGCTTTCACATGTACTATTTTTGCATGTATTACACAGATGGTTTTGAACATGTTCTTACATTCATCACATGAGCTGATTTAGGGTTTGTGCTGAATAGGCATCTTTTGGTGTTTCAGCTAAATATAATTGAACCTGTACCAAAGACAAAGTGCTGCATGCAGGGTTTGCATACAGTACAGCAGTTTATACAATCTGGCTTTATAAAGATTGATCTGATAAGAATAAAGGAAAATATGACTCAACTTTCATTCCATCTCAGATAGAGAGAAATGTGGAAAGTTTAATGCCGAACTGTGAAAAGATTCAGTAAGTCACCACAAATCACTTCTACTAAGCCAAAACTGGGTAATTTACACAGTACTTTGTGATCTTCAAACAATTTGCAGTGTGCAATTATTCATGCCACAACATGGGGCCGCAGCGTCCAAGCTGCCTGTTTGTTCTACGGCTGAAGCAGAGGTGTTTGAAAACTGCAAGAGCCTACCAAAGGCCCAGAGATCATGGCTAATGTGACACCCCCAGGCCTAATCTTCTTAGAGCACTGGGATAAAATAAGTATCCATTACAAAATCAGCCTTCATCCTGCCCCCTTCTGTGCTCTGCCACTCTGATAGCCAACACGAAGACAATTGCATGATTCTGGGCTTAATCAGGTATTAGGAGCTAATGCAGTACGAGAAGGGGCTAATCTCCATATTTACTCCATCTGTACTTACGGACCTGACTTGCCTGCCCCCGATAGATCAAAAGGAATTGGCAAAAACCAGATTAGAGATGAAGAAAGGAGAGAGAAGTCCAAGAAGTGTAAGAGGCAAAATTCTCTGCTTTCCTCAGTTGTGTATGTGTGTATTAAAGCCATGTGGTCTAATCCCATGGAAACACTTTCCATTGTATTTCTTTTTCTTCTTGTCCCTACCCCCACCTTCTGTCTCCATTTTTAAATATGGAAATTGCCATTGCAGTTAAAATTATTGGTAAGTGTACCACACCATATCTAAGGATCAACTTTTACACAATATATATATATATATTTTAAAGTATGGATTTTGTTTCAGTTTATTATGGCATTTATTTATGACTGACACATGTGTAGAACTCTCTTCTGGGTCCATTTTGAAATCTCATAGCTAGGCAGGACTCATTAATTCTAGGTCTTTGTAAGTGCTCTTTGTAAGTACTACATAGACAATGTACCCTTCTGTGACCTTAAGTTAAAATGAGTGTAAGAAAAGAAAGGAGAAGAAAAAAGTCTCTGTAAAATTAGCTATTTTCCTTTTAGTCACTCTGAAGTAACTGGTTATCTTCTTTCTGTATCTTATCATCTACAATATCTTGGCATTCTCTTCTGAGGCTTTTGCTACAAGCAGATACTTATGATTCCAGAAATGTGGACAGATGGGTAAGGAAAAGAGAGCAAAGGAAATTCACACACTCACCACTGTTGGCAGTCACCTGCTGTTTGTAAACAGTGACATGTGGCCACCAATAATGACCTTCAAGCTAGGAAAAGCATGTACTAAACTAACTCAAAGGCTCTGGTCACCTTGGTTCGGTGATGAGCGAGTTTTATGAAGGTGGGATGCATTCCTTAGCAAGGGTGGAAGAAGCCTGTGCTCAAAAGAGTGCTCAGGAAAGCTGAGGACATTTCAAAGGGTGCACTCTCGTCCTTTTTTGGAAAGCTGACAGACTCACTATTTTTTTGACTCCTTACAAACCCCAAGTGGTGCCAGAAGAGAGCTGTGTTGCTGCCGATTTTTGGCAATAGAGCCCACCTCATTAGAGTGGATTAAGTCATGATGCTGAGAAGGATAAAAGGTGAAAAGCAAAAACAGTGGATGGCGAACACAGAAAGCTCAGAGTGTCATTTGTATGCTGACGCTATTATTGACTAGAGCCCATGTGGTTCACACTTTTCAATTACCGTCTGCTAGAAAGGTGGCCCGTAATTGCAAAGGCTGATGCCAGTGCACCAAATGTCAAGGGAGCCTCCCTAACCCTCATCACCTTTTCTTGATGCTTGACTTGAGGATGTTCAAAGGCAAAAAGCCACAGCCTGCAGATCTCCCTGAGGAAGAAAATATGCCATTTAAAAAAAAAAAAAAAAAAGATAAAACCCCAACAACTCAACCTCCCTCATTTAAAAACCTAGAGTTAAATTCATTATCCTGTGACCTTGTCCTTTACCCTCTGTTTAGCTAGGACATCCACCGGCATTAGTGAGATTATACCGTGAAGATCCAGGGCAGGATTGCATTTTTTAGTTTTGTGGTGCTGAAGTTGTCCAGGTGCTGAACAGCACCAAACTGACAGTGATTGCCAGAGATGCTCTTTCACAGGATTTTTAAAAGGTGGAAAATGGCCAAACTTAGTTTTCCTCTAAACTCCAATAGATATTTTCTCTAGCAGCATAGTGTCACTTTTAACTGAGATGCATTACTTAAGCTGGTATTATGCCATCCCTGCAGGTCCTAGAATAGCCTGTGCACTTTCACCCCCATTTATTTAAAAGCTCAAGTGCACTTTTTTGTACATCTTTATTTCATTATGCATTATTTTTTCACAGCTACAACTAAGGCAGTTATTGAATGACAACAATGAACTATAGCTAAAATATTTTACTCAAACATCCTCAGCAAACTCAGAGCAGACCCAATAATTCAGATTATTTTTTTCATCATTAAAAATTTAGTGAATTTTACTGATGAGTATAACATTTTTTTCTTATTTGAAATATTATTTTCATAATTTCATTTCCTATCAGCAATAAATGCTGGAAAACTATATAGTGTATTAGAAATTTATATAACACAAGTAAGATCAATTTTTACTGAAAAAGGATTTATCTGTTTACATTAAAAAAATACTTTTCCTGTGCTTCTTTTTCAAATTCTTTAAAATATAATTCTAATATATGTCTTTTTTTATATTGACACTTTTTATCATAGACATTTTTTTTCTTTTTTTAAAGTCACTTCAATAATTGGACCAAATCCCTGAATCAGAAGAGAATTTAAGAGTTTTACGTGTGAGTGTTAGCATCTGTTTTTTACAAAAGTGGAATACTTTGCCTTTGCAATGGAAGAATACATGAGAATGCCACATTGGTGATTATTAGGTAGATTTAGTGCCCAGTCATTAATCCAAAGTTATCTTCCAATCTTTTTTTTTTTCCTCAAATTCATCAGTAAAATTAATACTTTTGTTGACTAAGTGTCATACTGAGGTATCTTAGATCCTGATTTCAAATCCTGGAGACACCAAATCAGTTTTCACTTCCAGTGAGAGACAAAAATAATTTGATTCACATGTTGCCTGATGAAGTTTTAAGTAGCTAACATAACAGTTTTGTTGAATTGAAATTAAATTGCATAGAAATTTTCATTGAGTTGTGTGACTAGCTGGAATTTTAACATATTTTCTGTCTATAAATTAAGATTATAATGCTTTCTAAGAGCGTAATTCTACCACTATCAGAGAGGATAGCAGACAAAATTTTGTCACCAAACTTTGTGTGACCTATGTTTCTGCCCCCATTGTCACAAATTACTTTATTTTTGAGCTTTAAAACTAATTTAATTTTGTTCACATTAAGAGATTTTACTTAAACATGGTGATAATATTACTTTTTAGTATACAATACAGCTGCAGCTTATATGTAAATTTACAAATATTTTAATCACCAAAAAAGTTTAAATCTGTTCATCCAGTCTTGAAGACTTTTCATTTAACAGTGAGCTTGCTTGAAAATACTTTGTTTTAATTTCCCTCAGAAAGAAAAAAATAATTTTAGACATAAAACTTCACTGAAGAACTTTCTGCAAATCCAATTGCACTGTCCAAAATTTTTTCAAAAATTTTTTTTTTCCTCTTCTTATTTCTCAGAACTTAACTGTTCAATATTTTGGGGAAATAAGAAGATCTTAGAGTCAAACTGGTTGCCTTGACTTTCTCAGATTTTGACCTCTACTATCAAGTCAATTCATGTCCAAGTTAACATTTACTTTTTTCTCTCTGGGTAAAAGTTTGAATCCTTCAGTCTCTTCTCCTTGCTCCTTTACAGTAACACCTCTGCAAATGGGCTAGAAATATGAAACAGTTTTAACTTCTGTTATTTATGAGCAAATTGTGAGCCAATGCCTTACAAAATGCATCATGGCAATATAATTTTGGAATACAGGTACTTTGAATTCACCAGTGGCGATGCTGTGATCAGATGACAGGCTGAACTTTTTTGAGGCAACTTTCAGAGAAAAAAACTCTGGGCAAGGCAAGGGAAAAAACACGAGAAATTTTGTGTTCTTCCTTGTATATTTGGTGCACAATATTAAAAAATATATGCAAGTTAAATGTACAGTGTGAAGTGGAACCCAGATGTAAGGTGGAAGTTGAGAAGGGTCCTCCTCTATTCTTACATGATGCAGAGCAGCAGATGCAGCAGCTCCATGTGCTAAGAGGTCTCCATAGGAAACAGTTGAGGGGAAACTCTTAAAATTTAGGCAAATATTAAAAACTGGGAAAGTATTCAAAACTATGAGTCTTGTCACCAAAACTTTACTGTCTTCCCCAGGAAAGAAAATAATCTGGATACCAGCTGAGAATCTGGGTGCTCAGCTAACGGTATAACTTTTATTATTATTATTATTTATAATTTGTTTTCAGTCTGCACATTGAAAACCCATATTAATCGTCTCTTTTTTTAAGTCTGTCCCACCTCAGATAAATGAATATCTACTTTAATATTGGACATTTCTCTTGATAAGGAAACCAGTGGAAAAAAATCTAGGAAACAATAAGTGCCAAATGGTATTTATATATTTATTTATTTAATTTCTTTATTCTCCAAAGAGAATATTGTTTAAAATTTGTCTCAGAATAATTTTTGTGATTAACTCTTGGTCTGTGACAAATGAAACCAAATTTTGCTCTGAAGCTAGGCTTGACTGGACATACATGTATATAGGTATAAATATACATGTATTTATGATTAAATGGTGATTATGGTCCCTAGGATAAAATGTTAGTTTTCTTATATATAGATTAAAAAAATACTCCTAATCTAGGCTGGAAAATTGGCATTTCTCTGAGTATTAAAACCAGTGAATAACTGTGAAGACACATAAGACCAACAGTGACAGTTCAGCTAACTTAAAAGAATTCATTGAAGGTAAGTCCAGTTGCTCTTTTTAAAACAAAATTTCCTACACTTACTTGAAGCACTATATGTTTTCAGCTTTACACAATCAACTAGCCTAATAACTTGCTCTTTCATTCTGTAAATTCTAGATTTTAAGTGCCATGAAGTTTAATACTAAACCTAAGTTTATTTACCATGTGGTTTTGACTATTAGAGATTCCATCTGCATTCCAGGGCAACTGAGTGCCAAGAGACAAATATAAATTCAGAATTTCTATGTCTGGAGTTCAGAAGTTGCAAGCAGCTGTGTCCCCCTATAGTCTGGGAAAATATCTATTCTGTTATGCTTTGAAGATGTAACTTCTGGTCTTCACAACCTTGTGAATAAGTAGTGATGACAAAATTTTGCAGAAAAATGCCAGTGAACAGGAAAGGACTACATTTCCTTGGAAATCTAAAACACTTTCACTTGATTGTCCTGAAAGTGGAAATGGAGTGAAATATGCGCTGTGTTTAAATTTAAAATTACATTCTAAATTTTTCATTCAGTCCAATAGTATGATTCAAAGTCTTAAAAAAGTTTATTTTATTTAGTTTTAATGTGGAAATTATTAGAATTGAGAAACAACAAAATTTCACTCTCCTTTTTCCCAAGTCTCTGCTTATCACTTTCGAATAATTATAACTTCGTTTTCTTTGAGATAGATGCACTGATACTATGTGGATATGGAAAGGACATTTTCAAAGGCAAGTCATTGACAGGAAAAAAAAGGTTTGCTGTTCCCTTTATTTGCCCCTAATATTTTCCCTTTTAGTTACTAGCAGCAGTGTCATATTAAATGACTTCCCCCTTTAAACTGTTAAGTGGTGCTAGTTCAGTTTTAGCGGTAAGTCGCCAGCAGACTCGGGGGACAAGTGCTATCTCCTATGGCCCTGAAAATTGATATTGAACATGGAAGGAAAAATCTCACAAGCTGATAGCAATTAGCTAAAAAGGATTTGCGACTCCATGATTCATCACACTAGGGGATCAAAGTCATTTACAGAGAGTGTTTCTACAGTCCCTGCCTGCTGCTCTAAAGATATACCTCTGTTTATCTCTCACACTGCGGTGTGACATTTCCTTTTTTAAGAGCCCATTTTCTTAGAAATGAAACACTGGGCTGCTGCAGCACAGGCAGTCTTTGATTCTCCACTGACTGCCTAAATGACACGATGGCTCTAATGGCACAGCTTTAGCAGGAGCTTGCAAAGGGAATTGGACTTATTATTTACATAAGTGGACTAACAGGTCAGGTCTGGTACTTGCTTGTAAAAATGAGGACAGGGTCTTCTCATGGCAAGTGGTGTAAGGCAGGTCTCTTGGAGCTTTGTGGAGTTTTTATGATTTTTTTGTACGCCAGGAACACTGACTTTCAAAATTAACTCTCACATTCTATATATGTTTTTAGAACCACTTTACAACAGAATCCCACATATTTTTATCAGAGGATTAAAAGAGATCTACTCAATACCAAAGACTTTTCTGGGGATTTTTTTTTTCCAGAGAAGAATTATACTCATCTGTCCTTCCAAAATTCCCTCTAACACTTTGAGAACAGTTTAATTGGTCAAAATGTAATTTTGCTTTTATAATAGTATGATATGAAAGGAAAAGAAATAAAAGAACAACAAATACCATTATATTTTGCCATTTCTAGGACCAAAGTTTCCCTTCTAACTCAGTAGTAGGAATTAGATTTGTTTCTTAGAGCCACAACCTGAAATCATGGAGGTCTTATAACTTCTACAGATTTTTTTTAACTAAGGCTGGAAACACTGAGTTCCTTAGTGGAAGGCAAAATGGCATTTATTCAGTGATAATATTGTTATAGACTTTCTCAGGTTTATTTTGGTCAGAGTTTTACAAAGGGGTGACATTTTTAGTAGCCTGATCCTAACTGCTGGCTGTCTCACTCCTTTGATAGTGAGCATTAAATGCATATAAAAAGCTCACAATGATGAGGTGATATTTACTCTTAAGTGGTATCTTCTAATTAATACCTATTACTTTGTTGTGAATCCAGCCTTAGAAACAACAAATTTCCTAAGACTTAATGGAGGAGGGGATAATATCAGGCTTTTCTGTGACAAAATCTGGGAGGACACACCAAGGTTACCAGGATGTTCTGCTAGTGAGGGACCTCAGCCTATTGCTCTGAGACTTGGAGGGGCTCCAGAGGTAATAGGAGACAGCAGAGAAACAATAGTGAAACAACTTAAAGTGAAACATCCTTTAAGAAGGTAACAACAAGTTTGCAGAGGACAGCAAGCTGGTTGGTGTAGTTCACATGCCCTGAGGGATGCGATGCCACCCAGGGGGACCTGGACAAGCTCAAGGAATGGGTACATGGGAGTGCCATGTGGCTTAGCAAGACCAAGTGCAAGGTGCTGCACCTGGGCTGGGGCAATCCCTGGTGTCAGCACAGGCTGGGGGATGAACAGATTCAGATCAGCCCTGCCGAGAAGGGCTTGGGGGTGCTGATGGATTGAGAGGCTGGACATGAGCTGGCAATGGATACTCCTAGCCCAGAAATCCAATTGTGTCCTGGGCTGCATCTAAAGCATTTTGACCAGAAGGGCAAGGGAGGCGATTCTGCCCCTCTGCTCTGCTCTCCTGAGACCCCACCTGGAGTGCTGCATCCAGCCCTGGGGCTCTCAGCACAGGAAGGACATGGACCTTTTGGAGCAAGACCAGAGCCAGGGGCACAAAAACACCTCTCCTAGGAAGACAGGCTGAAAGGGCTGGATTTGTTCAGCCTGGGGAAAAAAAAAAAAAAGAAGAAAAAGAGGAAAAGAAGAAAAATTGTGGTAATTCAGAGCTTAAAGGTAGCTTACAAGAAAGATGAGATCGCACTTTTTGGGAGGGCCTATTGTGATCGGACAAGAGGTGGTGATTTTAAACTGAAGGAGGATATATTTAGATTGGACATAGAGCATGAATTCTATACAAGATGAGCGAAACACTGGAAAATACTACCCAAAGAAGTGGTAGATGCCCGTCCCTGGTAATGTTCAAGGCCAGGTTATATGGACAAGGGTCTGAATAACGTGATCTAGGGAAAGATCCAAGGAGAGTTGGACAAGATGACCTTTAAAGGTCCCTTCCAACCTAAACCATTCTATAGTTCTGTGATAATATACCCTAGAAAACACAGCAGACCAAGAAAGTCCTTTCTTGTGTTGTTGAACCATTTTTGTTTCATTTAGTTTTTTGTAGCTGTGAAAACACTCTAAGTGTGTGGGATTTATATACAAGTATGTAAATTTATTTACTTATCTTTCTATTAATTCAGTGGCTTAAATTAGGCTTATCTTAATATTTCCCAAAACATTTTGATATTTTGGAATTAATTCTTAATAATTCTTCAAGTACTTTCATATGACATGAACAAGTATACCCCTGTTCTTCTGGTAATCTTTGTTTCATTTATTTGCTTTCCACTGACCCACCCCTCCCCACTGCCTTCCCAGAAAACAGCTTTGTAAGTCCACCCAAATATCTGCAGGAGCACTACATAGGGCCTACACCTGAAGGATCATGAGTATGTATCTGTTAGGACAAAGACTGCAAGCAGAACTTCATTTCAGAGATGGAGATTTGTATTTTATTTTAGATGTTAGTGCCAGTATCTGCTACTGTGATTATTTTTTGTGCAGGCTGCCTCTGGTAGCTTCCTGCTTTGACTTTTTTTCCCCAGTAACACCTGGAAAGTGGTTTATTACAGAATTTTGTGTGTTAAAACCAATCTGCTTCAGGATCTCTTCTTACAGGAAGGAAATGTTTCTTTGGATTCAGTGCTGTAGCTTGCAGGTATCTTACACATTATTACATGAAAACCTCAAAAAAATTTTTGGCACGTACCTTGGAACCAAGTAGATTTGGAAGATAAACAATCAGGACACTGGTTTGTGTGCTCAAGAAAGGCACGGGGAGAATAAACCCAGAACTCACATTTCTTGTGTTACAAAGGCAGAAATGGATCCCTCATCAGCTGGGGAAATGTAGTCCCACAAGAAGTGGCCATGTCCAGTCTCAGTCTGTTATCACATATGGTAAAACCAGCAGCATATTCCTGCAAGATGTTGATGTTGCTCCTCTTTAGAGCCGCAGCAGAGTGCTCTTGACAGTGTTCCCCCAGAGTCACCCTACCCTGCCACTGCCAGATGGTGCTCACATCAAGTGCACAGCCAGCACTAACCTGCTCTTCCCCAACCTGTGTGAATCCCTTGAAATGAGAGGCAGAGATTTTCCTTTGGGTCCTATGCAGAGGAAAGCAAGATAATTTCTCTTCTTGGTGGCTGACTCATTTGTTTCCAAGTAATTTCTGCAGCTGAAATGGTTGTGCAAAGAGAGTGAAAGCTGTTACTTAAAATCTGTTCCTCCCAACAAGCTCAGTAGGAGAGGGAAGTGATCCTTTTGAGGATATTCATTGAGCACCATTCTTGTAAACCAAATGAGTATGGCTGAGACAGTCTAGTGGACTAACAAGACACTGAAGTCACTTACTAAAAAATTCAGGGTCTGAAGGAGTTAAAATACATTTGTTTCTGTGCCGCTGATGCTTTGGAAAGGGCATAACTATACAAGAAGTAGTTGAGGAAATAGGGTATGGGTTGCAGTGAACTCATATTCAAGAGAGAACTAAGGATTCAGAATTAATTTTTTCAAAATATGACAGTTTGAGGGATAAAGAGGGAAGTCTCAAGAAAGCTCAAAATATTCAGCTAATGCATCTCTGCTAAAACAATAAGTACTAGTTTCATTCTTGCAGAAAGAAGAATTGGTTGCTATATATTTTTTAGGATAATTTTTGTCATGTAGAAACAGTTTTATTAAAAGGTATTTCAAATTTTTTATTTTATTTTATTTTATTTGAATTAATTATTTATTTTATTTAACAATCTGGTGTTTATGAGATTTATCATTGTACTGGAACCTGGTAGATTTAAACATGTTTTAGCTAAATTCATGAAAATATTTACTACTACAATAAGCTAATGATAAATTGAAATAGTTTACTCTGATTGATTAACAGTCTTGCATGCTCTCTAATTTTAAAAATCCAAACCCCAAAACCAGACCAGAAAGTGTTTTTTGTCAGCCTGGGAAAAAATAAATTCATTGTCTTAAACATGTGAACTCCTAGAATCAGAGAATATTTATTTTTAAGGTATCTAAATAAGTCAGAAACATTAAAACAGGTGGTTGTGAAGCATCATGCAACTATCAAGCTACACCCATTTTTGTCAACTAAAAATCTGGCCTAGTAGTAGTGTATGTGAATGACTACATGAATTCCTGAATTATATGACCTATATAAACAGTTCCTGTCCTGTTCATAATGATTTCTATTCAGTCTCAAAATAAATTGCATTTCTGCATGTAACCAAAGTTCATGACATGTTTAGAAATGTGCCGTCTTTGGGCTCCAGTCTTTTTAAATGAACATTTAAGAGACCAAAGATTTCCTCAAATAAATATGCAGGAAAGCAAATAATAAAGAGACCAAATGCAGTTAATGTATTTGTCATTACTTACTCACATATGCCTGAAGCATCTCTTTTTGCTTAGACTGCACATATGCAAAATTAAAATATATATATTTCCCACTCTTTATTTCTGAGCTTTTTGCATGTTAGAAATGATTTAACTCTGAGACCAATTTATAAATTTGTTTGTAAATTATTTCTAGTTGCTTCCTCAATTAAAATTAATTTTATCTGTAAAATGCATTCCTCCAATTATCTGTGGTTTTTTTCTTCTCTCCCTCCAGCATAAGGAGGTCCTATTTCCTTTAATATTTTGTCATTATTTCCCATCCTTGTATTAGCATTTTTCCTTCTCCTGCTGGTGGCAATGATGACATAATGATGGCAATATGACTGCTTCTGGGACTCCTACATAAATAAGGAAATAGCCAGCTTTGTCACCTAAGGAAAGGTAATATCAAATTGCATCCAATCTGTTTTCCTTCCATGCACGCACATGCATGAATCTACTGTGGTAACAGGGAATCCTATGAAATTTTTTTTATCCTTGCCTTCATGTTTCATCTCAAAATATGGCAATGGTTGTAATTATTGTGTCTTTTGTTCCATTAGATTTGTTTTTCCAAGACTGTACTTTGATACAATGTCAATGAAAGTAAATTAATAAAATTAGTGATGCCAAAATCTAAACTCCCATTGAGAAAGTTTTTACATGAAAATTGTGTTCTACACTACCTTTTGCTGATTTTGAGATGGATTTTCATAATTTTTCAGAAATTTTTAAATAATTAAAATCAAGACCAAAATGTTATGCATTCAAATACAAGTGAAAGAAATCTCTGAACTATTTTTGAAAGAAAACTGGCTTCTGTGATTGTTGTGTGGCAGATGTCATTTGTTTGTATAAAAAGCTTTCCTGTCTTTCCCGATGGTTGATGTTCCTATGTCCAGGTACAGCGTATTATTTGACCACATTTTTAAACACGCAGTCAGTGTAAGTCACTTCAGAGCATGTTATTAGAGCTATTTCTTGCCTCTGGCTGATGTCCCAGAAGAAGATGATAAATCATACACTAATGCTATAGAAGGGGAAAAAAAAAATCAATGTTCAAAACTTCCACGGTCAGCTTTACTCAGGACAACTAAACTCTACAGTGACAAAATACTGATGATGTCATCAATAAAGTAAATTAATGCTGTGAACAACTAAGAATTGTGAACTGCCTTGCAGCATCTTCTAGAATATGAAGAAAAGTTTTTGAGAACTAAAGTTGCAAAGTCTAGCAATTTTTGGACTCCTAGAGCAAGGTGAGATTCATCCTTAAAAGGCAGTGTCAGAGAATACAATTAACTTTTTTACAAGCAGAACACATGTGTAGGCAGCAACAGGATCAAGTCTTGGGATTTTGCCTCTTCTGCAGCCCACTGGTAAAGACAACTGGACCCCAACCACTACAAAAGCAATAGTTAGACATAGTTTTGTGTATGTGTTATTAGTCTGAATTCATAGAGAATTTCATGTACTTATTCTAGAACTGGATTTCAGCAAACAAATGACCACTGAAAGATATTTAATTAGCCAGTTTCAAAATCAAATATTATATATGAGGTCTTTAGAAAACAGGTTCACATACTACTCATTAGAGTGACCCATTTTACATGTAGCTCCCCTGGCAACTGGCAGGGAATGATGGCCCCAACTGATTTCTTCTAAATATCTCCCCTGCCTTAATACTGGTACCAGGAGGCTCTGTAAATGATCCCAATCTTACCTGCTACTGAAAGCAAATGGGACTTCATAGATTGACATGCCTACAAAACTTCTGCAGTCAGAGTTAGTCTCAGGGCTGGCTGGGAAGTGTGATCGTTCTAAAGGAATCCCAGTCCTAGAAAGAACCAGGACAGCTGCAGCCAGTGAATATTACTTAAAGTGCATTTCATCAGCTGCAAAATTGATGTGTCAGTAATTAACCAGGTCAGTTGCATGTCATTAATTATGCTTGCATGTTCAACGTAGAGCAAAAAAGGCACTGTTTAAGAAAAAATTCCAAGGAGTAATAACATTACTTGGGGAGATAAAGACAAGGCATAAACTCCAAGGTGAGATTGTTTGTTTAAAGCAAGATGAAAAATCACTATCTGACATACATCTAGGGACAGCTGTATCCTGCAAGGAAGAGGAACTCAGTGATATTTCCTTATCACTAGATTTTGTAATCATGTTAGAACTCAACCTGAGAGTCAAAATAAAATATCCTTTGTAAGTTAATAATATTGAATAGAGCAATTAATCACAAGCACATTTATTTCGTGCAGGAACTGAAAAACTGTGTGCTATTTACCCTACAGAAAAAGACATAAAATTCAAGCCAAAAAAAGCAGCTGATATACTAAGTATGAAGCATGAGGAAAGTTGCTCCTCAAAGCAAATTTCAGCCTGCCAGGAGCATGTGTCTGAATCAGGTGAAGTGCTGAAAGTACACCAGGAAATGACAAAGGTGAAATCAAAATCTGCCCTGGGTGAAGTGAAAACACAGACAGAGGTTAGACGAGGGAGAATATGATTCTTGTAATCTGCTATTTAGTTTTAAACGAGAGATATTTTTTTTTTCAGAGTACGGAGTGCATCAGCAGAAGAGGATCACTATTACATCCTATCCTGGCATTAATCTGACGGATATTGGGAATTCGAGTAGCAGGAGGAGAGTGGGCTGCTCTGGAAAAATTCTGACAGCACATGAAATGAGGGGAGTAAAACATCTGAAATCAGGAAGCTGGGGGATGGTCTTGATAAAGCTGTGCTAAACTGCTAGTTGTTAGCTTGTGAGCTTTTCAGGTAAACTAGAATCATGTCCTTGATGATAAAAATATTTTAGTTCCAAACTTATTTAATTTATTGGAAGGGAAGGGAACTATTAAATTCTTTCAAGATTTGATAAATACAAAGGGAAAAGGAAACCTCGTTTTGAACTTAGTTGTTAGACTACTCCAGGTCAATACAGAATTTGAGATGATATGGACATATATATCAATAAATTAAGAAATGCAGTCTCTCGAATTTTATTGCTATTACCCAAATGTCAGGGGTATCCCCACACTGGCCCTCACATTTTGGGTGCTGGAACATCGCCTTTCAAAAACTCCCAGAGATGTCTTTGAAAATTTTTGTTCTTTCCTTCCATGTTTGTAACTCCTGAGTTTCTCATATAATATCTTGATGATCTTTTGAAAGGAACAAGAGTTCAGAAATAGAACTATGATGGAAGATAAAATATGATTTTTCAGAGAGAAACTGAATAGGAATCAAAAGTACTGAAAAAGATTATTGTAGTTAGGACTTTTATCAGCATATAGGTAAATACATGTATGTATAATAATATCAGGGGCTATGTGTGTCTAAATTCTGGATATGACAAAGACATCATGTTTGTCAAGACAAGAGAAGGAGAGGTGATGTCTGAAAGAGTGGGAAGATTATGGTTTGGTTTCAGTACTGAAGAAGTTTTTAGAAAATTCTTTTATGAGTTTTAAATCTGTGTTTTAATCTTAATTTCTTTCACTACTTTAGATACCAAAATAGGCCTTTATGCTCTGCAGTAACTAGGGTCAATTCTTACAAAGTCAGTAATTTTCCAAGCTAATTTTGTCCATTTTTAATACAAATTAGATGATTTCGTCAGTCACACGGTTGCTTAACATTTATTTGAAATCCAGAGTGGATGATGTCCTGTCCCTCTGAATAGTTCTGATTTGGTTTGCTCTTCTAAGCCTCCTTGTGAGAGTTTTCTAGAAAGGTATTTTCCCAGTGTGGTCCCTAAGAAAGCCTCATGCAAATGAACAGTATAGTCTGTACTTCCCTGTTCATGTTACAGAACTCATTTCTTCCTGTGCTTGTATACTTATATGGACTCAGAAAGTTTCATGTGGCAAAATTTTTTTGTTCACAAGATAGTTAAGACTTATCTTGCCTTTGGTTTGCATTAGACTGTAGGTAAGTTTTCACTGTTAAATACTTATTTTTCTTGGGGTACCCCACAATCAAGCATAGGGTTTCTGGTTGTATTGTCAACATTACCAAATCCAGTCATTGTGTTGAACCTAGTAGAGATTTGGAAGTTCTGCATCAATATGCAGAAATCGCAGACAAAACTCCTGTGCTAGAAAAACAAAAGATGTGTGAGCTCTATTGAATGAACTGTCCCTAACCCCTTAGAGGAGGTTGTGAATTCTCTGCTCCCCCAAACCAGGTTCAACCTCTAGGTATTCTAAAGACACACTCTTTAGACCTGAGACCAATAAAAGAAACACAAGCCTCCACAGGAGACAAAGTACATGTGTTAGAGCTGTTCAAGTTGATCACAGCATCAGGGAAATACTGGAAGCTTCATCTGCATGCTGAGGCTAAAAATATCTCTATTTGTCTTCATCTGGCTGAAACAGTTCTAATACCATAGCAAGAGGCTTGGAAGCTGCAGAGCAATGAAGACAGAGATTCTTCTTTTTTTAAGAAACTCCATCCTCTTTCTTGTCTTTTTCTCACAACGTTGAGGATTTCTGGGAGTGAGACTCTTGATCCTGGACACTTGATTACCTGCTACTACATGGGTTTCCCGTGATGTGAGAGTGTGAGTGTCCCAAAAAGACCCAGCGAAAAAGTGGAAGCCAGTCATGTACATACTGAATCTCAGAGAAACCTAGTAATAGAGGAAAAGAGCTGTTTCTGGGATGGAAGTGTTCTACAGGGAGAGTTTTTCCTACTCTGTTAATTTTTCTCATCAGTCTGGACTCTCCCCTACCTGCATCAAACCTTTTTAAGCACCTCTCTGTGAATAAACACACCTAGCATTAATCCTTATAAAACTGATATTTTCAATAGTGTTAATGGCAAACTAGATGAGCTGGGTTATATCAAAAGCAGTTATTTGAAATAATTAGTTAACATGAGGTCTTACCAGGTGGTAAGCCCTCAAGCATATAGCAGTGGATTGTACTGCTTGGAACTGTCAAGAGAAGAAGATACTAGAAGCCCATTTTGTTGCAAATGATGCATGAGATCATGTAATAATACCTCTGAGAAATAGTAATAATGTTGATAAGAGATTTTATCTTTTAGCAAAGAATGTGTAAAAATTAATGTGGGGGCTGGGCCACCAGGAATAAGTGTCTCCCCCTTCCTAACTTGTTGAATGTTGTTCCATAGCTTCCATAGCCAGACTTCCAGCAAATCCAAAGTAACTTTTTATAGAGTAATGGTAGTACTGTGTAACCTGGACTGGTGCTGAGTATATGTCTTGCCCAGCCTGTTTTGTCTTTTCTTAAGTGGTGGCATTTGGTTAATGTTTGAGTAACACGGGAAAAAGGAGAAGAAATTACTTTGGTGTTAATGTCTTTCGAAACAGATTGGAAGCAGAAAAATGTCCCAAATTCCCATAATTTTAATTTTATAGATCCACAGTTGAGCTACTTAAGACTACCAGAACATGCCCTGGCAAAACCTTTGTATTTTTCTACTATAAACTAAGCATAAATTCAGTGGTAGATGACAGATTACTTCATATACCATGCAAGCAAGCCTAGACAATAGCTTTAGCCATGACTGATTGCCTTGCTGTAACCCACTTTATGTTAAATGTATTCTTGCTGTTCAATTCCACAACTGTAATTTTGTTCTTCTGCACCGCTCAGCCCTCTGTGGACTAACCAGGTTCCTTCAGTAATGATTTCTTTTCTATTGTATTGTTTTCTGCATAATCAAGTTGGTAGGTAGGGGTTTAGGTGACACAGCCATCTGTCAAGTTCATTTGCTCTGAAAATGCAAGAAATAATGGCCTCTACAACTTGGGGCTATCTGTTATAAAGGAAGAATATCAGCTTTTACCCTGCACCATCTTCTCATCTTTTCAAATTATCATTTTTTCTACTTTCTATATAAAATACATAAGGTTCTCTTGACATGACTGATTGGTGAAAAAGAAAGCTATCACATGTCCACCTTGTATTGCAATTTATGCAAGCAATCCAATTAAGGAGAAGCAGCTAACATCCAGACTAATGTGCCTGTCGTGAAACTAAAGAGAATGCTGCAGACTGCTCTGCTCAAGTGTTATCACTGCTGGTTCTCTGACATGCTAACTGCTTTCTCCTTGAAGTTTGCATAATGTGTAAATGTTAGGGAGTTTGCATGCCACAAAGGAAAGGAAAAACAGTTATTCATTTTCCCTCCTCTAAAATAAAATGCTCATAATAATTCTTATAAGGAGCCTTTATCAAATTGTATCTTTTTGCTGAAATGACATGCACTTGGTAGGAAAGACATAAAAAGCTGCCTGTGTGTTCTTAACCTTTTTCAGACACAGTGGAAGCCAGCTGGAATAATCTAGAAATTATTCCAGTTTTCTGTGTAAATGTATGGAGGCAGCAGAGTTGTTTATACAGCAGAATAACTTTTATCCAACATCATGACAGTAGATCTGGGAACATCCTTGTTTCTCTAGGTCAGAGGCACCTTTACATTGGACCCCTTTACGACTGGCTCTCCTAAAATGCAGAATGACAATTGCTCATACTGAGCAAAGACCTCAAACGGTGTGATTAGAAACAAAACCATTTCCAGATGCCATTATGTGGTGCTAGTGAAACATGAAATTTTCTGCTCTTATGAAAACATAATTATTAAGTGGGATGTCACACTTTTATCACAATTTTACCAAACCAATTCTCCCATCACCTGCCTCTTAGGGCCATTGACGTGTGATAAGACCCTCTGCTGGATGAGAGATTCCCTGACAAGGGAACAATTGCTGTTGTTCACAGCACGTCAAATAATGAACCTGAACAGCAGGTGCAAAAAGTGATAAACCCACTAATGAAATTAGTTAGCATCAGTAGCTACCTACTGAAAATTTCCAAAATATCAAATCAGTCTTAATTTCTGAACAAAACACAGAAATATTGCAAATAAGCTGTTTTGCTCTATATTCCTGCCCTGAAGTGCAGAATTTGATGTCTGTTGTATCAGTGCTGTGTAACACATTTAATGCAGAATTGAAATTTTTTTCTTCAAATTGTCCATGGCATTCTATAAACTGTGCTCTGTCATTGTCACAGAAATTGGGCATGAAAAGCCATGCTCATCCCATAAAGAATTAATTGTTCTATCCAAGCTTACCTGTAATTCAAATTTAATGTGCTGCTTTACCACAGAATACTACTCTCTGTTCCATATACACTCTCTGGTACTCTCTGGACCATATACATATATGTTTCATATGTTTCGTTTTAGGGATGTATTTTAAGCATTTTAGAACTTGAGTGTTGAACACTACACACTGTGTAGTGCATTTATAATCAGTTGCAAAGGTGATTTTGGAAGTAGAGTGCAATGTGGTTAATGTGATTAACTTAACCTGTTGAAGTCTGGGCTAGATACATATTGCTCTATGGAATGTTCAGGAAAATTCCATTTCCACCTGGGACCAGTCACAGTGCCTCAGACGTTGTTGTTTTCCTGGAAATCATTTCCACTGGCTAAGCAAAAGGCAGGTACCTGACTTTGTGCCATACTGTCTTCTGGATTTTGGAGTATAATCTCACAGAATACAAAGTCATAAGTCAGTTCACAGTGGAAGTGAATGTCCACTATTTCAGTGTTAAATTAATAAACCTGGGAATAGAAAAGCATCAGCACCACGTTTGTATCTCAAATCTCCCATGAATTCTTTTTGTCTGTCACTTACTTGTAAACCTTTTAAAGGTATCTGCTTATACTATTTATATAGTAGACCATATCACATTATTCCTATTGATCAGAATTTCTAGTTGAAGATGCCCAAATTTTACAATTTAGGTTTCAAATATTTGGAGAAAAACAACACGTGATATAACACTGATAAAATTAAAATTATAATTATAATTATGTGAAAAAGTGTTATCCTCATCTTTATTCAGTGCACAATGGAACACACACACATACAAAGAGACACACAGCTCCCACGTAATAGGGTTACACTCTGTGAAATTCAAACTAGCTATAAACAAGTGCACCTCCTGTCAGAATTTCTTTGATCTTGGTTATTAAAAGAATCTTAAAAATAGAGAAAATAGACCTGGACTTAAAGAGACATGAACTAGATCCGGGCTAAAACTGGCACAGAAAAATAGAACCCAGTGTTAAAATACTGCAGGGAATCTTATGATGCCTGCAGAGAAAATGCCATTTTCATAGAGAGTGTGCTAGGCTGCTCACACAAAAGAGACTGGTTTTATAGCTTGCAGTGGGAATTTTTAAGAAGCATGAACAGCTAGCTGAAAGAGCAATAAGCTAACAACTAAGTGTAATTCTGGATTAGTTTTCTGAGAATTATTTGTTTGGGAATAGTTGTTAGAGTTCTATACGACAGAAAACATGATGCCCAAGAATCAGCAAGCATCTGAGGATGGGTATTCACGCTATCATCACCTTGCCTTCTGGTGCTTGGGTGGATTTATAGCAGGGTGAGGTGAAATAAGTGGAAATAGGACCAGCAAGTTCAAGTCGTGTTGTGAAACAACAGGGATACAGAGCTGTGCATCTGGATACAAACTGTCCAAAAACACCAAGGCCTTTCCACTCCCTGTGAAGACAATCCTTTCCTTGGCCTCAAGTGACCACAGAGCTCAGCCTGGCTCTTCAAGTTATTTGTTTTTTCACAGGCAAATTTGCATGTCTAGTCTCAGACTATTTCATTTCAGAGTGTTAAGTGGGCTTTGCTGAAAACCACAGATGTGGGCTTTGGCTCTTTACATTATGTAATTTGGAAACCTTGGCTTCATGTTTTATGCAGAACTCAATTTAGATATACATATAGTATAGTTAGACTAAAGAACCACACTCTAAAAAACAGGATTCAAAATGACTTAAAATGGTTTATTATGTTATTAATACCTCATCTGGATTTCAGTACATTATCATTTTAGATAGATAGTTTATTAGATGACAGTCAAAGCTTTTACTATGATAGATACCCCACAACTGAGAAAGTGAAATCCACAAAATATAAAGCATTTTAAAGGTATGGGATTTCTGAGAAAGTACAGAGAGACTTCCTCAAAAAACAGATTTTTTTCAGCACCTCTTAGTTGAGCATGTACAGTCACTTATTCCTTCCGATACTAACAGTTGCATAAAGTATTTATCTGCAAACTCCAGGTCTAATTTACACAATTATTAAATTGGATGTTGTATATATACCTAGTAGATAGAATCAATCCACAAACTCAAGTTTTGATTATTAGGATTATAATTTTAAAGAAGATTAAACCTAGAAAGAATTTAAAAGTTTATGATAACTGCATTTTCTAGCCAGCAGCTGGTACCAGATTTAAGGTACTGTAAGTTTCTAGCATATTTTTTTCTTTTTAGATAGAATATATGCCTTTTCTCCACCAATATCTAAAAACTTTTAGCAACTTCATCTTCAAATACTTAATGCAAACACAACATCTAAAGTGTATACTCATGTTTTCCTGGGACCTCAAAAGGCAGCTATAAATGTTGTAATTATTCATACCATTTATACCAGTATCAGTTCTATCCTTAGAGCTGTTTTATTATATTATCTGTTAGCAGTCATAAATCTAATCTTTACTAATAATAAACATTCAATGGTATAATTACGACATGCCACTTTGATGTCCCATTAGAATTTTGGAAGTGAAAGGAAGTAATCCAAGGTAGACTGTGTTGAGCAAATCTGACCACATAAAATATATATTTTGAAATAATTAAATTCAGTTAAACCCCAATCCAATGCTGTAAACAAAGAAAAACCTCATTGCACACATCTGTTCTTAGAGGGGTGCTTAGGGCCTGTGGGACAAAAAAATATAGCTAGGTGAGAATTAGATCTTATGTTACGGTGAAAAATAGTCTTCTTTATTTCTTTAATGAAATGGAAACATATTGTTAAATATTTTCTCTTAAAAATGATTGAAATATATTTCTTCCGACTGATTTTTTAATAATATGATATGACATAAAATAAAGGCAATGAAATAGAAATAATTTTTAAATGGCAAATTTCACTTTCAAGATAACATATTTCAAAGTCTGCTTTAATTTTTTTAAATGTAGTATGTCATGAAGAAAAATATTTCCATGAAACCCAATCTTTTGATGAATTTGTAAATAGGACTTACAGAGTTTGCTTTTCAGAGTTTTAAATTTTCATTAAAATCTCAAAAGGGAAAAGTTTGTCATTTTTTGCACATTAATACCAGAAAGATTTTTCTAACTATATGTTGTGGAAAAGAATAATTTTGACCAGTTTTGTTTGAAACTTAGTAACTTCTGACCCTCTGCACAGAGTTCTGTCCCTGGCGTAAAATTTCTAGTAATGGTCAGCTGTGTTTTGCATCAGTGACCCACCCTCAAAGAATTATCATCTCACTGGGTTTTAGAATTATGTTCTGGACAGCAGATGTGTGGGCAAATTTTAACATTTCAAGAGTGATATTCAAAGAATGGTTCAGATTGGAAGGGTTGTTAAAGATCATCCAGCCCCACTGCCATGTGAAGAGACACCTTCCATGAAACCCATCCACGCTGGCCCTGAGCAATTCCAGGGATGGGGCAACCACAACTTCTCTGAGCAACACATTCCACTGTTGCACTGTCTTTTTCTGAATAGGAGATTAAGTTTATTGGCAGACACTGAGTGTACTTCAGCATGCCCTGCTGCTTGAGAGGGAAGATGTCACTGGTCACTGGGTAGGTGACACATTGCTTCTGTGCAAGACAGCAGCTCCTGGCTCTGCTGACTTCAACACTTAGTGAGGACCAGGATAGGGGATCTGCTGCCATTCTCAGGAAGTCGTGGCTTCCTGCCCAGTTGTGTTCAAGAGAATATCTGTGTCGAGGTTTCTGGATCTGGATGTGAATATAACACCTCAGGTTTGGTTTCATGGTACCTAAGTTTGGAGAAGAAGAATCTGAGATTTTCCAGGTTAAGTATTTATTCTCAGATATATGATTAGCAATGTTATAAAGCCTCTCAGATTTATAAAATGGACAACTATATCTCAAAGAACTAGGCCTTCAGAAACCAAATGAGCACATTTTTGTCATGTCAAGGAATGGGTAATTTTGAAGACAGTGAATGACACTTCTCTGGCAATTATGCATTCAAGCCCAGCCACTCTAGGTTAAATCTAAACAGATATTTAAAAAATGAAAATAACTGAATTAATTTTGGGTAGTGGTTGCAAAGTTTTCATTGAACCTTTCTATGAAAATTCAGCTAATGCCAAATAAGCATGATGAAAAATAATAACGCTTTAATTCAACAGCATCAAAAAATAAAAGCAGGAGTATTTTATGAAGTTTTGACAGCTTCGTTGCTGGTTCTGTGTCTATGTATATGACAAATCCTCTAATCAACAGGAGTCAAACATATATGATAACTTTAAAATAAGTTTCTACTTCTATCACAATTTTCATGCCATTTTTTTAATTGCAGCAGCTTTCTGTTTCTCTTCAATATTTTATTTTCTGAAGCAGTCTTTAATTTTCCTTTCTACAAAAAGGGTTACTGCAAGGAAGTCTTTTATAAATTACTGTTATAAAAAAGAAAGGAGAAGTAGTGAGAAAGGAAGAAGACAAATTCCATAAACTTGTGCATAAAATTAACTCTAACACTTATTAAAGATCCCGGTTCAAACCCCTACCTGTGATAATCTGATATCCAAAGCTAAGATGCTTCTTAATGTCCTGTGTGGTTTATTTGTGAGAGACTTGTTTTCTGCTGTTTGACTGTTAAAATGTAGTGTTATTTTGGTGTCACCATTTAAAATTTTCCAGATGAAAGCTGGAACAAAACATAACATTTCAGACTTTTGGAAAATGTCATCTCAACAACCCCATATCAAGAAAAAAAAAGCAATTCATTCCCAGTGCTCCCCTTCAGTTGAAATTCCCCTTCCTTTAAAGGAACACTTGCCAGAATAATGAACAATATACCAAAAAAAAGGTTTTTTTCTTTGACATTCCTTTTTAAAATACAGCATCTGTCTCCTTTTTATTTGGACACAGCCTCTTTGCACTGAAGTTTTCCATATCATGTGGCTGATTTTTCCTGATTTATTTTCATTTCAATTATGTTTACCAGTTTAGCTTCTTTTTTTCACTGTTTAAATTACCAACATCCCTCCTTTCAGATGCTTTGGCAGCTTTGTGTTTTAGAAAATGGCTGGACAGCAAATTTATCTTGAATTAGCTGAATTTAGACAAGATATCATAAATAGCATGTTTTAAATCTTGAACAAATTGCATTTTGCAGGTTGATGACATCTCATTTAATCAAATGATGTTCTTCCTCCCCACAGCTTGGAATGCTGAGCACATTATGCATAAAAGATTCCCACAGAACAAACCTATAAATTTCCTACTGGCATCTATGGGGTGAAGTGCTGTTGGAAAAGAAACTGAGTTGAAGAAATCTGCTCACCTCTTCTGTCAGTGCTAAGGATTTACCATGCTAAACCACGAGAGAGGGGAGAAGACTGAAAAGGGGAAGATTGCACGCCTGGGAAGAGAAGGAAAATTTGACTAATGTTGGAAAAGAAACTGTCCAAGGAAATAAGAGACAACATTGAGGGAAGAATGAGACTGAGAGTGGGGGTATGCTGGACCCAGGGCATAATGGGAATAGAGTAGGCAGACTGGAATTAAGAAAAAAAGGGAAATTAATTGCAAGAAACTTAGTAGAGAATACTGAGATTCTATTGCTAAGGGGAAGAGAAGATGACTGCTTGGTTAAAGTGAGTAACGCGAGAAAGCATAAAGGTGGTGGTGGTAGTAAAGTTTAGAAAAAATTGAATGCAGGTAGTTTTATTTAGAAAATCTGAGGAGTGGAAGAAACAGCATATCCAGAAGATAAAAAAAGAGCCAAAATAGATAAGGGATAAATACAGGCAAAATGGCTTTGTAGTAATGAATCCAAAAATTAAAGCATAGGGAAGAAGAACAGAGAAAGCTACTACTGTGCAGATTTCTTAAAACCTTGGAAAAACGTGTTTGTTCCTTCCAATCAGATATCTGGAAACCATGCAAGAAGGAGAGTATTGTTCATAAAGTTTAACCACCTATAAAATTTTGAAGTGTCACCATTAGTTAATCTATCAGCCCTAGATATTGGAGTCCGTGCTAGGAATTTAAGCCTTCCTGTTAGCAGACCACTTTATGTTGCTTTAAATCTAGAAAATAACAGAAAATATATGTAGAGAGAGGATAATACCTAATTCTGATAACCCCTAGTTGGGGTAGTTAATCTGAAAACACTCAATAGAAATGGTGTTCTAGGCTTTTCTGCATGTAGCAACTATAGATACTTAGCAATAAATTTCAAGGCTTTTTGTGTACTGTTTATTATGGAAGGATTCTGACAAAATATGTTATCACAGACCTCTCTTTACATCCTTCATTTCCTGCTGCTCATGCAACCTACAATCTACACTGTTTTTCCAAGACAAGATTCAAATTAATTTTTCTTTGTTAAAAGCTCTGGCCTACATAATAGGAAAGCCTCTTAGAAGGAGGGAATAATCAACCTGAATGGCTCATATTTGCCTTTTATATCACTTATTTAGTAAGGGAGTAATTTAAATGGGAAGTTTTCGTGATTCATATAGTTGCATGCTTATGGAAAATATGAAAAATGCATTGTCACAAAGAACTCTTTGTGAACGTTATCATAATGGCAGCAAGGGAACCCTAATCTAAGACCAGAAAAGATCTAATAGGTCACATCACATGTTTGTGGAAGAGAAATATTTGCTGTGAACAGATTGACAAATTTTCACTTTTTTATAGAACAGAAGGATAACACAATTCTGATTGTAGGCCCCCTGAGAATATCTATTTTTGTTCACTGAAAAAATCAATAACTCTTTTTTGGAAGGATTGAGACATAGAATAACATCTTTTTTTTTTTCTTTTCGTACAACAGTGTTGTTATACCATGAAAACATGCCAAAAAGTCTCGGGGAGAGAGGCAGAATCTATTAAGAAAAGCATTCATTTCTCTTTATTATTGGCATAACTTCTGTAGCAAAAGATGCAAAATTGTCAAATTATTTTATTTTCCTCACAAATTTTCTTGAAGTTGGGTCATACCCAAATAACCTGGTAATCTCCCACCTGTAGAGCATTAATATAGTGTATAGAACAGCAGATTTATGACTTGTTCCAAAGACAAGCATGAAACTATATCTTTTCCTTTTACTGAGAGGGCCTCTGCATGAGATGAACTAATACATTACTGTAGCCTAACATACTTGTTAGCTATTTTCCCTTCCTGAATTAAAAAATTGAATTATGTACACTCAGTCTAGTTACTGAACCTGTAAAGTTTATTAAAGTTTATCGACCATGTGTATACACTTCAGGATTTAGGTTCAATTGCTTCTTTCAAGCTGGAACATTGAATTAAGATGCAGTGCCTTGCTGTGGCTCTCATGGACTCCAACTGAGCTACAGGTAGCAAAAGTCTCCTTCAATTAGACATAATCATCACTCACAGTCAATAATTGTGCTAAAGGCTGCTTTCAAATCTGTGAGGGATTCGCATTTAATGTACTGATTCAGCTTGTCTGAGCCAAATTCACTGTGTACTGAAACCAAAGCAATTTAGTTCTTGCCTACGGCCCTTTTGGCAGTTCATCTAGTACTGAGCACTGTAAGGACTGTGAGATACAATTTAATCTGAGACATCTGTGCACAGACAGGACCTTTTCCGTAACAGAGAAAGACTAAGTAATGGCTAAGCTGTAGTTTTATGTGAAGAACCAAGTCTTATCTCTCCTCTGAAAAATAAAGCATTTAAGATATACTAGAAAGTCAAATGAAAAACGAAAAGAGGAAAAAAAAAAGGAAAGAAAAAAGGAATAAAAAAAATCCTTGGATTTATGAAATGCACACTGAGTCTACTAACAGCTTTCCTTGCTCCTAACCACATAAAGCACTTGAGCTGTGATCCTTGGATTAACCATTTA
Source organism: Toxostoma redivivum (assembly GCA_013397375.1). Taxonomy (NCBI): domain Eukaryota; kingdom Metazoa; phylum Chordata; class Aves; order Passeriformes; family Mimidae; genus Toxostoma; species Toxostoma redivivum. The sequence continues at coordinate 805,728 of VXBI01013141.1, read as the reverse complement.
AAGATATTATACTTATCATCAGCTGCAGCTGACTGGAAAGATCTTTATTAAATATGAAAGAAAGAAAGCTCACTACTTGTGATTTTTGTAAAAAATCAGAATTTTTATTATATGTATTTTTTCTTTTTGGCTTATGATATTATTGGGGAAAGTGCTGTAATATTTATCTCTTGTATCATCCTGACTGTTACAGGCTTGATATTTACAGGAAAGGCTTCAAAGTCCTGTATTATATATAATATTGCATAGGACATTTTATTGATAGTGAACCAAGTGCTGATAATATCTGCCAAGTTTTGCTGACTTAAAACCAGGTTTTCCCCTTGAGTTTGCACTCAACTTTTGTGTGATTCTTATTTGCCATTTTTCTTCAATAATGGAAAAGCTCGTTATGATGAAAGAGCCATTCTTGGTATTTCTTCAAAACCAGTATCAAAACACTTTTGTTTATATGCAAACAAGTCAGGGTGTGGGCTGGAAAGGTGAAGACAGCTCTGTGGTATTCACTAGTCACTGCCTTGTTGAAGGCCCTGCTTTGATGGAGCAGGAATCAACAGTCTTCCATGGTCAATACCTGTTTGGCAAAAACACAGCTGAGAAGCTGAAGTCCTATCCCAGAAAATACTGAAAGCATACAGTATGAAAACTTGTCTTGTCAAATCTATGATAGAGGCTCTGAATTATTAGAGTGGCTGTGAAACACATCTGCAGTTTCTTTATGTGAGGTTATGTCCATCAGACCTTCAAATCTGTTACAAAATATTATCCAAGATTTGCATTTTTGGTCAAGATAGGATGCTTTCAGTGGAACCAGAATTTTCCTTGTTGATTTCTTGCCACAAACAGGGCAGTCCATTGGCTTCTTTGCATGTTATTTGGTATATCTAATTAATTATGAGTCATACTGTGTGGGAACTACAGTACTTGGGAACCTAACATAGATTTCTGAATATAGTAAACTGCAAGGATAGCATCCTGTAACATCTGGGATTATATCTGTATGTCAGACCAAAACAATCCATTAAATTTGGGAAAATGTTCATAATAAATGACACCATACATAAATAATAGAGGCGGAACAGAATGTCAGTCCAGAATATCTCTATTAAAGGTTTCAGCCACCAACCTTCAGAATTATAATTGTTTTTCCCCTTGCCTCCATGTGGCTCTGAATTTTGCACTGCTGGCAGCTTGGATGCTGAGCAGAAGAGGAGATAATTCTGCCATTCTGCAGTTGGCTTCTGCCTTGAGAAGCAAGTCCTGAAAGACCACAGCGTGTGTGGCTGTGGGCAGACATTTTACATGTCCCCCTTATCAGAGGAGTTTTGTGCACTTAACAGACAGAAAAAAAACCCACATTCCACAGCTACATAAAATGGTGTTTATATTCCTTTCTTGGGTCTGAACTTTAGTGCTGTGTGGCAGGCAGTGACTTTTTGTTCTTTACAGTAGCTGATGGCCACATAATGGATACCTTATTCATGGCTAGACCTGCTACATATTAAATACATATATTGTTCTTGCTACTTGTTTTGATTACATTACAAATTTCCTATAAAGGAGAACATGAAAGAATAAAAAAGCTTACTTGTTTCCCCTGATTCAATGAAGGCTGAAAAAGATTATATTTCTCTCTGTGTTTTCATTGTCCTTGTTTATTCATCAGGACAGAAATAAATCAGGGACAGAAGAGAGCTTTTTAAGCTAAACAATGAACAGTATTAACTCATGAATAAATTGCCCTAAGAAAATGCAGGTTGGAATTATAAGAAAGACCATCAAGAGTGAATGGTTCTAAGTCCGCCTTTAAAATTGTACAAGAAAACAACCCTAAACCCCAGTTTGGAATCATCTTAAATGGACATTTGAAGATGATATAAATGCCCAACACAAAAGTCTCACCTTATACTACATAATGACAGTTTTTCACTCAGAATATGCATTCCAATCCTGTGTTCCCAGAAGTGAGTTCCACAAGTGCTGCCTTGCAAAGCTGAAGTTCCAGCAGAAGATTATCTACACCCAGTAAATTAATGCAATATTACCTAGGGGCTTCTGACTTCCTAATTTTTGTTGCAGAGCTCTTCAGTGTCTCCTTGCAAAGGACACAGTGACTGATTGAAAGGTATTGCATGTAAAAGATGCTTCAATATCCATTATTAACATAATTTTTCTTAATATGCATTTTATTAATGTAGCTGTAATGTGTAACCTTTAGGTGATTCATAGAGCAGTTAGTGACCAGGTGGACAGATTGAGTCCTTGAGGTAAAAGTAGTACTTTCTAATATTTCAGCCAGTTTATAAAGAGATTATAAACAGTACATGCTAATGAAACATTTGTTTAAAAAATGTTCCTCACGCATAGCAACTTTACCTTTTTCTTTTTTAATTTGCAGTATTAACTAGAAATTCTATATTAAAGTTTAAAAAACCCAAATATATCAATTAATTGTGTCAGTAGTATCTGCATATCAGACAAGCTTCTGAACATATAAAATTTCCTGTCTCAGTTAACTTGTATAGTCTCATTTTTGACATCTTATATATTTTTCATTTATAGAATCTTCTTACATTTGGAGTCTGTTATTATGACTGCTATAATTTTTAACAGGTAAGTTTTACATGGCTTAGCTTGGAATTGGATAACAACAATAGGCAAGATGCAGTCCACATTCACCTCCCTGTTTGTGAATGACAAAAATGTTTCAGCACAAAAAAGGAAATCTCAGATTCAATTCAGCAGTTTTTTGAAGCCAGTCATTCCATCTTCAGATGTGAAAATTATAAATTATTCTATACCGTTGATAAAAAGAAAGCAGTGAGAAAATTCTAAGGGAAAATACTTATTGAACAGTTTATTGAGATAATATATATGTTTGTAGAGGAATATATTTAATAAATGGTATTATACCCATAATAAACCTAGTCAAGAAGAAAAGTAATTGAATCATTTATTCAATGAAAGATGACAAAATTCACTGAATAATGTATTCACTGGATAATACTTAGTTCTAATTTTTTTCTTAAAATATGTAGAGAAATATTTCAATATGTTAAGGTTGTCTTTTATCCTGCTTTACCCTGAAAATCAACACAATTCTGAATTTAAAAAACTTAAGTGCTAATGACAAGAAATCTTTCAAAGCTTCTCTGGGTTTGGCTTTTATTTTTCATATGTTCTTCAGAATTTTTAGCAGTGTTTAGTTGCCAAAAATGTTTGTAATCCTTCAGAATCTGTCCTCAACTTTACAAAATATTACATAATAATTTTCTTACTGAAACCATAGTCTTGACATATATTGTTTTTAATAACAAATAAACAAAAAATATTTCCATATTCTGTTCATGCTGACAGTGCACAATCAATCCTTATATTCCAAATGCAAATGTAAATTCAAGTACAAAATTCAGTGTGTTCAAAGAAACTCATTGGGTGCTAAATGTTAATCTCCCCCATGGTCCCCAGCTATTCTCATCTCCAGCAAGAGAAAATGCAATGTCAGGCAGACACTTGGAGCTTAAAGAAAGGAATGATAGACAGGGCATGCCATGGGTCAATAATGGATGCAGTTATCAGACAAGTGGGTCACAAACATTCGCTTGAAGATATTAAACTAATTTTACATAAGAAGTGACTAGTTCACTGATAATTAGCTGCATTTTTATGATGCATATAATTTCTGTGATGCCACAACATCTGTGCTAACACTATCAAAAAGATGATAAAGATGAAAGTAGCTAACCTTCAGGTTAACTCTAATTGGAATACCCTTAAATTAGGGGAAATGACATCTAACTTTAATGTGCAGTAGCACCCTTATCTTTTCGGTCAGCTCCTGCTAATTTGTTTGTGTACTGTAAGTATCAGTCATTTTTTAATTCTCTTGTGTGTTGCATGCTGTACCCTTTAGCTTTTGGATGAAATTTAATATCCAAACCTTACATTCTTAATGAAAAAAAAAAATTTTAATTGCTCACTGTCTTATCTATGTCTGACTTTTCTTCACTGTCATCGCCAGTCATATCCAGATAGATCTCCACCTATCTGCAATGTGCTTTGTGTTTAATGATTTCCCATGCATATTTTATCTATTTGCACAGCAGTTAAGGATGCAAGTTTTTCTGGACTTCAGTAGCAAAGACAGGCCAAATGAAATGGAGAAATATGAAATGAGTTGACTGGTTTCTAGACAAGATGAAAAGATTGATTCTGGAAAAAATTTCATTATCCAGTGATGCAGCAATCAGCAGTGAAGAGAGAGTGAGGTATTGTGTTGTCTGCTCACACTTTTTCAGTGTGTGACTGAAATCACTGGTGGATCTTATTGTTACAGCATGATCAATTCATAAAATGAAGAAATCCCACACAGAAGTGGGATTCATCTCAGCTAATTTTCATTGTCCAGAGGTTAGAAGGCTATTTGGTCTACTTTGGTCTAAAGTCTCATTATCACCAATTAAAAGACACAGAAAAGGATCCCAGATAACTAGGCTAGACTTAATGTTCAGCTGTCTATTCCTTGTTCTAAAATTATAGTAATTCAACATAAAGTGCTAACTGCTGAACATCTATTCATTGCTCAAAACTCTACTGTACTCCATGTCACTGCCAGATAACTTTCTTGTTACAAGACACATCTGGGGAAGGTAAGACAATTCAATTATTCTTTAGGCCATGAATCTGGGTGCTCTATGGCACAAAACAAATTTTAACCAAGGATGACCAAAAGGTCCAGGTAATTAATGCTTTCTTTGACTCAGTTTTCAAAAGGAAGAACAGCTATCCTCAGGGCAGCCAGCCCCCTGAGCTGGCAGACAGGGACAGGGAACAGACTAGAGCCCCTCCAGTGCAGTTATGGGCTTCTCACTTCAGAGACACAAGGTGCTGAAGCATGTCCAGAGAAGGGCAATGAAGCTGGGGATGGGTCTGGAGAGTAAATCCTAGGAGGGACATCTGAATGAGCTGGGGTTGATTAGCCTGGAGAAGAGGTCATTCAGGGGAACTCTACAACTCCCTGGAAGGAGGATGTAGGTAAGGTGGGGTTTGGCTGCTTCTCTCACTCAGCTAGCAACAGGACAAGAAAAAATGGCCTCTGCATCAGGAGAGGTTCAAATACAATCAGAAAGAATTTTTTCACTGAAAGGGTTGTTAAGCTTCGGAATGCTCAATAAACTGGTGGAGTCACCATCCCAGAAAGTGTTAAAGTAATGATTGGATGGGACACTTAGTGCTATGGTTTAGACAACATGGTAGTCAGTCACAGATTAGAGTTGATGATCTGCGAGGACTTTTCCAGTCTTAATGATTCTATGATTCTATTAAATGGGGAATAAGGTGTCCTATGTTGTCTCCTGTGATATACAAAATATTTGTGTTTCACAGTCATAATCTACACCATCTTTTTCTAGCATGACATAGCTTCTCAAAATGTTGAAATTATTCCATGTGTAAGTAAAAGTAAATGTTGAAATTTTTCATATTATTCTGCAGCAAGATGATTTACATTTTCAGCTCATGCCATTATTAACATGTTGCTGGAGGGAATATAAATATTTTCCATGCAAATATATATAGAAATCTCTCCCATTTCCTTCATGAAAGTCACAGAAAGATTAGCAATAGATAGTTTAGGTCATCTGGAAGACTCAGCTGGAATGGGAGTCTGTGTTATTCGGGTGAGGTCTGATGGGCAAGTGATGCTGTCTGTTATGAAAAATAGTCATGCCATGACACAACACACTGATATATCAGAGTTGTCATTTCAATTCACATTTCCTGAATATGTAAAGTGCAACTGTTAAGTAATTTAATATTATTCTGTTGTTTTGTCCTCATGGGACAAAAGAAAGAAATCAGAAATCATTAACTTACAGTGTTTGTATATAGTCTTCCCTGTAAGAAACATCATTGTTTAGTGAATATTTATGTGAATACACTCATATATATATATATGCTTACATAATATTTTTTCTGAATATATATACATGTGTATAAATATATATGTGTATATAAATTATTCTGAATTAAAAGTACACAGGAAACTGCCCCTTAGAAAATTAAAACCAGTGCTTTCACATGTTTTGCTATTTCTGCTAATTACAGGCTGAAATTGCATTTTGTTAGAGGAAAAAAAACCCAAGCAAATATCTAAATTGAATCTTGCATTGCTAGGCGTAGATTTGGGCAAAACTGAGGTTTATTTTTTAAATTTTAAATACATCTGAGACAATGTAACATTTTTTGCTATGGTTTTGGAAATCCTAACAAGGTGTCTGCCAATCACTTGACAAATTCCATGCTGTCATTCTTGGAAAAAAACATTTGAATAGAGGTCCTTCTGAGAATGGTAACTGCTTATGCATGTGTTTGAACATGTGGTGTAAACTGTGATCCTCTGTGTTCAAAGCTCCACAATGTTTGTCTAATCTGATGCTATTCTACCCAAAAGGAGCATATTGTAACATCTCATAGATACAGAAGGGATAAGATTCAAAAGACACAAAGGATTATAGTTACACCTATACCATAGTTCACTGACTCAGATTACATCATATTGCAAGAAAAGGTCATCAGAACCTGGCATGTATTGTGATGTTGGAAAACATTTCTGACTTTATTTCACATCTAAAAATGTGTTGCAAAAAGAAGCACTTAATATTAAGCAATGAAAGGGAAACCATTCCTAGTATATATATTCAGTTTATGTAAGCTGATAAATACATATTGGAGCCTGGTTTTCAATTTCAAAAATGTATGAGAAATTAATTCATAAATAAATGTCCCCATATTTTCTATTTAAAAGGTAAAGATGTGTTAGATGTGTCCATTCAGCTGAGCTTATCAGTGTGTATGGTCATAGAAATGTTCAAAGTTTTCAGGAAGCATAATTGCTATGCAGTAGAAACAATTTTCTGGCACATCTACTGGCAATACCACTTCTGAAATAAAATATATTGGAAACTAAGTATTATGAATAAATGCTATCACTTGCTGAATTGTCAATCCCTGCCCTTTATAAATCATGATGTTACTGAATGTGGCATATGGCAGAGAACACAAGGCTGTATTGTATCACTATCTCAACAATGAGAAAACATATTTATTAACCATGCCCATTGTTTTCCAAGCGTGAGATTCTACAAGAATCTACAAGAATTTAACAAGATTTGGTTTCTTAACCATTAAGTACCTTTGAAAATATATTATTGAAATAATTGTGGGCCTTTGCTATGTAGTATGACTAATTTCTGATCTGCATTAGCATCACTTCCTCTTGTTCTAAGTGAAATATTTTATTTATTTATATAGCAGTGATTCTTACATAAATTCTGAAATTATTTATTATAGGAGATAAGAAAGCAATGCACTGAAATTTTACCAAGGAGTTTTGACTGACATTGATAAATACCTAAAGATAATTAAATGTTGGACTGAATCTACCAAAATAGTCACTGTTATTAGCTATTGGTCTTGCTTTATTTTTTCCTAAAAATTACATGTTCTTGTAATATTATCAAGTTTCGTAAGCAAAATACGGGCACAATAAGCATTTTTTTTAATGTGAATCATAATGCTACTCAGTTATTTAAACTATTTGCAAAGAGTAGGACTTATGCTCAAAGAATCATTTATATAGTATGTGTATTTTTACGACACATCTTGATGGTAGTTCTTGCTTGTGCAGCATCCTGATGTGCCTTGCATCTTCTATGCAGGTATTTGCAAAGGTTTGACTGAAAAACAATTAATTCAATTGTAAAACAGAGTATATTTCATATTTTAGGTTTCTTATGAACCTACTTAATCAACAGATAATATGAACATAAATGATGTGCTAATGTAAATCATGCCTATTTTGCTATCAATCTATGTCTAAATTAGTTTTGTCACCTTGCCTTTAATAAAATCATGACTGATTAACTTTGCTTATCAAATTTTACCTCAATGTTTGATCATGCAATCCCTCTCAAGTCTGAACAGTTCCTTAAAATATGTAGCTTCACTACAGAATTAGTATATAATTAGTTTCTTTGAAGTGCAAGAAGTTCCTTGTCTTTATAACTGGAGGTTCAGTGAAAAGTAGTGCAGATATTCTCGATCTGTATGAAAAAATAGTTTAAGACAGACATACTTCTGATTCTGAGCTTTCCTCCCTGTCCCTTGGTGTCGCTTGCAAAGCCAGAAGCTAGACTAGCTTGAGGTGACATTGGGAATACAGATGATATATTGTGCTTGCTTAGGGTACCACTATTTGTATTCCCTAACACAGCTGGAAATGTCTTGCTTGTCAGTTGAGTTCTTAAAACATTATTTTCTGATTTCTCAGCATCAGCATCTGAGTTAAGCTTGATGATAATAATATCAGAGATCCATAAATAGACTCAATTTCTTGTGAACAAAGATATAATCAGAATTAAGAAGCATGTCTGATAGAAAAAAAAGGAAACTCACTGGATTTGATTAATAAGTCAACTGTATTACCTCATTGGTTCAGTTATTCTTTGGCTTTGTTTTCTTTCGTTTTTTTTTCCTGGTAGAACTGGCTTTAGAGGGTCTATTCACATGATAAACTGGCAGGAGAATAAAGAATGATGAGAAAAAACCCCACTACATTATTTACATGTGTAAAATTTCAGAGACAAAAATGTTCTAATTCTTATACCTATCAGTAGTTAGAAAGTATAATATACCAATAATTGTCACAGCAGTGGTATCTCAAAAAGTTGAAAGGTTATGGCTTTTGCCTACAGTTAAAATATCTGCTATTTATGCCTCACATTGCAGCTGCTTGAATTTGAATCTCCAAAGTACTCTGGTCTAGATCATAGTAATTTTATTTGTATTTATCGCAATATAAATGAATACCTTCTTGGTGTTCTGTAAGAGGATCAAAACTTCATGTGCAAACCATTATTAATACTCTTCCTTTTCTTTCTTATACTAATCCAGATCACAACTATAAGAATATGATTTGAATATGATCACAACTACAAGATTTTCTTTCAGATATTTTATCTTGTAGGTATGGGCTTATTGTGAAATAAGTTGAGAGCCTTAATTGGCAAATCAAGACATTTCTCCATGTACATCCAACTATTCATGTTTAGCACCTGATTAAATCTCTGTGATAGGCTTTACCCAGTGTGTTGAATGATGTTCAGTTGAATTTTTTTATTGTGTCCTGCTTCACCCAATATGGCTTCATACATAGCTATAAATGTCACATCACATCACATTTACTTTGGCTTCCTAGGATTATTTTAAGATTACCAAAAACATGTTTAGTCCAAAGTTTGGGCAGACTGGGCAGTATCAGATAGGTATCTCTGAATTTGGAATTTCAGGAATGAATAAGAACACGTTTTAACATACATGAAATATAACAAAAAGACCAACAATAATAATAATAATAATGATAATAATCAGCAGAAGAAGTTCAAATACAATTTCCTTCAGACCTCCTTTTCACGCTTAAATGGCTAGTAAATATAAGATCAGTCCTATATATCATAATTCTAGTAGTCAAATAAATTAGTATCATATACTTTCTACCTTGTGATGATGTTGATCTACATTAAAATATCATAATTTTTTCTTGTTTTGTAGCGCATATCTTAATTTCTAACATTTCAGTAATGCCATATCTTTAGAAGATGATCTCTAGAATTTAATTACTCTGTGTATCTAGTCTATTTTTTATTGAGCTCATAAAACGAAAAAGAAAAAAACAAAAACAAAAAAATGATGAAGTCTAGCTATCATCAATTTAGGAAGGGATATGACTTCATGCTAGGATTCATTCGACATAATAACAGGCCTTTTATTATAGGAACATCCTGGAACACTAAGTAAACCGCAATGTACAAAAATGCCACAAGGTAAAGAATTCTCTGAAGGTTCCTCTGCAAGCAATTGAGTTGTGGAACTGGCTATCTTTATCCTTGAGACAACATTTATTGCTTTTTGAAACCCTCCAGGAATTGTCACTGGATGTTCACTAGGTATTCCTAACTTGTAAACATGGTCACTGTCCTCTGAATGATTTTGTTTCCTTGCTTTTGCAAAGCAAAAACCCAAATAGGTTGAATATACCCAAACTTGATCAAATGTCTATGTGAAAACATAATTTGTACTAGTCTGTGCACAAAGTAATATATCCAGGTATCTTAATTATATGGTGGGGAGAAAGAGATCTGGAAAGCTGAAGGAAAAAGGGTTCTTACCTTAAATACATTTAGCTGCGTTAATACGCAAAATACAATCCTTCCCTCTTTTTGTAATATTTTGCAAAAGATTACAAAAAAATTTTTAAGTTAGTCTTAACTTGCATAAGACATTAAAGCTGCTCAATTTCAGCATCTGCTCTTGGTAAGGATTTCCTAGCTGATTTTTTTTGCCTTTTTGTGGGGAGTTTTTTTTTCTATAACCATGTAATATTCATAATTTAATTACTAAAGGAATGTTAGCCTATTTATTGAATGAACAAGAATCTTAATCATAGAAATATAGAATCATAGAATGATTTGCGTTGAAAGAGACCTTAAAGATCATCTAGTTCCAACCTCCTTGCCATGGGCAGTGGCACTTTCCACTAGACTGGGTTGTTCAAAACCCCATCCAACCTAACCTTGAACATTTTCAGAGATAGGACATCCACAGCTTCTCTGGGCAACCTGCTCATGAGCCTCACCACCCTCACAGTAAAAGATTTCTAATTTCTAATCTAAACTTACTCTCTTTGAAACCGTTCCCACTTGTCCTGTCACACTTTATACCCTAGCAAAAAGTCTATCTCTATCTTTTTTGCAGGTTCCCTTCAGATACTGAAAGGACACAATTAAATCACCCCAAAGCCTTGTCTTCTCCAGGCTGAATAACCTCAGTTCTCCTAGCCCTTCCTCCTAGGAGAGGTGCCCCATCCCTTAATCATCCTGGTGGCCTCCCTGGACTTAGTCCAACTGGTCCATGTCCTTCCTGTGCTGAGAACCCAAGAGCTGGATGCAGTATTCCAGGTAGGGTCTCACCCAACAGGAGTAGAGGGGGAGAATCACCTCCCTCAGCCTGCTGGCCACACTGCTTTGGATACAGCCCAGATACAGTTGGCTTTGTGGTCTGCAAGTGCACATTGACAGCTCATGTCCAGCCTCTCATCCACCAGCACCCCCAAATACTTCTCAGAAGGGCAGCTCTTGATCTTGATCCCCAGCCTTTATTGATACTAAGGGTTGCCCCAACCCAGGTACAGCACCTCGCACTTGGTCTTCTTAAAACATCATGAGATTCTCATGGGTGCACTTCTCAAGCTTGTCCAGGTCCCTCTGGATGGCATTCTGTCCTCCAGGACATGTCAGCTGCAACACTTGGCTTAGTGTCACCTCCAAATTTGCTGAAGGTACACTATATCCCTTTATCTATGTCATTAAGAAGATAGGAAATAACATCTGTCCCAATATGAAGGACACCTGTTGTCACTGATGTCCATTGGGACTCTGAGTGTTGTTGACCACTACTACCGCAGCGGGTGGTGGAGTGCTGCAACCTTCTAGAAGAGCATCCTGGGAAGGATGTCCTCTGGGCACAGGCACATCCTCCTTGCTCACTCCCAGGCATAGTGATTTCAGCTCTTTTGTGAGCTCTCCGCTTCGGCCAACGCAGGAGGAAGAGACTGGAACCACGTGTGGTAGTCCGAAGGCAAACTTTATTCTTCTTTCCTTGAAGGTGTGTATGGACAAACAAGCCCAAGGGGGTTTGAGGGAGCAGGGTGGATATAGGAGAGCCAGGGGGCAGGGTAGAGCAGCAAAGGAATCATCTGAAGGCTCAGGGGCGGTACAAAGGGGGAAGGGCCAATGGGGTACAGGTAATTTACATGAAACAGCAAGGCATGCCGGGAGTAACTTTTTGTAACCATTATGACGAGGAAGTGCTTAAGGGCAGAACCTCCAGGGGAGAAAAATGGGCTTTTTGGTTGAGGGGCTTTCAGCCTCCACAGCTACCTTCTAGATGCAGTTGTCAGGCCTATTCCTTGTCTATCTAATAGTCCATCTGTTGAATCCATTTTTGTCCAATTTAGAGAGAAGCAAGTTGTGAGGGGCCACACGAAATGCCTTCCAGCACTTCCAGATGAATGACATCTGTAGCCCTTTCCTTAGTAATGAACTCACTCCATCACAGAAGCCCACTAAGTGTGTCAGGCAGGACTTTTCCTTACTGAAGCTGTGCTGGCTGCCTCCAGTTATCTCCCTGTCCTCTATGTGCCTCTGTATAGCTTCTAAGGGTCTGTTCTATGATCTTCCCGGGCACAGAGGTAAGGCTGACAGGTTGGTAGATCCCAGGGTCCTACTTTCCACCCTTTTAAAGATAGGCCCAATCTTTCCCTTTTCCCAGTCACCTGGGACTTCACCTGATTATGTTGACTTTACAAGATACAACTTATTACATATGATGGATATCAGGCCCTACTTCAGAAAGGAGGTCATGATTAAACCATTCCATGAAAGGCAAGAATTAAGTTAAACTATATTTAACTGTATCTCTTGCTTTCATACATAGAACTTCATCAAAGGTTACATGAAAACAATAAAAATGCAGCATTTTCTTTCTTTATTTTTGTGAATGTTCTTAATTCATCTAAAAGAAGCAAAGTCTCTGGTATTGTCTATAATCAATGCCCTAGGTCCTACCTTGCTTCCAAAAAACATCAAAGAGGTTCCCAAACTGAAACATATACTTGATTTTGTTGAAGGATTGGGACATTGAAAGTTGATGATAATGAAACAAGAATAAAGTAAAAGAGGAAATAAAGAACTTTTGGAATTTTAGATTCCAGTCTTTTGTGCTGGAGATATTAAACTCAGATATAAAACTCCAAACATTCTGAATTCCAATTTGAAAAGCTGTTACTTTTTAAATTCATCCTCCACTATTGGAAGATTGTTTCAGAACTTGATTTCTTTTAAAACTATAAATCTAATTTCACACACAGAGAGAAAAGGATTCAATTAAAGTCCAGTTTACCTCAACACTGTATTTTAATTTAAGTAACTTTCTTCCCTTTTTGCTCTTTCTATGCTTTTAGGTAACACTCATGCCAGCTAACTCTTTCATTAGCTTAAAAAGCTTAGGAAAGTAAGTTTTACTTTTCTCCAAAAGATTTCCAATCACCCTACCAGACTTCTGCAGCAGTTGCTGTTTAAGCTTCCATATGATGGGCAGTACTATTAACCTTTTTAGACTTCCAAAAATTGTGGGTTAACTTCTCCAAATACAGTCTTATCAGCTTTACTGCAGTACTTTCAGATACAGTTAGTCAATATTATGTTTCTCGCACTGGTAGTTTGGGATTTTCTGTTTTTCTGACTCGTCTACTTGCTATTTGATCAAAGTGCTGGGTCTGTTTCCCAGTGAGAAGAATAGCTTTTTCACTGATTTTGTGAAATTCATATGTTCTCATGTCTATTGATACTATATGTTTTTCTTTTTCTCTATCCATTGTTTCCCACATTTGTTACTTCACTTAAGTAGCATTCTCTAAGCCCAAAAGAAGAGATTAATTTGATTGATTTAATTTAATTAAGAGACCATTTGATTAATTCTTATTTCTCTTTCTATTTATTTTTTAAATTAATATTATGAATCAAAACAAGCCTGTCATAAAGAAAAGCATGTACATATCCACGGATGTTTTGAATTATCATCTCTATTACTGTTCTGTTTTCTTGTCTTATTGCCATTTCCAGCAAACTGTTCTTATCCCATAATTTCTGCCTTTTGTGCTTTCCATTGGAGGGGCAGGAAGGGGAGTGGTGCATGGTCTTTTTAGCAGGAGTACTAAATTGGGGAATACCATTCCTAAATCATGACATAGCACCACTAAAGCACTTTCTTCTGCTTGGTTTAATAATTCTTGCTGCACTGAAGTAAAAATTTTCTGGTGACACAGCCAAAGGTTGACCAGCAGTTTCTTTCATACTGACTGTTTTTAGGGTGCTTTTCAGGTTCATGTGCAGAGCTTTTGTGATTTTTGATGTGTGGGTGTTTTTGTTACATATCTGTCAGTTCTTTTAAATAAGAAGTTCACTATTTACGTGGGCCTGTCTATTCTTCAGGTTGGTCCACAACCTCAGTTCTCTCCCTTGCATCCTGCTTCTCATCTGTAGATTGATTTCCCTTTGACTGCTCTGTATAAACTTTTTTCTAGCACCAGCCCTAGCTGATTCCAGCTTTCCCCTTCTGTGCTTAAGAAGAGAGCAGCACTTTTTCACTGCTGTTTTATCTCTCACCTTCAATCTCTTTTTCCCCTCTGCAGTGCAGCACACTAGCTTTTCTATTCTACATTTGCTTTTCTACTAGACTTCTTCATAAAATCATAGAAATGCTGGTTAGAAGGGAGCTCTGGAGATGATCCAGTCCCAGTGGAGGGATGAATACTGCCAATACTAGGTCTGGTCACCAAATTTGCAGCCAAGTTTTGTGAACTTTCAAGGATGGAGATTCTACTATACCTTTGGGTACCATTCTGTTTTAGTTTTACTCTACTGTCTAAGTGGAGAATATTTTTTCTAATATCCAGTCTGAATATCCCAAATCATTACATGTGGTCATTTCTCCCTGTAATATCATTTGTCACTACTAGAAAGCACCTGGCTCCATTATCTTCAGAACTGTGCTTCTTCCAGGTGTAGGCTGCAAATAGATTCCTGCCCTCAGACTCCTGTAAGCTCTACTCAGTATTTCCCTTCAGGCTGTACCACAGACTTATTAATACTCCTAATTGTCTTGATATCCTGCTACTGGGCTCTTGTGAGTTTTTCAACAATTCTTTTGCACAAGGCTGGCCAAAACTAAACATGTGTGGCATATAACATTTGTGAAGAGAGTGTACTGTTAACTCCAGTTCTGTTTGATATCCATTGTAACCTCATGGCCTTTCACCTGGGCTGATATTAAGTTTGTTGGTTCTAAAATGGTGCCTACTTGATAGAGGTAGCAGAACTTTGCATACCTCCTCACTGAACTTGGGGAGGTTAAGTTGACCTAAACTTCAAATATCTCAGTATCACTGTGGACTAAAGCTCTCTGGCTAATTTCCATCCTTGTCTCTAGTTTAGTATCTGCAAGTTTGCTTCTATCATACTGTGGTTTTAGTCAACCAGCTGAACAAGATTAGTCCAGTGTTGCTCATTGCTTGCTAGTTAGATATTGAGCCATTGATTATTGTCCTTTGAGCCATGAAGTCTGGCCAGTTTTTAGCTAGTCTCTTTTCAGACTTCTTTTACCTTGGCATTGTGGTCATATGCTCCCTAAAAACATGCTTTTTTAAAGCAAAGATCAGAGCCCATATGAGGTTTCTATGAGTTCTTATGACAATGATTTGTTGAGTAGCACACATCAAATGAAGTCCCATGTCAGGACTTTGAGGTAACCCTCTTTACCAGGAAAAAAAAAAGCATATGGGAAAAAACAAAAAGACTATGCCAGTTATCACACAGCTCCTACTTTCTCTCCCAAAAAAATCACAACCATACAAGAGCAAATGTTTTGCTCTAATACTTTTATGATGGGAAGCTGTTGAATATTTGCATGTTCCATTGGGTATCAATGCAGCCTGGAAGATAGAAAATAAAAACCTCCCCTCAAAGTATTGCTTCTGATAAATTCCTACAGTTAGAAAAGCCCAACATGTTCATAAGTCGAAACCAAATTACATACCAGACAAGTGAAATAATTTCTAAACATTTGTCTTTTCAATATTGTTTTCTCCCTCCCTCTCTGGCTCAACCACACACTCCAGTGCACAGACACTCGCAGATGTCTGAGCCAACCTGCCAGCTGTAGCTTGGGAAGGAGTTCTGCACCAGGATGCTTTCATCTGCCCCACCCTGCCCACAAGGACAGCTGTAGACAAATTAAAATATCTGGCAAACAAGTTTGGCTTTCAATGCACTGACTTCTGAAGCTAAATGCATCATGAGGAGAGTTTGTGCCTTCTGCTTAGAGATGCAAGTCCTTACATTCTCCTCAGCCAAGCAAACAAAAAGTTCAGAAGACAAAGCACTTATTCTTACCAGCAAGCATTAAAGTTGGATTTGACAATAATATTTTAAACTCCATCTTGGAATGTCTTTTAGCTCATGGCAGCTATCTTGCTGCAGTTTTCAAAGTACAGCCCCTACCAGACTCTTCTCTCCGGGGAGAGTTCTTCTCAAAACTGGTCTTAGAGGTACAACCTATCCCTGGTAGATTTCAAAGTCTCAAATATTTATGCATGTATTTACTTAAAACACATTTAAGTTTACATTAAAATAACAATTATAAGATCAGAAAGGTTAATTTAAAAACTCTGAGCATTATGTAATTAACTGACTCTAAAATACAATTGTGATTGTCTGGTACTTCTGTGTTTTGAAATTCCTGTAATGACATGAAGTCTGATTCACAATAACACATTACTTAGCACTGTTGTTCACCCTAATTGCTCTGCTATTGGAATTCACAAAAAAAAAAAGCAAGATGTTTCCATACACTCAGAACATATTCGTGGTGGTTTAAGAGAGGCTATTTGACATTTAAATCTCATTTAGCTCTCATTTCATTTTGCATTTAAGATATCTTGGTTCAGTTGCTTTCTGTGTGTGATGGGACCCAGATTGTTTGGTGAGAGCATTTTCTGAAAGACTACCCTGGAACATGGGATTCCCCTATAGTCACCTTCTCATGGTCTGTACTCAGTGAATTTGCAACATTTTATGGTTGTCTATGTTTCAGTTTAATTTTGAAAGATGTCTTTCTCTTCTTGCACCTCTACCTTCCACATTATTATGTGCTATATATCCAATTGTTTGCATTTATTGCAATAAATGTCTTTCAGCTTGCCAAATTGATATTAATTTTTTTTAATTGCTCATATGCTGTCTTTTGTGTCTGTATTTTTTTTCTGCATGTCATTTGTCAATTCTGAGAATGTATTGGAAAATATGTTCAAGTATTTATGAGTAAGGTAAGAACACATTTTTTATTCAAAATATTATTATATGCTGTCATAACCCCCAAACTGATATATAATTTTTAATATTTTCCTTGGCTTTTCCATATTTTGGATAGTATCTTTATGCACAGGAGAAAGACAAACTATAATAGAATTTTAATTTTTTACAGCTTGAATCCACTGAGCACCTCTTTTCCGAAATTTTTTATATTTTTAAATGCAATCAATAAACATTGTAACTAAAATATTTCTAATACGCAAGTTTTATTTTTATCTGGATTTTATGGTTGGAAAACCTTTTCCTTTTCTGAAATCTTGATCATATGAAGAGAATGCAGTTCTCCTGTGATATTGTTGCACTTTGTAACAGTGAGAAAATGGAGTAGTTGCCAGCTACCCAAGCCCATAAACTTTGAATTTTCTACTTTATTTCATATGGAAAATCAGAATACAAAGCCTTACACTAATATAAAGTAAAGTTTACATATTTTGAGTCTTGGCAGATAAGCATGAAAGTTAGAATTGAAAATGAATCTTGATTCTTTCCCTGCAGCAAAGTTTAATTGTGTTTATTACTGTGTAATTCTCTTGTAACAATTAGCCCACACATTATTTCACTCTTCAACAAAGGCCCTATTTCTTCAAATACTCCTTAGCTGCTACTGGATGTTTCCTGGGACTGCACACAGAATGTAAAGTTAACTACAATCATAAATTTTTACATGGTTAGATATGAACTAACTTCAGTTGGAAAAATTTGGAAAGCTAAAGAAACCGCAAAAAAACAAAAAGTCATCAGTTTTATAGATCTTTACAAAACTTGAGTCTACCTGTGTTAATACTTATGAATGGTTCCAGAAGGAATTTGATAAATAATCCAATGGGGATGAATTTCTGTAATCTAACTTTTACCTCAGTGGATTAGTTGTGGTGGCACATGCCTTAGAATGAGGCAGCACTAGAACTGGAGGGAGATGGTACAGTGTGTGCAGTAAACACTGATTGTTTAATTCTGGGGTACTAACATTTTTTTCCAGTGTCACTTTGCAACAAGCAACCTACAAAATAGTTAGATGACTGATTTATGTAAGTAGATATATGGAACAATAAATTCTTGTTAGTATATATTTTTGAACAGGGAAAACATCTGTAATTTCTGTAACTCTAGTCCTTGATCTTGTATATAACTTTATTCCATTTAGTTTTTCATCTTTACCATATATTGCAGTTGTGTTTCCTTTTGGTGTATTAACAGGCCCTTCAAATTCCTAGTAGAACAGTGAGCATCTACAATACCTCAAGCCTGCTATTAGGTCCTAACAAAGAGAGTAAAGCATTTAGCATTTGCTCTGGGAAGCACACACTGGAGTTAACACATCCTGATTTATTCGTTTCAGCCATTAGCGGCAAAACAAAATAACGTGGAAATGCTTTTGGTATCCTGTGGTTCCTCAATTTGTCTAGTTTCTGTCTTATGATTTATTTTTCCTAGATTCCATTGTCACCAGTCTCAGCGGCACCCTCCCAAATTCTGCAGTGACACTCTGGAGATAGGGAGGGCAGGCACGGCTTCCTCTTGGAGAGGCAGGAGGTCAGGCAGAGTGCTAGGAGGGCAGCTTGGGGTCACAATAATACAGTAGGAGTACAGGGAGTACAGTTAGGTTAGCATATTGTTCTGGTGCTGAGAGCCTTTTTCAAACTCTGATCCATCTTCATCCTCGTAATTAGGCGATCTGCACTTTCAAAGAAAGTGTTGCTATGAAACACGTTGGCAAATGAAGGCAAATTTGAGGCCTCCTCATTTAAGTGTTGGGCTCATTGTTCTTGGTGGTGTAATTGGTGATCAAGAAGGCAATAAAACCGCATGGCCATTAAACGGCCTGAGCTGAAATTGAAAGGGGAGCATTTATATGATGCAAGCTGCTGTGTGGAGGCTGTAACTTTCACCCTTACATGAACCAGAGTTTACGTAAAGACCTGATGGCATGGCTCTTTTTTCACCTCCAGGAGGCGGGGAGAAAAGAAGGGAGGGGGAAAAAAATCAAAACTAAATAGAATTAATGAGCCTTCACACATTGTCCTGTTTCTTTTGAAGTGAAAAAGCTGGGCAAAAATTAAGTTGGATAAGAGAGGGTGGCAAAGAAACACCATTAATATCAGGTTGTAAATTCTACAAAACATTAACTTCATTATATGGCAATTACTGTCTGTAATTGGCAGAACGAAGATTCCACTTTCTCATCAGTTACTAGTTGTATAGGACTCAGCATTTTTTTTCTTGGCAAAGGTCACACCACTGCTATAAAGAATACCTTAATGTGAACTAAAAGTATAACAGGTTCTTTTGTAAATAAGCAAGGGTGTAACTATTAATTGCTGCTAAACATCTCACTCTGTTATTTTGTAACAAAACACAGCTCACAACTTAGAATGATAACCTTAATGATGCAAAAAGGAAAGCTTTCATTATTTCATGACTACTTGGTCCTACTTTGTAAACAGAAGAAAAACATGAATGAGAAAGGGATAAGACCATAGAGAAACAATAGTTGCTTTTGAAAATAACTATCTCAAGAATTTCTTAAAACTAATTTTCAAGGGTGTGGATAGCACGAAATAATATGCTGTATGAAGAGGAATTCTATTTTTTTTTTTTTAATTTCTGTTATTATTACACCTTTGGATTGACCTTGCCTTTCATTTATGACTTACCTAGTGCATTTATGAAAATATTCCACATATGCTGTGACCTGATTCCTACCTCAGATTTATGTATGTAACTTCTGCTGAAGTTCATGTCCTTAAGAAACATGTTCAATGTCTAGAGGATTTTGTTAGTCAGCTGTAGAGGAAGATATTTAATCTAAATCAGGCTTGAAGTTTTCCAGAGGAAGTTTTTACTTTAAGAATTACCTAACTAAGTAATAAAGTTCTTTTCTTCTTTTTTTTCTTTTTTGATCACAAATGAAGTCAAACAAGAGTCAAAATTTCAGAATTTCTGCTAATGACTTTCAACCTTCACCTTAAAACACCAAGAAATTCAGAGTGAGGAACCACGCCTAATTTTATTAAAGAAATATTGAATTATATAATTTATTTATTTACTATTAACAGAAAGTGTTGAAACACCAGAGAGTCGAAATGTTTTCATTTCAGTTTGTTGGACAGAAAGCCTCCCATCCTTCCTGCACCTCACAGTACTGTAGGGGCTGTACTGTAGAACCCATGCTCTGGGCTGTGGTTCACAGCTGCCGGGTTCCCACTGCTCTCTGTTTTTCAGACTCTTTCTCTTTCCACACCAAATGTCATTTCCAACATGTCCCAGACAGGGACCCACCAAGAAGCTTTGACTCTGAGAGAGAAGAGTTCCTGGAGCCTGAGTGGTCCACATAGCTTCTTTGAGATGCAGATATTCTATCACAGGCAGATACAATGCTAATGTGAAAACAAAATCAGTTCAGTTTGCTCAATACATTGAAATGATAAAAAATTCATATTGTACTAATTCATAATAAATTCTTTCATATCAGCAGAATAATATTTCCTGATTAAATATTCAATATTTGTAAACAAAATTTTTATACTGAAAGTCACTTAACAATCACTTTCCAAGTAAGTTCTTATTTTTATTGTTTTTACTTAGTTTTGCTCATTATTTTTAATTTGATAAAATATTTTTCTGATATGCTTGATCATATTACTATTGGAACTTAGTGACTTCGTAGTTGATATTTTCTCTGTGTTTGTCTCCTGAATTCTTTACTTTTCAAAGGGATACTGCAATCTCCCATGACAAAATAGCCAGAAAGGTTTAAGAGCATATCAGCATGACAGAAAAAGGCCACAACAGGAATGCTTTCACCATGTTTAAACTGGTTCAAGGAAGGAAAGGCATAAGATCTCCCTGAGGCTAATAGTCTGTAGTTTGGAATATGTGTAAAAAAGTGTGGATCTGTTTGAGTTTTTTCTGAGAAATATGAAACCCAGTGGTGAAGTGGAAAGGTGGACGAAAGATATCTGAGGAAACTGTCAAGCAAAAAAAATGAGGAAAGTAAAATTATTCAGTGCCAGTGAGCCTTTGGTTGTCATGTATACATAGGTCAGAATCTGGCCTGTGTCAAATTGCATTTTGAACTATATTTGATCAACCAAAAAAAAGGAATGTATTGATTCAGATCTATTGAGACATCTTGACACTTTCTCAAGTGATAAGTGTTAGAACAAGTTAAATTGTAATTGGATCACAATGTTTGCTCTGTGGCTACTACAGCTATACAATGCGTGTAGAATTATACAAGCAATTTTTCTTCATGGGGAACTTGCAAGAGCAACACATCAGCCTGGTTTTGTCAATGGTAGTATCCACAGCATATGAGAGGAAGATGCCCTGACAGCAGGTCATCAGCTAATTTGATTTTACACCACTGATATTTGCCAAGTCCAGTGCAAGTCCTCCAGTTTTGTGCCACTATTTGGAAGCAGCCCTTGCAGAAGCAGGAAAGCTATGCAGCGGGACTCAGTGCAATGCAGTGCAATGCTCTGACTGAGCTGAAGATCTGCGGGCAGTAGAGACAGATCAGTGTTTGCACTCCTCACAGACCAATTAGCACTGCCTGAAAAGGACACCAATGAATATTCTTCCCTAGAGCTGCACTGCTCAGTAATGTAACAGCCCTGCCCAGGGGAGTGATGATTTTGCCAGGCTCTCCAAGCCTGTCCCATCAGACAGCACCACACCATAGCACCTGTACCATGAAGGCAGGAGCCAGATCCACCTTCCTTAGGAGAGGATTGCTGGAACAAACAAACTTGTACAGACAAGACTGATAGTGCTTTCATCAGTATCAAAATAGGAACATATTGATGTATTACAACTGAGAAATATGTCCTTTCCTAGTCAATTTTGATGGCTGTTTAGATGTAAAAATTATGTTTGAAAGCTGGGGTTAGACTACTGATTGTAAGTGCGATATATTTTGTGCTGAGGAGAGAAAGGAAGATGAGGACAGAGATAATATTTTTGTAAGGCTTCTATTCTTAGAAAACAATATTCTTCTTTCTTTCTTCTTTATAGTATTATTTCACTGTAGAAATACATTTAATGTGATCTTTTTATCTTAAATATTTCATAGAAAGTGTTACTGTTTTCAAGAAGACCTTTAGGCTTTAGTCTTTTAGAAGAAGGCTTAAGTCACTTCTGAAATGATAATAAAGGAACAGAAAAAATTCTGCACAACACTAATAGTCTATTTTGTTACTGTTAGAAAAGTAGAACTGAAGGCAAATCCACCAGAGATTATCTAAATAACTTCTGCCATAACAGGAGGCAAAGAGTTTAAGTAAGGAGAAAGTTTTAAATTATGTAAAATCTAAATTTTGACAATGTAAAGTATGGAAGGAAATACAGATTTAATAATGTATTGGTCTTCTTTCTCATAGACTTTTCTTCTCAGCTGAATAAACAGATCCATCCAGTAATGTGACTGCATTTGGTGCAGTTCTTCACAACACATCCAGCTCCAGTGGAACTGTCAAAGGTGCTTGGCATACCTGGAGAATTAAGTGACTCTTTCATTCTTTGAGCATGACAACGCTGATTATCATCAGCAATCTTAAACTGCTCCAGCAGCCTGCACCCTGTCTATTTACAGGGAAGAAAGAATCTGTTCTCAGACCTGTTGAGTCTTTGGCCTCTTTTCTTGGAACACCAGCCAGGACCCAGATTTTGACAATTCCTATGTGCTGAAGAGTAAAACTCAAGTTACAACCTGAGTATTATCCTGTACATTCCATCTCTATGCATTTTGAGAGATGGTGATTTTTAATTTGAATTCAGTGGCTGTACAGAATTACAGTTTAAATTAGGACAGCTTTTCATCTGTAAACTGCAAAGGGTTTCTGTCTCTTAAGCATGTGAGAGATACCTTTTTTTGCAAGGATCTCATACCTATATCTGACTTTGAATCCATACTTGTTCAGTAACTATGCAATGCATTTTTGCCATTGTCACAAAAGCTCTGGTGAAAATTTGTCAAAATATATTTGTGGAGTAGGGTGTAAATACAGCAACCTCAGCCTCAGAAAATGCAGCAGTACCCCACATTGAGAAAAAGTCACAGAATTATAGATGTGATGTCATTAATTTAAGTCTAACCAGTCAGTTTAAGGAATACCAGAGATGTGGGACAGGTAGTTTCAGGGGACAGTTCAACTCAAAAGTAATTTCTCAGCTATATATATATATTTTTTTTAAGGTGGGTATCACTAGTATTTTCTGATGAGGCTAGAATTGAGTGACACTTAAAAGAAATCAGTGATTGAAAAGGTTTGGGTCTCTCTTTAGAGCTCTGGGATGTAATAAGATTCATGCCAGTCCTGCAAGTCACATTTTTCTTTCTCCAGCTGAATGTGGGATTTATTCCAGGCAGAGGCCCAGGGAGTGATATGGCAATCCATCTTAGTATAATTATGTGAGCACTGCCACATAAGATCTGATGCCCTCAGGACAGAGCATGCTTCCAACTGCTTTGTAAAATTATCTTAAATACTTCATCAGGGCAGTTCACATACCAGTTCCATAAGTGCTTCTTTCTAAAGCTTCACAGGGATGTAGGTGAGGGAATTAGTCCATATCAAGCTCATTTTTGGCACATGGAAATATCTGTGTTGGTATGATACATCTCAGAGGATATATTACATGATGAGATAGGAGTGCAAAGTATAGAGTTTTGGAAGTGTCATAACTTTGCAGCAGATTAACCATTTCCTACTGTTCACATGGAAATATCTTTCCTTATTGAGTTCTACTGTACCCAGCACAGGCCTCCAATTTCCATTCCTTACTGCTTTTCATCTCTTAATCCTATTTACATTTTTCCTCTGAAGTCATATTAACTGTATGTCATGTTCTTACTTAAATAGCTGAATTGATTCTGCCTTTGCACTCATGTTTTGAATTGGAGTGCTGCTGTACCTGGCATGTACCTTTTCCAAAGATTTTTCCTTTTCAGATATGGAAACACACCATGAACACCAAATGATAGAGGAAGTGGCTTGGATGTGACCAATTTTGAGCCTTGTTTGTAAATTTCACTTTAGTTAACTGAGTAGTCACCAATGGAAAACTTATGGCTACTTGCTGAAAGTGTATCTCATGCACATTCTATTGGCATGATTTATACCACTAAATATTCTTTCTATATGCTACTTTTCCAAGTTTTTAAAAATACATTTTTATATATTTTTTCACAGAAGTCGGTGCAACTTTGTATGAAAATATAATAGTAGGTATGTTTCCATGAGAATTTATTAAAAAATACCTCTGAAACATGGTGTAGCAATTCCTGGCAGGCAAGCTAATGGCAAGTCTCCCAGTTTAAGGAGTGATATACCAGACTGGTGGTGGTCAGATCCCTTTATTAGCATTGATATAAATTTCTGTGTTCTTATAATCAGAAAGCATATTCCTCTTGACTATTTTCTCATTCCCAAACTGTCTTGACCGTTATCTAAACTCTTGCAATTATGTCAACAGTGGTTCCAACAGAAATGTGCTAATTTTTTCACTAGGTGGGAACCTAAAATCCTGCTCTCTATTTCATAGCTACTTTCCTCCTAGACTTGCACAGGCATTATGAAAGCACGGGATAACCCTTAGCTGGAATATGGTACTGAGACAAAATAAAAAACATAATCATCAGAGTCACTGTAATTAATTAATCTGCCAAGACAACAAGGAACACAATAAGAAACACAGATATTCATAAGAGCTTTGAAAAATACCAGTGTGCAGCTCATCCACCAAGGCAAACCTGTATTTAACAGAACATTTGTGGGATTCAGCCAAATGCTACCACAATTACCTGAACAACTGTTCTCTATGTGATAACCTGCCTCTCCCTGCATGGCTCAGTGTTGCAAATTCTCTCCTATTCTACAGTGTCCTCACTGAAGTCTGGTAGATACTGTATTGAGCTTCTTTCCTTATTGTCCTTATCACTCATCTGTTTGCATGCACTCATCTCCTTCAGCTGCCTCTTTGCTCAACTACCAGGCTGGCTTGCTTCCCAACTTTGATGACACCTAAGCTGTGTCATTCCCACTGCAAAACCAAATATACACCAAAGAAAATGTTATTATTTAGTAACTTGTCTCCTGTCATAAGCAGCACCTTTGCTGATTCCCTGTTTGCCAATTGTGCAACCCTTTTGCAACCTCTTCCACTAGAAGAGATCCCGCAGCTGAGGCAGCTTTCCCTGGCAGCAAGGCTGAGCTTTAGGACTATGAGGAGGCTGGATGTGCTGAGCTAGTGTTTTATGCAAGATACCTATCTGTTGAAAGCTGTTAGATTACTTCATTGACTTGAAAGCAACAAAGCTTCATTGTGTATTTTTCAATCCTTCCCTGTAAGTTTTCCTTTCTGTCTTGACACCAACGCTGCTTCTAGTCCCTACAGCCTCTTCCTTAGTTCACAGGCCTCAGACATCCATAACCCTGCACTCCCTAACCTCTCCTTCTCAAGGGCCTTTGTTCAAAGGTGAAACGTGATGAAAAAAACCAATACCAGTGAAGAGTTCCTCTCTTTGCATTTTAAAGCATCATTTCTTCTGATTTTTCTTTAAATGATTTTTTTTAAAGTAAGAATTTAAGGAAGAGAGAGGATGGGTTTGTTTTGAGTCCTCTGAAATGATAATAATTCTGAATTTTATGTTCTTTAATACATTTATGCCTCCTTGGCTGGCTACAAAAGTAAGGATAAGATCAGGATTTAAGATATAAACACAGTCAAGTGCTGTCAAGAATGTCATCATTATCCTGAAATAGGGTTTTACAGTAAACAAAAAGACAAAAGAAACAACCCACCCTAATATTCCCCTCTTCATAAGTCAGTTTTCTAAATGCTAATGTTACCTTTATTAAAGCTAGAATTTTCATACTAATCTCAAATATGTATTTCATCCATTTTTAGAATAAAATACTTCATGATAGCTGCTCATGATTTCCCCTGCAAAAACCTCTGGAAATGCCATGTCTACTAATGACAGCATATACTGAGTAAATAACCACAAAAGTGAGGTATTTATCGTGATAATAAGTTGTGTGAGGAATAGTTCAATCTAATTGTAAATTTATGAGAATGGTCACTTTATTATTTTTTCCATATGAAATAAAGAAACCCCTTAGGATTTTTTTTTTTTGTACCACCACTGGAAAAGCCCCATAATTATGCCCTAGAAGGAGAAAAATAAATCTCTGACTGTGGCTTAGCAAACAGGCATAAAGTAGTCAAATCTATCCAACAAACTCTCTTTGAACCATAGGGTCATCTATGTGTCTTCTTTTTCAATACAAATCCAAGCTAGCATAATTCCTTTTCTAGTCAAAGTGGCCTAGATAGTAATGCATGTGATTAAAGTTCTTGTTATTTTAATGAGTAAAACATACTTCATTTATATATAAATCATAAGCCAGAAAGTTGCATGTTCATATTCCCACAGTGTGAGTTCATATTACACAATATACTTACTGTCAGGAATGAAGACAAGATAATTATGGTTTTAAGGAAGCATAAATCCACCCTTTCTGGAGCACAAACGAGTAATTAAAGAACTTGTAATTGGTTGTTGTATAAAGAGATTTTACAATTATGACATTTACCAGCCAGTTCATGTGACTCTTTCAGAGTACAGATGCACTTTTTAAAGAAAAGTTCATTCAGTCACTGGAAACCACCTCAAATTCTCTGCTTTTGCCACTCCACATCTTTACGCATCTCTAAAAGTTTTCAAAATTTTGTATATGCATAAGATGGGTTTTATTTTCCCTTCTTATAAGGCATTATACATGCTAAAGCTAAAAGCCCCAGAAAGTGAGGTTTGAGGAACATATTTAAGATTACCCAAAAAGGATAAATATTCTAATACTTAATGCAGGCATTTTTATAAAATATACAGCTCAATTATAGTACTGCTATATTGAAAATTAAAGTGATTGTACCCCCTTTTTTAATAGATGGGATGTATGATCTCTCTCCCATGCATGTAGGGGAAAAAAAATCAAATTATTATGTTCAGGGTTTTTGATAACAAGACTCTGCATGTAAAAAGACCAAAAATTTCATCACATATCAAACATCAAATAAAATTTTCTACTGAGACACCAAGTCAGAAAAAGGGCAGTAATATCAAGGGATTTCTTTCAGTCGATGACATATTTTGACTAAAACGACAGCAAATATTTGGAGATACTTTGGTGCACTTGAAATGCTGTAATTTAATCTAATCTAATTAAAAAATCATATGAAATATTTATATTTCAGAATTACTTTTAAAATATCTGAAAATATTATAAAAAATAGTATATCTAGGAGAAGAAAAAAAACCATAAATACCTGTATAAATCATATATACCTATAGAAGTACACCATTTAAACCCATATAATAGGATTGTCACTTTAGACTTTAGCTTTGCCTGCCTTGCTATATTTTCTTTTTTGTGTACACTCATTTCCTGCAGAATATAGATTATCATCCTCCATTACTACACAATTACTACAAAGAAGCAAACAAAAAACACATCCCTCCCTCCCCCCATCCCCAATCAAAATTAAGAATTTTTATTCCTGCCACAAAGTGGAGTTTACCCCCAGAATTATCAGGTCATACGAGTGATCCAAGAGCTCTGTCCATAGAGAAAAACTTACTTCCTTACCTCAATTCTCTCTGCCTGCATTTATTTGTAGTGTGTTTGCAGTGAGGAACTGGTCTTGGCTGCCTTGGCTGCTGCACGACAGTAGTGGAAGTGGAACTGGTGTTTATAATAATATATTTTGAAGAAATTTATCCTGTTCAAAGATGAAATTTCATTTACAATATAAAAGCAGTGTATCTGCCTGGTGAATGCTTAGACAATTGCCCTCTGCTCCTTAAAGGTGTCCAATGAACTGTGAAGTCTGCTGGATCTGCTGTGTGGCTAGGATAAAATATATGTGATTTGCTGCTATCTCATATTTTTCACTAAAATAAAAATATTAAGACTAAGGTTAGGAAATCTCAAGATGCTGCAGTCCAACAGACTGTGTAGTCCATTCTTGCTTTAGATGACAACGGAGATGATGCAGCAGAAATTTTGGGTTGCCCAGGAAATGAAAGCCCAGAGAAGTTCTCCAGGGGATGCAACGAATACTTCAGATATCCAGATGCAATATTTGTAGAAATTCAATGTACTTGAAACTTACTGAGTGGTATTTATGTTTTCTAAACAAGCAGTTCTAACAGGTTTAGGAATACAGTGTTGTACATAGATTTTCAAACAGTAAAAGCTGTGAAAAGAAGAGAAGGTATTTTTTTTTCACCAAATTAGCTCAAGATCAGAATATAAAGCAAAAAATTAAAAGAAAACTCATGTAAAGAGGAAGTAGCACATTGGTAGCAGTAGATATTGCCAATGGAAGAGGGGAATGCAATCTGTGAATCCATTGCTGTGTCCATACTAAGATGCTTTTTTATGCTATTTACAGAAAAGTGATGAACCTGCAAGTTCTTCAGCAACATTTGGCCCCCTGAGCTTGTACACCAAAATCTTCTTATTTGCTGCAAGACAAAATTTCTAGAGATATTAGAAATGAGAATCTCACAGCCAGAACATGGCAGTATTTCTTCACACAGCCTTTCCCCCTGAGCCTGGGGGAGGCCAGGCCAGGCATTTTTTTGGGTTGCAAGGTGACCACAGCAGTGCAGCACTTACTGGCCACTTTTGGCTCTGGTGCCTTACAGTTGGTGGTTGGGTCCTTGAGCCAGGACGGGATGTATTCCCAGCACGACAGCTGCATTTGAATTGCCCAGATGATGAAGTTGGCCAGTGCTGCTGCATAGCAATGGGGTAACC
The DNA here is from genome assembly GCA_013397375.1 of Toxostoma redivivum. Classification (NCBI taxonomy): domain Eukaryota; kingdom Metazoa; phylum Chordata; class Aves; order Passeriformes; family Mimidae; genus Toxostoma; species Toxostoma redivivum. The sequence goes on along the minus strand of VXBI01013141.1, from coordinate 776,855 downwards.
CAGAAAACACACTGTGCAGCCTAGCTCGGATACTACATCAGTGCTGCTGCATTCCCTGCAGACAGTCACTTGTCTGGCAAAGAAACAAGGTTACAGATATAGAGAAGGCTCTCTAAGTGCTTAAGCTCCAGTTTATGTTATGAACAGCAGCACCACGTAATTCAGAACTGTCCCTGACTATGTCAAAATGTCACTAGTTTCCTAGCATATGAGGCCACAATGCTGGCATTAGAAATAACATGTTTTTCTTTTGGCCTGAGGGAGAATTGAAATGCCTCTCTAAATAGACCTCACTTCTTGCCATAAACGCTATAGGACACGAGGATTAAAGGTTTTGACTGAAGGCAGCATTCTTTGTGGAATTAAAAAAGAGGAATGGAAAAAAAAAAAAAAGAGAAAAGAACAGTGTTGATGTGTAAGAGCAGAGTTGTGTTCTGTGTTATCCATTGCAGATTGCATAACAGTTGTGCAGGTTCACCAGCACAGTGAATAGCAATGAAGAAAAGAAAATCCAAATCCAAATTATATGAGTCTTTAGAAAAATGAATATGAAATGTGTATCTATATCTATATACACACACATGCATATATACATGTGCATATACTTCCATGCAATTGACTAAAATAGTATGTATGTATATGTACATATATTTTAGCCATCATCCTGAATCTTTTCTCTTGCTTATGAATAAACTTACTATAAAGTTGAGATATTAAAAAATAAATAAACGCTTTGCAATTTATCTTTGGTTTAAATATCTTTAGAGATTCCTTGATTTTATTCAAAGGCAGAGGCAAATTGAGAACAAAAACTCTTTAAAAAAAATCAAGAGATTTTTTTGTTTTTACAGACAGGGTACAAAATGCTGTTCTTCTGAGAATAAGTGAGCCAATATTCAAATATTATCCAGTCTGCATAAGCCAATAAACCAACTTAATTTTTGAAATATTTTGTGGTTTTGCACTTGTAAGTGCAAAATATTGAGCTACATGATACATTTACAAAAAGTTTATTCAGACATATTAGGAATGTATCTTCCACATAATGGTCTGTTAACTTCCATAGAGAACCACCCTGAGCAATTCTGCATGGCCAGCCTAGAGATCTGCTTAGAGGTCTCCCTGTGTTGGAAGAGTACAAAAGGCTGACCATTTACCTATTCTGTTCTCAGCCTGTGGAAAGACTAACCATTTCAAGAAGTAATATTTCCTATCCCTTCTTCCCTATTGTTCTTATTTAAGAAGAAATCTGTGTACATTTTAAGTCATTCATCCCTTAGTACAGCAAATACTCATTTTTTCTTTTAAAAATACCAGTAAGGATGCCCGGTGGGCTCCCTGTGAGCCTGGAGCCAGGATTGCTGGGAGCTTTCCCAGATCCATCAGGACAGAGCTCATCCCATTGACTCAGCCAGGAGCAGAGCAGCAGAGGGAGCACTGAAGCAGACCCTGCCTCAGCCTCCAGCTGCTTCCCTGGGGAAAAGGTTCCATGACTGCCTGGAGTTTGAATATCTTTATGTTTGAAAACCTTGCACTTTGCTGGGAATCTTTTTTTTTTTTTCCCAGTCAGGTTGAAGCCACATCCATGATAATACAATATAAAATTAATTATACTTTGTTGAACTTAATTTGATTGAGGGTTAAATAATAGTTTAGATCGATTCCAGTAACTTTTGATTTAATGCCATAATTTTTTATTAATGAAAGCAATATCAAACGTATTCCTTGTAATTTACAACTACTCATTTGTTGGACAATGTGACAACAGGAGTTCTGTAAGCATGCTTAATGCCAGTTTCTTGTTTAAAGGCTGTTTTGCCTTTAAAGTAGAAAGAGAAGTTTTTCAGCTGCAGAAAAACACTGTCCACTGCCCCCCCAAACCCATGACAACAATTCAAATGAATGCAGTAAGAAAAAAAATGCCATGGCACTTGGACGTGAGTGTCAAGATAAACAGTCAAGTATTTGTGAAGTTGATTCTCAAAGCAAGGGGCATGACGAGTATAATTCATGGCCCCTAAATCACTGATTTATCTCTCCCTGAGGCAAGACATTTGGGGAAAAAAATAGTAAAAACAAGTTCTGAAAGTTACATATCCAAATCTATCACTTACCTGGATGAATGCCACAATTTCCAAAGTTCTGGGTATTCTCATGTCCCACTGACTTCCTTATCAATATAGACAAGTCAGAACTTTTGAAAAAAGGCAGATCACATATTTAAGAACAAGAGTGATTGAAATATATAGTTGCAGACATTCAAGATTAAAACTACTTTCTTTAAGCATTGTTTTTCATATCCTGTATCATTTTAATAAAGATGATAGCAGAAAAAGACAGTTGTTAGAGCTTGTTAAACTGTGCAAATATAAAGTATTAGGCAAAAGAATGCTACTCATTATCAGGGGAAAAAATTAGAAAAGGAGTGGGGTTTGGAATTTGGAAACTGTAATAATAGTCAATCTCCTGTGCCTAATACTACTTAATCACAAACTTAATAAAAATAGAAATATATGGTTCCTTTTAGAAAGCTAACAAATATTTCCTGATGTGAACACACTATGAGTCTTGTTAATCACATACTGATCCATCGCATGCTGTTACATATAGCAACTGGATTATGCAAGTGGGAAAAAAAGACAAAGTAAAAAATCCAATCTGACCCACTCTATCTTTCTACTTTTTTTTTTCCCTCCTACATTGAACAAAGCAATAAACAGCAGGGCGTCATCTACTTGACACAAACTTTTATTGTTCTGGTTTAAGTGTTTATCTTTACTGTTGATAAAATTGAAGCAGCTTCTTTCTAACTGTTTTGCTTATGTAATCAGTAAAAGGGGCCAGAAGAGTGGTGACTTCTTTTGCATGCGCTTTACTGACTCTTTTTCTGAAATCACATGTGGTATGATCAGTCCAAATCAAAGTAAATGGAAAACCTGCTCTAATTACTGACTTCAAAATAGAATCAAAATCCTTAGCAGTGATGCAGAAGGTCTCTTATGCTTATAGTCTTTTAGTTCCCTGCTCCAGTTAGAGGAGAGCTGAACAGCACAGCTTGTTGCCATTGCCATGGTTTGTTGCCCATGGATTGTATATGTGAAGCTTCTAATGGGCATGACAGTGCACTTACAGGTAATTAACTTACATGAGGTAAGAGTAACTGACAAAAATAGCCAAGAATTCTTCAAAATCAATAATAAATCCACTGCATTTTTTTAGGAAGTAAAATAACATAAATATCAGTTTATTCTTTAGCTCCCTCTTTATGCCTAAATCCAACTCTTAATTTAATGTTTCACGCTAAAAAAAGTATATAATTCCTTAAAAGCAAATCAATCTACAGTACAACAGATTTCCTATAAGAAGATAATATTTTGTAAAGCATATCCCAGTGCAAATCCTCACCCTCACTCATGGCTTCAGGGCCACCAAGCAGCACCATAGCACCATACACAGTGTGAGTCAACACCCACTTCTCAGCTGTTCTGGGTCCTGCTGCTGCCAGCACAGCTGGCTGTGAGGAGGACTGGGCTGTGAAGGCTCTTTTAGATTCTCTGCACTGAACAGAAAGAGGTGAGGCAGCCACTTTGGGTTCTTTGAAATCCAGCCTTCCTTGATCCGGACAATTTAGCAAGGAGAAGAATGAGCATTCTTTTGGATCTCTGGAGTTCCCACCCCCTTGTGGCACTTGAAATGTACCCCTCAAATTAAAGGTAGCCGTTTTTGACTATGCCATAGTGAGGGCAGATCAAAGCTTTGAATTCCTATGAAAAAAATAGCAGCTTTACAGCCTTTTTTATAAGATCAACGCAACTTTTTTTTTTTTTAAAGAATAATTTAGCAAACAAAATAATACAACAATTAGGAAAGAAAAAACAGAGTCACCCTCATCAGAAGGGGTTCCAATGCATCTCTGTTCACTGCTGTGCTTCTATTCATCTTCCATAGAAAAATAGGTACTATGCCCTGGAAAGCAACAATCCTAACCTACAGCAAGGACTTGTAGTATAGATATCACTCAGTGTGGACTCTAGTGTACTGCTGGGGAAAAAAAGGGTTAATGCTGTTATAGTCCATGTGAACAGGTGAAGAGCAAGTCGCACAAGAAATTGTTTTCATCTGACACTGCTTAAACCTCCTATTAAAATCCTGCAAACAGCACAAAAGTGGCAATTTTTAGAAGAGTGTTGAAATTGGAGATGATTCAGAAAAGACCTGCAAAAATAATTTTATTTCTAATGAAAGAGGTGACTTGATTACAATGTATCATTCATGAAGAGAAACAAGGAACGTGTACAAATGAGCTCTTTAATCTGATGGTGAAAGGCATAACAAAAATCAATGGCCTGACATGGAAGCCAAACTCTTCATCATTGCAGGTCTTTGGGTCACTACAGAATGTCCTTTTATGAAGCAGCATGAACTATTGGTCTTGGCAGGGATTAGAGGCTGCACTCAAATGGTTGTTACAAGACTAAGCTAATCACTTCCCTCTCCTGAGAAGTTAAGCATAGCAGGTAAAGCCCTCTCTTACCATTTGGTTATCTCACTGACTCAGATACAAGACAAGCAAGTTATTTGTGAGATGCTTTGTGGGTAGATAGTTCATAAAATCAAACCATCTGCCAGCACAAGAGGATGTGTATTTGTGACTATCACTGTTGAACAAAAAGATGTTGGGAGAGAGTAGCTTCATACAGGCACTATGATCCTGATATTCTTGTGGTTACAGAACTGCATTTTATTACTCCGCTTCAATAAGTTTGTTACAACTATACACCTTCACTGAATTTTTGCAACATAGAGATTTCTGCACCTTGAAAGTACATTTTTACTACTTCAAATTTTCTTTCCTTCTTTGTTCTTCCCCTGATTTCCTGCTCTCACACACAGGTGGAGCAACCCTCCAGCTGTCATGGCAAATAGAATATTTCATGAAACCAAGTGAGGTTCATGTTCTCTGTCTGGAATGATGTGGTAGTCACATATGACCCTCATTTTCTTAACAGATTCCTTCAGATTAACTACAAATGGGATAATTCTCCAAGCAACACAATGAGACAGAGATGTCCAAAAATGCAAGTTTCTCTAACCTCTTTTCTGAAAAACATCTATAGGAAATTTTTACTCAGTTTGAAACTCATGGCTCCTGGATGTTATTTCTCCTTTTGGTTATGGATTTTGCTTAGTTGTCTATTGCTTATTGAATTAATTGCCTCCTTGCAGGTGGAGAAATATGGGCAACATGGCAGTTGTGAAGATTTGATTTAGAATGTCTGTGCAGCTCTTGGAATGGAATTGTCTGACAAACATAAAGGACTGAAGTGAGTGATTGGTGAAGAAAGAATGCTTTGCAAAATCTAGTGCTAGGAAATGGAGCAGATAGCAGGATGTTTGGAGTACAGATTTGTGAGAACTTTGTGAAAACAGAATTGCAGAGTTGAGGAATCAAGTTGGACGAGACCTCTGGAGGCCATCAAGTCCAGCCTCCTGCTCCAAGGCAGAGACAGTGTAGATTGCTCAGGTGTTCACATGAAAGGTCCAATTGTGTGTGTAAACCTCCTTTTAAAAATGAGAATAAGAGCTGGAGACTTTTTTCTTCCTGACTCTTTTGTTATTGCTCTGAATCTCTGTGGACATAATCCTTCAACTGTTAACTGGAAAGATCAAATTTGTCTTCAAGCTGTTAGAGCTCAGAAGTTTGCTGGATAGTTGTTATTGGCACGAGAATAACAATGACCTCCTGAGTATTACAAGTACTTGGTGTTTGAATCCCAGTGAATTATCTCCTGATATGTCTTAGATTTAAATACCTAAATGAGACTAGAAGTAATTTCTGGATCTCTGACCATGGGCTCCCTTCCCCCAGGTAAGAAGGCTTTTTGCTGGCAGTGGGTGAATGGGCTTTTAAGAGTGTAAGAACATGAGACTGGCAGCCTCATGGATACAGGTATTGCAGTATTCTTTCTGCAAATGGTGGGGAAGTGGAAAGGAACTGGACACTTTGAGAGATATCCTTCTCTTGCTATCCTCTCTATTACCCTGTAATCAGATGGGCAAAGACTTACTGAATCAGAGGCTGCTCACAGACTCTCAATTGCCACAGAGAATCTATCATCTATGAATATGCATCCTTGAACTCATTTTCACTTCAAGATTTGAGATGCTTTTAACAGTTTAACTATGATGAGTGTGCAAAATAAATTCTGGCATTTTTCAGTAGCTGTGGGATAAGTTTTTTCAGATGTTCTGTGGGCTCTGTACAAAAGGATAGTCCTTCTCATCTATTTTCAGTCTTATACGGGTGTGAAGCATCATAACCCAGTCAGTCTGTCAGATTTTAGAAGCTGCTCTATATCATGATCATTCCTTTTTCATGATCATGATCATTTCACTTTTACTTTTGCTAGCAGCCCCAGACTGCTAGTTCATCAATTTGGATATGGCCTATAATGGTGAAATTTTGCCTAGCATCGACAGAAACATTTTGCAGATAAATCTCTGGCATAATGATGTCTACTATTACTCATGGAACTGATCTACTTCCCTCATTTAGCATCCCATCTTGCTGTGAAGGAATCACGAGCATGTGTAAAGCAATCAGACAGACAGGCAGGAACTCCCTTCCCTAGCCTATATATGTGTTCCTGTCAGTAAGATCAGGGCTTCCTTTCATTCCTTCCTTTAATGTTCTAATGTCATCAGCTTCAAGAATAGGCAGGATGTCCATGAGCCATGCTGCTTTCTAGTTTCTCTTAATGGGGAGAGAGGATTGCCTTGACTGCTGGCAAGTAGGGAGCAAGACGTGCATGAAGCAAAGGGTATTTACTGTTGGACTGTTATGGAGGGGAACAGTGGAGCTGTAGGAGGTTTATGAGACTGGAAAACAGATTCATCAGAAGGAAGCAGAGACAAAGAATAGTGCTGATTATCCAGCTCAAGCAAGGATTGAATGATCCCCCCAAATGCTAGAGGGATTCAAGTGTGATGGGTCTCCCTAGAAAATGCTCCTGACTGAGTAGAGTGAAACCCTACTGGGCTGTCAGGAAGACTTTCCAGATTGCAGCAGGGGAAGCCGATTGGGTCCCATCTACCCCTCTGAGCCCTTTCACTGAGTGAAAGTGCTATTAGGAGAGTCATAACCTGTTTTCAGCTAGTCCTTCCTCATTCTTTGATTTCTATTTGCTGACTCAGCCAATAGGATCTTCCTGCTCCATTCTTTTGAATATTGAGGCTGATAATAAATAGTTGCTGACAAGGATCATGCTAGCTATTCTCCTCTCAAGCAGCTCATTGTTGTGGGATGCCAGGTATGCCAAAAAGCATTAATAGGTTCAAAAAGGACAAATTCAGAGGAAAAAAAATAACAAAGAAAAGCAAGCAACCAACCAACTGAAAGCAATACCCCCTCCCCACCAAAAAAAGAACGCCAAAAAGTCCAAAAAGACATCAGAAGAGCAAGTGAAAAAATATTACTTCTTCTGTTTTATTTTTCACACTTTTTTCACCCCTAAGGGTGTATTACTGTCTGGTATCAGACTCCAAATGGCTTAAGAAGAAACACTTGCTGTAACCCACTATAGAAATTATTACGCAAAGCATATTTATTATAATGAGCAGACAAGAGTGAATAAGATCTTAAAATACAAAGATGACCTAGAAGAAAAGAAGAGCTTTGGAGAATAAAAAAAACATCAACCTTAATTTTACAGTGATGGTGCTTTGCAAATTTAGGGCTGAAAATCTTTGGCAAAGAGATAAAAAATGTTGAATACTTCTTATAAGTAATGCAGAAGTAGTACCGGTACTGAAAAAATAAAAGGTTAATCTAATTTTAGCAGTTATAATTTCTATCGCCATTTTAAAAAGAAATAATTCACGAGGAGTTCCTTTAAATTCCTGGAATTCTTCAGGGCAATGCTTTTGCTCAGAATGATCTGTAGACATTACAGTTAAAACCGAATACCTGCTTGGAGAAGTAAATTGCTTTAGAATTATGTGAAGAAAGGTGGAAAATGGGAGAAAAATATTTATAATCAGAAAGAAGTAGAATGGAGTCCTAAAGTTAAAACTAGTATATAAACATGTCATTATGTCACTGTACTTTTGTGTCATAATGTATAAAAATAAAAAGTGGATTTTTGTTTTTCCCTGGAAACCACTTTTTGTGCTGTCTGTTATGTCTAAAATTCTTTGAGTTTATGTGTCTACCTTTTTTTTTTTTCTTGTTCCAGTGCATCTGTTCAGCAGGCTCTAGGAGACACCAGTCAAACACCTTGCTAGCTTTTTGCATGGTAGTTAGTTAATTAACTTGAAAGCAAATTCTTAAACACCAAAGAAACAGACTGAAAGATATTTAAGTCCATTCCAAGAGTGAATGACAAGATTTTGTTTCCAGATGAAATTTGTTCATAAGTTCTATATGCTCTATGTGCTGGCTTTCTCAGGCATTGCTGAGAATTATTAATTCCACGTCAGCTGTTCCAGCCTTGATTTTCATAGATATTTTGCCAGTTAACTGCTACCTCATAATCCTCCCCTTTCCAGACGGAAATAAAATAATTGCTGGCTAAGTTTCCCTCAGTGGGCTGCCGACATGAAATTCCCAATATGTGTTCAGTGCTAACAGGAAAATTGCCCCCTTAGTGCTGTGAATAATTTTAACTTTAATATTCCTTCTTTATTTATCATAATATTTGCTCATATTTTTAAAGTAAGCTTGAACATTTGATTCCATCTTTACTTTTCTGAATAACAGCAGAGCCCTTAGAAAAACAACTCTATACCATAAGAAAAAGGTTCAGTAAGAGCTCACAAGGACTCCATTATCAGGAGACACTTGCAAAAGCTATTTGTGTGAGGTGGAAACTTGACTGAGTTTTGCCACCTGAGAATTGTGGGTTACTGTGCATACACTTGGAGTGTTTTCATTACTTTTATAAAAATAGCTGGTTTTATGATTTTGAATGGGAATAACCAAAAAAAAAAAAAAAGAGCATTCTTGCGTAAAAGAAAATTTTATTGAGCATGAAAACTACTGAAAATAAAACTAACTCAGTATGGTTAACCACTGGCTTGCCAGTACATCTGGTAAAACCAGTTGTAAAGGCACGTATCTCACACCTGAATGATGACAGGGAAATCAGCTTAGGTTTTCTGGCTCCACTGCTACTGTTATGTCAGTAAGGTTCCTCTGACAAACTAAATCAGATTAGGGCATGGAATTGAGCACTGACATGGGATTGAGATGCCATCATCTGCCCTGTTTACCTTGGAGCTTGCCCTGGCATGAGTTTGACCAGGTCAGCTCTTCCAGATAGTCCCCAAAGCACAATTCTGGGGCAGCATATGCTGAGGAGATTTTCCAGTAAGAATCTGGGATATAACCACCCTGTCTGAGGGAGGGAGGGAGAGAGGTGGTGTGTACAGCTCTGTGGAGGAAAGCTGGCTGTGCCTCCCGGTCCCAGGGACTGAGGAGGCAGCCACAGGCTCTGGAGCTGGGCTTCATCATGACAGTCAGTGCCAAAGTCTGCTCCTTCAGAGTCACACACCACTTTTTTTTTTTTTTTTTTTTTTTTTAAATTCCCTCTGGGTGGCCATTTTAATTTTTTTNTTCAGAACCACCCACCCCTTTTTTTTTTTTTTTTTCTTTTTTTCAAGTCCATCTGAGATGGCAGTTATCATTTGTATAACACTTCGTTGTTTTGCTCATTGGTACTTACCTGGAATGTGTGAGATTTGGGTTCAATAACCTCATCAGCTCAGCCTCAGGGTATCCAAAACCAATAACTCTTTAATATAAAAATACAGAAGCTGTTCTTGAAGTGAGGAGTGGAATCTAGGTCTGCCCACTCCCAGATGAGTGCTGTAGGCACTAGGCCACAGAGTCATGTTCCCTCTTGCACTGCCTCTTACATCTTCCTTGGATATATTGCATTCTTTCCTCTGCTGACATAGGATTTCAACAGGAGCAGCCCCCTCCTTTCCCAGCTGTGTGGCTGGCGGTTAATGCAGTCTCCTGGGAGAGGAGAGCTGTGCCTCTTTATCTTTTCAGATGGAGGATATTGACTGAGTCTCAAATCCTTCAGCCTCCAAGGAATATACAGAAAGGAAGGTGATGTTACAGGCATACGCTGCCCTGGCATGGCACCCAGCAAAGTCTCTGCACACTTGTGGTGTGGTGGCACAGGGCAAATGCTGCTGCCTGGGTGTGTGTCACACCAAGGCTGCACACACACACCTCCTTCTCAGGTGGGGCAATTCCTGGGTGCTTCTCCCAGGGAACTTTCCAGTTAGGCACAGAGACAGTGAACATCACCAATGGCTGGAAGGTGAATATGGATTTCTGAGGTTTGGATCTGTGCCACATCTGCCCAGGCTCTGCCAGGAGACTTGTGACTTGCTGGGGGATGATAGCCCCTTCTCTTTAGGAGGTGGAGAAACATCTTCACATCCTGGCAAGCTGTTCTTGTTGCAGTTGCTCATATTTTTATAAATTTGCCAATTTCCCTTTTTTGTTTGTTTGGGGTTTTTTGGTTTTGTTTTGGGTTTTTTTTTTTTGTTGCTGTTTTTTTTCCTTACATTGTGTTCTTATGAAGGCACAGTTTAACCAAAGAACCTTCTAATATCAGATATCTTCTCCTTGTACAGATTAATGCAGCCAAGGATTAGTTCTGTTCTTAAGTCTGGTCTACTTAAACAGATTCTGATCTGTAAGTATTTCACTGTAAGACTTATTTCAAGGCTTGTGAATCCATTCCACACTGATTTTAACATGGTCAGCTGAGATTAAGTGGTTTAGATTGTGATTTCTTCTCAGATTTCTAGATTTATTTTATATAGTCAGGAGTTGGGAATGTCATAGTAAGAAACAACAATTAAGCATGCTTTTATTTTATATTATTTATTCTGTGACACAAAGTCTTTGGGCTTTCTGATTAAAATTAACAGAATTTGGCTACCTGATGCGTTTTCAGGGCTTAACATGAAATTAGTGACTACCAATTCAATAGCTAGAAGGGGTTTCTGTAAAAAAAAATTCTGACAGAAATATAATTTAATTGGTCACAGTTAGGTAAGTGCCCTGTCATTGAATGGGAACTGAAAGTGAATTGACCTCTTGCCCAATCAATTTTCCCTTGACTTAAAGACAATGTTGATGAGGTGCAGAAAGATTACACTTATGTTATCTCTGACAACAAGGTCTTTCAGTGCAACATGTCACGATATAATATAGTAGCAACCTATATATTCTCAATAAAACCTAAAATTTGTATACTTCATTGTGTGTGCTAAAGTATGTAACTTAATAACTGACATATGCATTCTTAATTGCACACTGAGTATCTATACTACCTCCTGAGAGTATAGTTTATTAGGTTTTCCCACTTTAAAGCTGGCATAATTACTTCTAGTTAATATACTTGAAAATTATAAATACTTTACATTAGTTTGTTTTTTATATTTAAGAACCATAGCCACATATATTTCTGTCCTGAATTTCTGTATGCTTTTTATGGTCATAGTACCCATCAGCTTGATAATGCTGATTTTGAGCATGCATATTGCACTACCAAACCTCCTTCTGGTAAGAGGCAGGAATATGACTCTACTTTCTGCTTTGGAAAACTTAATATCTGAACATAGAATCTGTGGGCACAAACACAAGATGCTGAAACATTTGTTTCCCTTTATTATGGATTTCTATTAAAAGTACTGTGAAAAAAATACTCTGATCTTCTGTACCAATGATTCAGGACCCTTCACTGTATTTTAAGACACAATGCTTTGACTTAACAACAAAGTACAAAATGTTTACTCCTGCTTTGTAATACTTTTGTGCCCTCTTAGTTCCATCCCCTTCACATGATTTTTAATCTGTAAAAACTTTGTGATAAACAACAAAAAATCATTCAGTACACAAAAGAATGGCCCATCACAAATGGTAAATTGTTGAACAGAATATCTTACCATGAAAAGGTAGAACCTGGAAGAATATTTGGCAAACAGCACCCATGTAGTAACTCCTAAGTATACACACCATTTTTGCTAAGTGAAATTTATGTGTGAGTTACACTGAAATTTATCTTTGTATTATTCATGTGTTCATGTCCTTCATATGAGGTCAGAGTTTTGTGAATCTTACTGACTGAAATCTGTTTACTGGATCAAGTATACAGTCCTCAAGGAGACAGATTCAAAATCAAATACTGGTGTCAAACTATATTTTAATTCAGCTCCAGTGAAGTTGAACCAAAGTAAGCTTTTTGTGTATTCTTTAAAGGAAAATTGGAAACAGTGTTGGCACTAACGTGAATACTGCCTTAGTGTCCCATCAAAATGTGTTTTATTGTAAAACTTCCATTACCTCCAAAAAAGATAACTATAGCAAAAGTGGTGTCAGAATTAAATTTCTGTGTATTTATAGATCTTCAGGATGTCAGCTTTCTTGGTCAGACATCTTGATTTAATCTGTCTGCTTTCTTTTACTCATTATGTGTTTGACAAACCTTGAAAATTAGTTTCCTGGTTTTGTTTTGGTTTTTTTGGTGAAAACTAGGAAAGATGAAATTCAGACTTGGGCTTTGAGAAATGGTTTAATCACGTTAAAGTTGATAACACTACTGGATTTTCTTTTTTCTGGCTTTTTCTGGTTTGGTCTGGCTAACTATTCTCTATCTTGCATTCAAGAGAAAGTTTAGAGTAGCAATATTATTTGCTTAAAATGTCAGACATAGGATCAAATTCCTTGCTAAAGCAATCTGATTTTCAGTCCTTACTGCATGCTACTGAGAATCCTACCATGGTAATAACTGGAATGCATGATATAGTTACCATACTTCATCTTCCCCAGGAAATTCAGCTTTATTAAATATATCACACTCAGGATGAGGTTTTAAAGTGTTCTCAATCCAGCCTTGAATCTTTATCTGTACTCTTAGTGAGTCATGAAACTCATTTTTTAACTAAATCTATGTAAGCAGCACATGCAAACCTGGTAGGTAGATACTTGACTTTTTGCTTGGTTGCATAAACCTGTTTGTCTCGACAGATATAAATTCACACGTACACTTACTAAAGAGAGCCATTTAAAAGCTTATTTTAAGAACATATGCCTAAAAGTGTTAGCATATTTGTTTTATGACTATCATGGTGCTAAAACATGATTATTTTTCTACAGTTGAAATTAATGAATGTATACAATAGTAAAAACATTTATTTCAACTGTAAAAATTGACTTTATTATTGGTTAAGGTCTGTCAATCAAATTGACTTATTATGCACTTAAAACTCATTAGCATTAGAATACTGTAGTTGTACATTTCAAATGACTGATGACAAGAACTCTGTGAAATTGCTGCTGAATTTGTCAATTACTGTGTGAAATGTTCATTGTAAAGATAGATTTTCACTCAAAAAATCATGGCTTTAAAATAATTTCTAACAGTCCAAGGTTACCTCTTGTGATTACAGTATGTCCCTCTTTTGCCCTTTCTCTTTTTTCTGCTCCTTGTCCTCTGAAGTCCCAATGGGACTACATTGTGTGGCAAGACGAAGGAATGAATTGATTTGCTGGGGACACTGTGGGACAGCAAATATCAACTGCTTTTATATTTGAGGTGCTTGGAAGGCTAACTGGACCAGTGGATCAATCCTGGTGCGCATTTTACTGATAAATAACCTTATGTAGTAGAAGTCAGAACTGTGAATTTCACTAATGCAGAAGGAACAGCTGCAAAAGAGCTTGTACCTTTGTTCTGCTACAGCCTTCTGGTCCTTTCTGGTCAGGATGAGTGGAGCAGGATTTGAACTTTTTACTGAGCTAATGATTAATACAAATTCCAGTGTTTGCCATATTGCCCACTTCACAATTAATTAAATTCCCTTGGAGACAAATTGGAGAAGCATTGTACATCTTGGCCACAGACAGTTTTGCGTGGCCAAAACAGTAACAGTTCCTGTAATTTGTCTATGATATAATGAAATTAAGTGATTTAAATAAATTAAAAATGGACTGGATTCAGCTTTCAGTAATTACAAGTCGCTGAAGGACTGATACAGCAGAAAATAGCCTGTATGGCTGCTAGCCCAAGCAAGCTCAATGGGACTCTTACTTTTGTCTAGCAGGGATAAGCTCTGGCAGCTGAAGAAGTTATATTCCATCTAGTAGGTGTAACACTCTAGGAATTGGGGACATGGTAGTAATCTTCCGAAAAAGCCAAATGTTCAGTCAACACCACGTAAAGGATGTAGAGGCGTATTCTTGGGAAACTCTCTCAATAGATTTCCATCCTTATAGCTGGTTATTTCTTTCCTTATATTGAGATGCATGATTTGGGAAACAGCTGTAGAAATCATTGCTGAAGGCATCTGTCTCCAGACAGCAGCCAAAAGAAGAATGGTCTCACTCTTTAAAAATGATCTTCCAGTTTGAAGAAGAGATGGAAGCTGAGTGTACCAGAAGTGTTTCAATGTGTTGAATCCTCCTGCCCCACACACCTATCTGGTAGGCAAGCAACTCTACTTTTCACATACAATGTTAGCATCCTATAGTATAAAATACTATACTATAGAATACTATAGCTTGCACTGAAATATTTTGGGGTGAGAACTAGACATTTTCTGGCAGTGATTTTGTACTCTTATTCTGAGTGCAAATCTTTTTTTGCCATAATACTATTCCTAAGGAAGACAAAAGTATTAACAGATTCAGAAAGGACACATTTATTCCAAATAAGCAGACTGAAGAACTTGTAAACATGTTGCATACACAGGTGTACCTCAGCAAACCACTGGTTCCAGAGCATGAATGGTACCATAGATAGAAGTTATCTCAGAATTGGCTCATTCCTTTTCCTGAGCATCCTCAAGCCATTGTCAGAAACAAGATGCTGCCATGGTCACCACTCTTGTCAGGCAGAACATGAAAGTTCTGCTGATACCAGGATCATTGTTATACTGTTATTGTCTTGTTAATAGTTACAAAGGTGAACTACTTTACCACTGTAACAATTATAGGGATGTCAGCTTTAGTATGAGAGACTTATTACTTATTCTGTAGGATCATTCTACCATGAGTTTCTGTTTAGCCTAGTTGTCTAAGAATGTTTCTTCTTCTGGGAGAAAAAAAAAAACAACAAAAAAAAAACCCCCAAAAACCAAAAACAGCAAAACAACAACAACAACAATGACAACAAAACAAAACAAAACAACAACAACAACAACATCAACAACAGCCCAGAAAAATGAAATAAGGAGTTTTGTCTAGAATCCTTTTCAAGCAGGTCTCAAAACAACATCACATTTAATGAATGTAGTGTAGTATAGGAAAAATATTGTAATAGAGAAATTGAAATTGTCATTATCTGGTAAATTGTACTAATATTTCCCATTTTTTAGTTGAGTCTTAACTAGCATGTTTTAGAATAGAAAATAAATCAGTGAACTCTCTTTCATATTTCATTTTTCAGGGTTTTTTAAACACATTTTTGGGAAGGGACAAGAAGATTCAGAAAGATTTCCAGCATGCCTTGGCTGAATTTTAGTTGGATACTGATGCCACACCAATTTTTAAGCGACACACATGATGAAACCAAGCAAAATGTTGGCAGGTACAACTGTTTACCTCAGCCACAGCAACACTACTCTGCAGAGGAACGAGAAATTGTAGAGTTTCACAAAGTTCCCTATCAAACTCTGAGGTACAGCCATATTTTATATATATTACAGTATAAAGCAGTGCTACACCCAAAGACTTAGCTGGTTGAAAATGTAAGCACTTAGGCTAATATATTTTGGGATTATGGGTTTGAATTAAGCACATATGTACTAACCCATGCATTGTGAATTTGGTGAATCACAATGATATCCACTTTGGTGACAGTAAACAGAGCTGCTCAGGATTTTAAAGGAAGGAAGAGGAGGAAGTGGAAGCCAGCCCCAATCTGAGGCAGGGAATAGGTATGGTGCTGGTGCTGTTGCCTCATTGCCCTCATTTGCTTTGCCCTCAGTGACTGCACTCCAGGTGGATGCCCTCTGCATGAGCTGTGCTCATTCCTGGGCAGGGCAACTCAGCATGCAGGAGGATTCTCCCTTTGGAAGGCAAGGGCAGGACCCTTGCCTGGTGTTGAACTGGTGACAGGCACCTCCCTGACATACCTGTGCTGCATTTGAAGGGGATTTAGTGGCCAGGACCTTCTGTCCTCAGTGTGCCTGGCAGCCGAGTGCCGCTGCAGACGTGCCCAAACAGGGCTGCTCATGGGCTGCCTGCGGCTGGCCCTAGGCAACCTGACAGGAAACAGTGTGCATGGCAGAGTACATGTGAGTCAGCTCTGGGGTGAGCCCCTGAGACTGCTTCCTAGCAGCAGGGCAGAAACAGCTAATGCAGGCAATTATAACAGGAGGGAACCTTCATCTTTCTGAAATGAAAAAAAGACTCGAAGCAAACCTCAGATCTGAAGACTGACCTCTCGTTTCAGACTCTAGTAGGATGCCTTCCTACCTGCAAAGGATAATCACAACTAGCCAGAGAGAAAAGGTCTGACTGTGATGTTCAATGCTCTACAGGGTCTGGTAGACTCTAAAACAGGAAAAAAGAGTAAAAAAAGAAGTAATTTTTTCTTTGAAATGAAAACCTCTAGCCTAGACCTGAAAAACCAGAACTAATATTTTATACTGAAATACTCTCGTGAGTAACAGCAAGCTGATTAACAAAAAGCAAACAAAAAAAAAGCCACCCCAAACACAACTCAGCTCCCCAACATATGTATAATACACACATTTTTACCATTGTTTAGCATGATTTTCAGTGTAGTTCCACTTAAGTTGCTCTAAATGTTTTAAAGCAATAAATCAAAAGTATTTCATCCCACTGAGAGAGTTCTTAACAGAAGAAAGAATAAGGAAATTAAAAAGTGTAACTCTAGGAAAAACACAGACACTACTTGTTACCGGTGCAAGAACAACAAGGGCCTACAAACAAGTACAAATGGCAGCTTTTTGAATAAAAAACATAATAAGCAATAATCAGTATCTTATAGCATGATAGCCAAAGGCAGTGACATTTGAACAGCATGTCTTCTCTAAGCTTAGCTAGCTTGGTAGTGCATATCTGCAAGTGCTTAGCCATGTTAACATAAACCCTCATTAGACAGGATTAGGCAAGAAACAGTGACAAACAGGGTGGACACTAACCCTCTGAGGAACCAATTCAGGCACTACACACTAATTATCCTTTTAAATTACTTTAGGATTCAGGGAATGAATATCAGTGTATGTGTATATGACTACGTGGGGAATTGTGTTTTACATACTACAACCTGTTTGTATTTAGCAACAGTTTTTAAGTTATTTCTCCCCCATAATTTACTGCCAAAACCTAAAAGTGTTTATTCTTAAGAATTCCAGAGTAATGACGAATTAAATTATGATATTAAGATGTTTTACCTTGTTCAGGAGAAAAAGTCCAGGAACTACTTCCTATAAGGGCCTATTAGCAACCCATTTTGGAAAAGCAGTTCAGGAACAGCAATAGCCCCAAGTTCAAATCATGTGAAGTTCAGTAGATTTGTCTGTAGATTTCATTACCAGAAATCCCAAGTAAGGGTGTCTTAAAGAAAAGACAGAAGCAATTGCTGACTCAGTGAATTGTATTTTGACTTTTGTTTGTTGATTCCTTACTTTTTTTTTTTCAGGTGTTGAATTTATTATCTGTTATTTGTGGTTATCTGCTGTTATTGCAGTTTTTTTGTTGAATTTGCCTCTAATATTTTTATGCAAAATAGAATTAACCCTCCTACATTTATAGAAGGATTAGCAAAAGGGTTAGAAGTAACCCTTCTAAATCAACCCTCCTATAGTTTTCAAACTATCTTGCTGTCATGAAGGTAAGCTATCATAGCAAACCACAGTCATATTCTGGATCTATAGTGTTGATTAGCTGATACTTCTTTTTAAAGCAAATAAATAGAAAAACTTTGGTTATACTGATGTTAAATGTCTCATACAAATTGTATTAAAGGAATCTGATTTAAAGAAAAGTGATAGAAAGGTGATAAAATAGTGAATTCTTCCTCTATGTTCTTGACAAAACCTAATTTTTACATTTATTGCCTTTTTATCTTTCCCTTTTACCACTGAAATTTTTTCTTAAAAAATAATCTGATTTAGCTTATTTTGTGAATGTCATTTTGTGAATGTCATTTTGTGAATGTCATTTAATCACAAGTGTTAACAAAACAAATTTTAAATGTAAACTTTGGCAGAAAATGTTAATGGGGCTTTGCTTTTAAGCAAAGCTTAAAAGGCTTTTAAGCATTTTACTTTGGAGCAATACACGTTACTGTGGTCTTGTTTAACTTCTTTGAACAGTAAAAGATAGTGCACTAGAAAAGCTTTTTCATATAAAATTAAAGTTAAACAATTAGTAGTAATATTACTAAAATATGGCATCACTTTTTTATTGTATAACAATGAAAATATTTCAAAATACTTGCAGGTGCATAAGTTTGATCTTCATTTTTTGTTCTAATTTTCATAAGTCAAATTTTCAAAGAAAGCTTATTTTGGCCGATAATAAGAGTGACAATACTTTTGCATGTTATTTGATTAATTTTATAAATGTAATTTCAGTGTGGATCTGCATTTCTTACAGACAAAAATTAATCAGAATTGCACACAAAAATCTTGTACACCCATCTCTGACTCCATTAACATAGAATGAAATTCTAATCTGCTCACTTCTGACATCAGTGTTATTTCAGATTTATCTTTTACAAAATTCGTACAGTAAGCTGAAAGAAATAGAATTTAGAAGGTTCATTCTTTCAAAATCCACTATTTCAGTCAGCAAATAAATTCTAAAAATTCACCTTTCTTAATCTTTCTGTATTAAGTAATGAATTTGACTTCATGGACCAGAAATTCAACAGAAATAAAATAGCAGTAGCACACAGACAGAACCCAGATATATGCAGAGAAACAGAACCTCTGTTACTTCAACTCAGTAGCTAGGAGGTAAAAGGCATTTATTATTACTGATTGTAGTAGGCATGGCCCTTAATTTAGCATCTACAGGAATATTATGCATGACCATATCTGTGGAAGAGAAGAGAATCAGGATTAAAATGTGGATGCAAAGGTGGTTAAAAATGAAAGAAGAAAAATGCAGAATGCCCTTTGGTAGAATCCATTATCCTAAACCCCAGTCTTGGGAACATGAGAACACCCTTGGCATAAACATTTGTGTTGAGGTCAAGTGGGATTAGAAGACTATATATTTGGATGTCCTGGGGCTAAGTCACAAAAAGAAAATATTAATTAAAAAAACAAGCTAGAGATTTTATGTGCCCTCAAACTACATTTTCTTTTAATACATTCTTTAGCTTTTTACAGTCAGTGGACATGATTTTGATCTCACTTGTATTGGTTTAAATCAGAATAAATCAGTATAAACCAGCACATTGTTCTGATATCAAATCAACCTAAGCAAGGGTAGAGTCTTATTTAATAGTTTGTAGTTTCAGTGCAGCTGGCTGAAACAAGGCTGCACTTGCATTCAGTGTAAATCAGGATTTAATAGCACTAATCTGCCATGTGAAAATCAGGCTGGTTGTAGGGCTGAGTTTCATAAAGTGTTTGGTTCAGATTCAGAGCTGAAGCTTCTGGATGCCTGGGAGTGCTTGTAGCATGGAAGTCAACTCCAGGGCTTAGGGAAGGCTTCAGGATAGGTTAACAATAGCAGGTCTGCATGCACTAAACCTTAAGAATTTACTTTCTGGAGGACTTTTTCCCAGTTTGAAGCTAGGGATATACAAAGGTTTTTGTGAATCAAGCCTGCAGTGCTCAGTTAGGAACTCTGCTGAAAACAATGGCAACCTTTGATTTGATCAGTGTCTGTCTAAATTAGGAAAAGATGTTGCTTATCTGACCTGAGCTTTTCCTAATCTACATATGATAACTGTTACTCATTTTCTCTCAGATGGGTTGGTCAAGATCAGTTAACCACCTGGCCTCAGCTCTGTCGCCACAGGACTCGTTATTTCCTCAGCTCCAAGATATACTGCTGTGTGTTTGTGCTGGCTACTTAGGAGAGGCTTTAAAGAGCCACAGCAGCTAAAACAACAGATCCTCAGGCTCCAGAGTGAACAGAAACAAATTATGTTGCTATGGGAGTTGAACTGGGATAGGTCAAGGAACCAACATGTTGCTTGCTAGAGAGGGAGAAGAAAAGATGAGAACAAGAATACCTTGATCAGAAACTTGCATCTGTTTTCTTATTAAAGTTGAAAAAAATATATTTCTATGCAAATGTAAAAATATATTTATTGTCTTCACACTGTGATGTCAAAACATAAGGAGTTTTTATTGCTGGGCTACTAAAAAAAACTTTGGCCCATACCCTGCAAAATATGCTTCCATTTTGTACCTGCTTAAAGCAACATCATCTAATCTTTCCATCTGTTTAAGGATTTGCCTTATATTTCATAGTGATTATTGGGAATAATAGGAAAACATATTTTTTTCACATTTTGTAGATTGTGCCTATTTATTTTAATGGTACAGTGACGCATCATTAGCTGATGAAGGGACTGCCTCAGGAGGAACAGTGAAAGAAAATAAAAGATTTGAGTGCATTCTTACACTACTTCCATTAAACAGGTTTGAACTAAATTCAACTTGAGCATCATTAGTTGAAAAAAGCTCATATTTTCAAGCTAGAGAAACCATAGTGCATTAAATAGATTAGTTGGACATTATTTAGAAACCAAATTGCTCAATAAACACTTCATTTTCCTAACAGAACTGATATTCAACTTGGCAATTTGTATAAACAATATGTATGTTCTTAATGTATATGTTTATCTACAATAGTAAACATAAGCAACCTTTTGCCTATCATATAATGCCCCTAAAGGCATTATGGGTTAACAGTGATTTAATCCCCTTATGCATGCATAATATGACAAGCTTTGCATAAATGATAATAAATAATTGGTATATATAAATAATTCATCATTTATTTTTGCAGTAGAAATAGAATTCATAGACATATTTTAAACAAAGGGAATAGCAAACATGATCTCAATCAGAAAAGGGGTTAAATCACATTACACAAAACAATGTTTCAAATAATCAAGACTTATGGATGCAACATATTTTTTTATTTCTTTCATGCTAGCATATTATATTGCCAACTTGTTCTCAAGCATGGAACAATACATATTTAGCACTATCATAAAATAACGGAAGAAATAAATTCTATAGTGGGCATTTAATCCAAAACAAGAGGGAATAATATGTCAGAAAAAATAAATGTATATAGTGTGCTCTCTAGAAAATTGGACATTTTGGTGGATTTTATTTTTTACTCTGGAATCTGTTCTACTGTTTTAGGGAGAGTCCTCCAGCCCTTGCAGTGAAGCTAGAAGCTGATAAAATTCTAAAATGCAATTTTTTTTAATAGCAATTCCTTATTTTAAAACATTTCTGTGATTATACAATAAATTGTTAATTAGATTAATTTTTTTCATCACATAATATCCTAAAAAAGGGCAAAAATGCAGTGTTACTCTAAAAAGGGAATAGTTTTAATAGTTAAGACTCATTAAGATTTCAGGATTCAATGAGTACAGCCACGAATTAACTTTAAGAATGTAATGCCATCCTTATTCAGCAAGGCAGTCAAATATGCACTTAAGTTAAGCACATGCATCAATCTCATTGACTTTACATTATTCTCTCCAGAGTATATTTCTTTTCATTAGGAAGACAGTGGCTCTTAACTGCCGTCAAAATGCCGACTCAACTTGCTTCAATAAGTCCCTGTGAAGCTCCTCAAAGTCTTTTCTAATTTTGACCAATATAAAGAGCACTGGCATTTGCAAATGTTGGCATGTCATTTCTTAACCCTTTCTACTGAAAGCTGTGTTTGTAGATATACATACACACATACATACATACATACATACATATATAAAAATATATAAAGTAGGAGAGCTTACAATATATAAAGAGATTAAAAATCCTGTGACAAATGAAAGCCCCCCAAATTATTGTGCTTGCTTTTCCCACTGATATTAAATACTATTGGTGAAGGAAGTGTGAGATACCTAGCTATTAATGTATTACTATCTACCAAAAAACACCATTATATCTTGATTCTGACTTTTAGCTATTTTCAAACCAAAACAGAACCTGACCTCTCACCTCATGACTGCTTAAATATAATGCAAAAGCAATGTTAGGTATTTTGAAAATGAAAGTTAATATGTTTCTGTTATTTCCTTGTAAAGCAGAGAATTGTGACGTGCGCAAATTTGCTTTTGTTACTATCATGTCATGGCCACTCAGTTGTTTCATTATACATTATTCATTATTTTTCATTAGTTTCAACCAATTTCCTGATATTAATTCATAAATCCCAGAAGTTTCCCTACTTCCCATTTAAAATTAGATAAGAACTCTTGATACTATCTCATACAGTTGCAAATTTAAATAAAATATTGCTTTTTTTTTTTTTTTTTGCTAGCAGTTCACCTAGAATTTAAATGTTTTGGTTTATTATTTTTCTTGAACCTCTCTCCTGACACTGCAGCATCTGACTATGCCCTAAAAGGCATAAGGCTTAAACAGCTTCTTACGTAAATCCAACATATCGAGTCTCAACATTCCTTCTCCTTTGCCATCTGACCCCAGAGCCATCCAAAAATCCATAGGTTTGTTTTTTCTTATGAGTTCAGCTGCCTTCACATCGAACAGCCTGTCCCTGGGCCCTGCAAGAACTGCCTCTTCTCAGGGGATTCCCCAGCAGTTTAGGCACTCAGGTAATATTGGAGCAATTTCAGGCTCATATTTCCTCCTCCTACTACACCCAGAGTGGTGGACATTTTTCTGGAACATGTAATGATTTGGCCCACTGCAAAGGGGTGCAAATGCAACAAATAGCAATCAGTGCCTGTTATCCAACAGCTCCATGATCAGAGCATGCACACAGGATGTAGGGCACCTGTGTTTCATTTCTTCCTCCTCCTATGGATAGTCTGCACCAAAGCCTGTGATTTATGTGAAGAAGCCATGGTTTTGATTCTTTGTGCTGCATACCATGTGGTGCAGGGTAAGACATTATTTCGGCAATCAGAAATAGTGAAATCACAATTCTGAGGCAAAACAATTTCAGATTTGGCTTCCAGCCTCTGATGCAGTGCATGTTCCACTGTTACACGGAGCAGTGATGGGATGGGGGGGTGTGACCTGCTCATGTTGTCTTGCTTTGCAGCCTGTCTGCACCTGTGCACACACATGAGCTTTGGAAAGTGGAAGATCATGAACCTTAATTTCCAGGGAAGAGCTGGGATCACACCCCATACGTCATGTTATGTGGAACACACATTAAAGAGAAATCTTCCTTTCTCTGAGATTTTGCAGAGATCAGTTCTCTAAGACATGGCATCACTGGACCAAGCCAGGGCCAATGCCAGTGCATGCAATGTTCCAGGCATGGTGCGTTGGTGAGTGCAGGTGGTAGAACCAAAGCAATGCAGATTTGTATGGGTGCAGCTCCACAACATTTTGAAACTTTAGAAATATACCTACTCCTCCTTCCATCCTCAAGGCCTTTCCTCCTGGTGAGATGCAGGTTCAGCTCTCTAACATGGTAGAAGATACGCCTTTTTCCTTTCCTTAGGGAGTTAGTTCTCTGCCAGGCAGTGAAATCAGTGAGCTCCATAGTTGCTCAAACATCATAGTGCAAAGGACGGGGCAGCAGAGTGTGTACAAGTGAGCAGAGGAGAAAAAATGATGAGATAGCTGTTAGCTCAACCAAGCAAGAATTCACCCTGAGGTCAAGGCACAACCTGCTCTCAGTGTCTCCTTTTGACAAAGGGAACGA
The DNA here is from genome assembly GCA_013397375.1 of Toxostoma redivivum. Classification (NCBI taxonomy): domain Eukaryota; kingdom Metazoa; phylum Chordata; class Aves; order Passeriformes; family Mimidae; genus Toxostoma; species Toxostoma redivivum. The sequence goes on along the minus strand of VXBI01013141.1, from coordinate 752,968 downwards.
CTCACTTGCCAGCAGGGTGTTGCTTCCATTAAAATAAAAGTTGAAGAATAACAGAACCATTCCTTGGAAGTTTTTGCTCCTGATATATCTCAACCTTGCATGAGCAGAGTCTTGATTTTCAGAAAGGAAAATTAATTTTAACTTGAAATCTGGTTATTCAGTGTAGTTATCTATATATCTATATCTATATCTATATATATCTATATATCTATATATATCTATATAAACAACATTCTATTAATTATCTCTATATGTCAACTTTCAATATAATTAATAGTAGTTGCTAATATCTTTGCTTTCCCTGGATATCTTTGCTCTAAGAAGAGGAAAATAAGTAACATTCTAAATAAGGTCATCAAAATTATGTGCAAAGAGGAAAACTTAAGTAAACATCTGATTTAAATTGAATGTTCTTTTTAATTGATCACTTCTTAAATGTTTTTTTTCCTTAAGATATGCTGAATAACAATATTCAATAACAAATACCCAAGCCTTGCACCAATAAGTAAGAGCACACATGTAGGTTAGCATTTGGCCTCCACAGTGACTTTTCCCCTTAAGTATTATTTCTGTCTTAGCCATTTAAAAAAACCAATGCAATCATGGACGCCACTTACAACCTACACAGTGGAAATTAGAGCCTTTTAGGGAAAAGATATTTGGCTGATAAAAACCTAGCTCCTTAAACTTTGGTGCGACATAATATTTCTTTTGGCAAGGGGTCATTGGTGCTCAGCATACATCATCACTAACTTATTAGATCTTGAGGCAATTATCTGAAAACAAACAGAAGAGACAAGCCCTGTATTGAGCTATAGAAACCAGAAGAAAATAGCCCATGGCACTCCATTATTCCAGAGCTTCATCAAAGGCTATGCACTGGCTGCAGTTTAAAGAGAGTATTGTTTTCATGTAACATCTATACAGTATTGGGACTTTATCTTGTTATTTTTCTCCTGCTTCAAGTTACATTCAAACTTGCCTTGTTATAATAGGGCAGTGGAAAGAACTTCTCAGTTTCTACCTAAAACAGTATATGCAATGTGTTGCTTGATTAGCTAAGGATTAAAAATCCAATTAGATCCTCCCTTTTCATGGGAAATCACATGAGGAATTTTAAGAAATATTACTGAAAACCACTGTGTAATGTGATTGACTATGAAAACATGTGACAAAGGAAGAACTAATATCTAAGAAACCCTTGGAATCATCTAAGCAAACTGACCTTTACCTTTTGTAATGTAAATATGTATTTCTGAATTCCAGAAATTAGTTGAGAGATATATTTTACTAATTTCAATTAGAAATAACTTTCTTTTTTTCCCTAAAGAAAAAGAAAACCACTTGAAAAAAAAAAAAAGTATTACTCTAAGCATGACCCAGATAAAAGTTATCATTAGGCTACAAGTAATTTTGTGGGTTTTTTCAGTAATGTGCTACACAGAGTGTTAAATATGGTACTAAATAACAGAATGTGGCTTCACTTGTATATACTAATTAAGAATTATGATACAAAATATGTGTGATTCTTATTAAAAAAAACCCTACTTTTTACTAAATGAAAACTCAGTTCATTTTCTTTTGAGAAGAAAAGTGATTGTTAGAGGTACCTGGCTGTATTTGCCACTCGTTTCTTTTCTGGCTGCTTAATAAACAGTCTTCTGTGCACGCCAATTGAATTACACTAGAATCTTGCATACCGCTGGTTTACTTTAGGCACAGCAAACCTCTAAATTAATTTGAATTTAAGAAGCTATTTTAAGAAGCTACGTTTTAAGTTAAAGTTTTATAATACTTAATGTAAATTGCAGAAAAATCGTTTATTGGGAGCCCTGAAAGTGTTTTAAATACGCAGAATGCCAATATTACCTTCCTTATATCTTTTTTCTCCTCTCTTCTCCACCCAGAATGAAAACAAACCAAGCCACCCCAAACACAAAAACTGAGATTCTTGATGACATAAAGTCCTTCTTTGTATCAGTGTAGAATTCTGAACTTAGAGCCAATAAAATCTATTTCTGAAGGCTTGTAACATGATGGTGTAGGGTGTAGGATGAACAGCAGTGCCAACGTACTATCCCCTTCCCCATTTTCCTCTAGACTAATGATCAAATGATTTGTAGACTACCTTGCTCCTGGTGTAGGGTGGGCATCAAAGCATTCTGCTCTCTCTTGGCTTCTGGATCCAGCCTGTGAGGCAATTAACAGCTACTGTTCTTAATTATGCTGAAAAGCTAAGAAGAGATTAAAAGTAGGAAGAGCAGAAAAGGCCATCACAGTGGTATTTATTTCAGGATGTCTCGTCTGTATTTCACTTCTGAGACCAGACTGAGGCTATAAATACTTTTCCATGTTCTGTATTAAAAAAGAAAAAGGCAATTCCTTTCTCATATGGGAATGTAGAGAGAGGCCTAATTGAAAAAAAAAAGTTGTTGCTGATCACAGAGTATGACTTTCAGCCTTCTTTGTAATTAATGTTTGTAGAAATTGCAGTGGTTAAAATAAAGCTAAAGAGGAAGAAACAGCTGTGAAAACTATTATCCCATATTTATTTTAAAACACAATTTTGTTATTTGTGATCTTCCCTGAACAACACAAACATTAGCGTAGCTTTTTCCCATAGTAATGTCTCCTTTCCTCTTGCTTATTTACTATTGCAGGTCTATATCTTTCATCTCTTCAAAGTCACTGGAGTGATTTACAATAGTCTTATCAATTTCATGTGAATGGTCTACGGAATGCTAGGATTTGGTCAAATTCTTTCCCACAAGAGGTTTCAATTTGTTCATCATTCCCTCTTAGTATCTGGTTTCAAGACATGATGTGCAGAATTACCTTTTGTATCAGTTCTGCAGATACAATGCATTAGCAGAGAAAATTAGACACAATTCCTTTTAGATCTGATGTGCTGCCGTTGTCTTTAAGTTGTCAGGGTGTCGAATTAATGGCAACTGGAGAAGGTTGCCATGACTTAAGGGATCACTGTAAAAGGAAAAACAATCCTTTATATCTTTCCTGAGAGTAAGGAAGGCAGCTGTTACATATTGCTCTGCTGTGAAGTTCCCCCCCACACATCTTTTTACTTTGTTATGCTAGCAGAGGAGATGTATACATGTAAGTATATATAAGCACATTCATATACAGAGAAAATTCCTTCCATAAAATTAAAACAAAATAGCATGTATGTGGTAATTTTAACTTAAATAGCAGAAAATATATCATGTTAAGCTTGAGCAAATGAAGTTTTTTATGATATCTAACTTTAAATAAAAGCCCTTTTCCCCTCCAAAAAACTGAAAATATAGTACATCAGTTTCTACCAAATTAAAACCAAGTTTTCAATTATTATAAAATCTCATAAATATAAATGTACAATTGGCTGCAATTATTTCTTGTGAAAAAGAAGTAAAATCACACATGCAATAGTTTCTTTTCACTATTACTGATTATATTTTCTGTGTTAATGATTATTTATTTATTTATTTATTTCCTTTCATTTTGAAAAGTTTTGGAAAGTTGGGTTTTTTTCCTTGTAATTTAGAATTTTAAGTAGACACTACTTTTCAATTTCTGCAGGAGAATTGCATTCCTAGGAATGTAATTTGAAAATGACATCCATACAGACAGTAGAATGTCACAAATGATTCTTGAAAGGTTGCACAAGTGGTCAAAGGCTTTCTGTGGGCAAAACAACGGTTCTTTGCATAGACCCTGATTAAACTGGATAAGAAATTTGGGAGTCAAAAGTCCTGAATGTATGCTTGTAAAAACTCAGTGGTTGAAAACTCTTCAGTGGGTAGAAAGATAACTATTAAAGTACTATTAAAGACGTTAGATGAAGAAAGCTAAAATGTGCAGGTCATCTCTCAGGTTGGACTTAAATAGCCTGGACTCAGTCTGTGTAGCCACCAGTTCATTTGGGCAAGTTTGTGTGTCATCTTTTAAAAATGTTTTTAACAACGTAAATTTGGTGAAAGAGTGTATTCACTTTACAGTGTATATCCAACATGAAGTGTGGATGCAATTAAATGAAATTAATATGTACATTCAAACAAACTAAAAAATCTACAGTACCTTCACGTAAACAATAGGAATTTTATTCTCATCTCACAACACTTCACATACTTTACCTCTGAGGGAGCCTCAGTAAATACACAGGCTTTTCAATATACCTAGAAGGTCTGAATTTTTAGTCTGTGTACTACTGCATATCCACCAGAAGCTAAAGGCCCCAAGAATCTTCCACCTTGAGCCCCAAAGTAAGGGTCCTTAGGAACTGCCTGATTAAGCACCCAGGCTGAGTTAATTTGCTATGTAGTCACCTATTAAATAGGATTTTATGAAGAGTATAAGTCACAAGTTAAATAGGATTTTGTAAATCAAAACAAAACTGTCAAATTTCATCTGAAATGTAAAGTATATTTTAGAAGTTCAGATGTAATGTGTTCCACATGTGATATATAGCTGATTAAATACCCTACCGTAATCTGATTTAACAGATGTTTCAAAGGAGTACTTGGCTGTACCTGAGGTATTTTGGAGTGAAATCGCCATGTTTACATGAATGACTGAGAAAAGCTGCCCCCAAAAACAAGATTGACAATGTTGTGATCTCATCCATTGAAATAAAATTATTCACAGCCTCTGCTGTTAATTTGATATCAGATTTCCTGCCTTTTATAGTGAAGCCATCAACTGTCTTTCATGAAAAAGCAAATATTAGTTGTAATCCTTCCTCAAACTGCTTCTTCATACCAAACAACCAAACTTTGAGGTAGGGAGATTCAGCTAGAACATTTCCCAAATCCTAGTTATGGCCTAGATGTTGAAAGAGCCAGATGATAACCACAGGGGCTTTGTAAAAACTCCATCACTCTTACCAGTATGACAAAGTACCTGCTGTTGGAAACACTGTTTTTCTCATATCTTGTGCCAGCTCTCAAAATAAAGAAAAAAAGTCAGGAATATGGGAAGGCTATGAGTGTCAAAATCCAAAAATTGCAGCCCAAAAATCCTACATGAGGTAGCTGACTGCATAGCTCAATAGGAACCTCTATCCACAAACAGCTTTTCATTCCAAAGCAAAAGCTTCCCTGAGCCTCCACTTCTGTATTGTGTAATAGGGTTATATCTACCCTGAGGAACTTACTTCTAGAAATTAAACAGACAACACCTTAATCACCTCAAGCATAATTGAAATTATAGAAGAAAATCTGGAAATTAAAAATAAACCTAACAACATTAGGGTATTCACAAAAGGAAAAAAGCAGTTTCAAAAGCTGTCTTGCCTTTATACACCATTGAACCCCCCACCAGCTGTATCAGCCAGGAAGGAAGAATGAGATTTTTACTGTGTTTTACATCATTTAGAAAGGGCTCACTATTGTACTCTCTGAAGAAACCCATCATACTTTGATTATAAGGTGGTCCAAACAAGAGAATTCACCCTCCCTCTAGAAAAAAAAATAGAAATCAATCCAAGATCTATGGAATCAGAAGCCTGCAAGTAAGACAAGGCATCACTCCAACAGTATGATAAGAGCACTGACAGCTCTAACTCCACATTTTGGTCTCTGGTCTTGGAACTACATTTATTTTTTGTGTTAGTTTCATTCTGATAACTGTTTGATGTAAGACAATGTAGTTAAAAACTATATGTTATACTGAGATTTGGGTGCTGACTGAGACATTTAAGTTTAAAGTCATCTAGACTGATTTTTTCCTTTTTTCTGATCAAGATCTTTTGCTGATAAGATGTTAAGTAAAAAATTGCAAACACTGATCATCTTTTGGAAAAAAAAATAGAAGAAAAGTTATTGAATTCTTGGGAAGAGCAAACACCAGTCTTTAGTAGGAAGGCTATAAAGGAAAGGTAAATCTTGAGAACACAATTTGCATGACCAAGCTCTAGAAATGTTAGAGCTTCAATCAGATTTCCACTCATTGATTGATAATCATTTAGTTTCAACTAGCTTTCTTCTTAACATGGGCTTCTATCTTTGCAAACCCTGTTTCCATAGATATACTAGTGGAAAAATGCAGCCCTAATTCCGGGTTCAGAATTTGCTATGGAGTTAGGCTTTTGTATTAAATTTTTTTTTTTTTTGAATTGGAGTCTTAGCCAAATGATCAAGTTGTTAAAGCTGAAAATAATTAGGAAGGACATCTTTTGAAAGGATCGAATCATGAAAAATAAATAATCATATGAAACCTTCTGATAGCATTTCACTAAACACTAAAATGCCAGTGTTAGAACTGAGGAAAGAAGGAAACAGAGGTTATGCAAACAGCAGTAAAGTGAGGATGAAAGCAGCTAGAAAAATAATAAAAACATGTATAACTGTTGAAAGAAAGGAGAATTTGATTGCAACAAATACAGAAGCAAGGAAAAACAGAACACTGGTAAAGGAATTGAAAGGATCCAAGGAGAAAAAAATATTTAGCTGTGAAGAAGATATCTTTCAGATCTAATAAAAAAAAAGAATATTTTAATAATTATTTGAACAATAGGGAACTCCTAGGAGTCTATAAGAAAATGAACAAAGGCAGGAAAGGGTAAACAAGAAAAATGGGGTAAATACAGTCATGTTAACCTGACATCAGTCCTGAGGAAAACAATGGGATGACTGGTATGAGACTCGATTAATAATGAAAGGAGGGAAATATAATTAATGCCAATCAATGTGGTTTTATGGAAAATAGATCTTGTCAAACTAATTTGATATTTTTGTGAGATTACAAGTTGGGTTGATAAGGTAATAATGTTGATACAATATACTTAGACTTCTACAGAACGTTTGATTTCATGCTACAGAATGCATTGGTGTCATGGTTTTATCCCAGCCAGCAAATCAGCATCACACAACTGCTTGCTCCCTCCCCCCACACTATGGCAAGGGAAGAATTGTAAAAGTGAGTAAACTCATGGGTTGAAACAAAGATAATTTAAAAGATAAAGTGCAAGCCACACATGAAATCAAAGCAAAACAAGGATTCATTTACCCCTTTCCGTGGGCAGGCAGTTGTTCATCTCCAGGAAAGCAGGGTTCCATCACAAATTATGGTGACTTGAGGAGACAAAGGTCATCATACCTCCTTCCTTCTTCTTTCCCCAGCTCTATGTGCTGAGCTGTATTCTATGGGATATCCCTTTGGACAGCTGGGGTCAGCTGTCCCAGCCATGTCCCCTCCCAGCTTGTTATGCACTCCAGCCTCCTCACTGGTGGCATGGTATGAGAAGCAGAGGAGACCTTCACTCTGTTTAAGCACTGCTCAGAGTAACTAAAATGTGTCCTTATTATCAACACTGCTTGCAGAACAAATCCAAAACCTAGTCCCATGCTAGTTACTGTGAAGATAATTATCTCTATACCAGCTAAAACTAGCACAACTGGTTAAGAGGGATACAAAATCAACATGGCACACATCAAGTGGATTAAATCTCTCAATCTAAAATACCTCAAGATGTAATAATAAATGAGATATGATCATAAAGTATCTCTGTTTCTAATAAGATCCTGTAGGTCATGGGTTTGAGCTCTTATTTCTGAAAACACTCATTGATAACACTGGGGTATTACAGAATGAAATAATTTGAGGCTTTCAGGAGACAAGAAAAAAAAAGAAAGTTAGAAAATACAGAAAACCAAGTTACTGAAACTGTATCTAATATAAACCTTAATGTATGTTCTTAACACTGGTTGCTCATACTCTCAGCACCCTTGTAGCACAGCTTTTTCTCAGGCACTAGAATGTACACCAATCACAGCAGGTTGAGATCAGGCACAAGGTAAGTCTTGTAGTCTTTTTCTGCGGCTGACATCTGGGTTGTCTGGTTGGCAGCTTTTCATCATTTTGACATCTTCAGCTCTGGATGGAGGAAAGAGTGAGGGGACTTCAGAAGTGGTTTTGGCCACATTAATAGGCAGAGGCGGGCCTGGCTAATCAACGAGAAACCTTTGACACCTCAGACTATGTGAAACCCACGGCAGTGTGAACTTCTCTGAGGCAGCTCATCTGGAGAGTTCGGAGGAGGTAGCTCTCACACAGCATAATTACCAGGCTGTGCTTCTGGCACTCTGTGTCTAGCAACTTAGCTGAACATCTTGCAAATCTGGGACTACCTGAGTGTATGAGAAATTTTCTTTTCTTTTCTCTCTTGAGGTATCAGAGTTGTCTGTGGAATCTCCAGCTCATCCACAAAATGTTGGCATTGGACTCTGGAACAAATCTTGACCCAAATGGGTGGTTTACCTTAGCAGTAAATCACTTTGAAATGCACAAACCTGAAATTAAAATCATACTGATGGAAATGCACAGGATGGATGTCCTCAGACAGTCAGATGGATAATAACTCTTTATTTTAGTATTACATTTGCTCCAAAAGGCAGGTTACCTAAAGTAAAGTGAGATCCTGATATCAAAAACCAGGTGTTTGCCTGATGACACTGACTACCGATTCTCTTTGAACATTTCTTTAGTGTTCAGAAATTTCCTTAGTGTGCTTGCTTTCCAAAAGATTTGTTACCAGAGGCTAGTCTTGGACTGGAGCAGTCCACATTTGGTATCTTATCTCTTACTACTTCACTGCAATGAATTCATTCAATATTTGTGGATTTGGCCCTGAAGAGAGGCTCAAAACTAAGAAGGCTGCCTAAAAAAATATTTTAAATGTAAGTCTGTGTTATTGTAGGCTTGAAGCGCTGTCACAGATTTAAAAGCAACAGACATGGAAAATTAAAGAATTATTCCTAGCACAGATATCGGCAAAAAAAGAGCAACAGTCACCTCAAATTCTGATCATTTGTGGCAAGCAACCACAAACTCCATTTTCAGATATGATTGTGATCATTGTTAGTCCTTTACATCTTCAGCGTTGAATCCCAAAGTTTTTTTTCCTTCTCTTCTTTCTTATTCATCCCAGGAAGGACAACAAGTGCTGAGGTCTTTGGCAGGTGGTGATGGAAATGCAATGCATTCTGTCACCCCTGCTGTGTCTGACTGTGGCCATAATGGGGATGAGCTCCCTCAGCAGCCCTGAGTAAAGGAAGCCTCGATCAGCAACTTGGTCATCACTTTGAGAACCCAAATGGGGAAAAAAACCTGAAGGACCTTGTGATACCTTTTCTTTTTTTTTTTCATTCCAGACACTTTCCTAAAGGAACTCCACTTAGTCTACAGCTTATTTTGGCATATTCTCCTATTCATGACAGAAACCATGCAAGCTCCACTCACTGGGCAAATGCCTCAGGATCATCTACTGGCCAGCTTTTCTAAGCATGCTGTTGCATTGCCTTATCAGAGCCTTCACTGGGTGGAATGGGATATCGGTGGGATATCACTGGGATTTCTTCAGTCTTTGAGACTTTCTGACATGATAAAGGGCAATTTTTTCATTCATTCGAACTCCTCACAATACAGGTAACTCTGCTAGGTGCCTCAGACTCTTATGCCTTGCAAGGCTACTGTTGGCAGCTTTTATCTATTTTACCATTCTGACTGGAATCTCTAGTTGATCTTGAGACCAGTGGTTTTGGGAGATCTCTCTTCAGATCGTTTCCCCAGGCATAGTGTGATTGTGGTACCAGCAGGGAGAGGGCGGGGAGCATTTAAGGTAAGCTTTTTGCATTAGCAGTATGTCACTTCAATTGCTGGAGTCAGACAGTGAGGGAGAAAAGGCTTTAGAGGAGAGCAGATGAATTAATCTGCCTGCAACCTTTACTGAGCAGCAGACAAATGTGTCTATTTTACCTTATCCCTGTATGACATAGTGTTTCTAATGAAGACACTGTATTTTTGGAACTGCTGCAGCTAAAGAGTGATGTGCCAGTTCTCCCTACTTGAAATGCCCTGCAATCATTCATTTGAGATTTCTGGAATCCTGGTTGCAGTTTTGCTGTTCTGGGAAAATCCCAGGCCTGTTAAAGATATTGTTTCATTAATGAGTACTTCTACAGAAATGAAAAACTTTTGTTTATTTTAAGATTAACTACATTATCTCTGAGAAATTACCTGTGGGGACAGGCTGATGAATTGGTACATGAAAGTTTGGGGCTGTAGAAGGTCACTAGGATTAGACATTTTCAATTCTATATAGTACTCCACCCCATAGCTTGAAATATTGGTAAGTTTGTGAAGTCTTTTGTTTGGAGGAACTGTCAAGACTTGTTTGTCTGTCTCTGTTTACATCTTAGAGGGTTTCTGAGGGTGTTCTTTGTCTCTGGAATCTCTGTTTCAAAGGGGCACTGCAGGTCTCTATTTGCAAGTATTCATTTGAACCTACGCTGGATCACTTTGGCATCCTCTCACATTCCATGGTGAAAACTTGGGCACAAAAAGACAATCCTGATATCACGTCATCAGAAAATCGTACGTTAAATCTTTGAAAATGTAAAATTGAAATTTTAGTGAATAACTTAATGGCTACGTGGCCTCCACAGGCACCACGTGCGGGCCTACTCTGTGCAATGCAGAACTCTGCAGTTGGCAGGGAGAAAATAAGGAAAATGAGAACTGAGTGTTTTGACTACAGAATTAGAGACGAGGCACAGGGAAGAAAAAATGGAAGCAATATGGTAACTGAGAGGGTTGCTGCACCCTGTTACTGTCTTGACTTTACATCTAAACATCTGGTTTTAATGATGCCTGTATCTCACCTACACGTAGATAGGAATGGGCAGCCCTTGCTGGCTGCCTAAAGAGATCCTTGCCTTGTATAAAATAAATACAGATCTTTTTGGCAGCTGAACAGTCAGAAGTTATGGTAAGCTCAGATGTAATAATAGTGTGGGTGTGGGTATCTACATTATTTGAAAAACAATATATGGCCACTGATGGAAAGCAGAGTAATATATCTGATAAAGAAGGTAAAGATCAAGTTGTGTAAAATGAATTTTTTAATGAAGATACTATGAATATATCAGATGTTATCAGAAACACAGAATATTCTGAGTTGGAAGGGACCCACAAGAATCATGAAGTCCAACTCATAAATGAATGACCCATACTGGGATCAAACCCCGGACTTTGTTGTTATTTAGCACCATTCTCAGACCAATGCACATGAGCAGACCACCACAGCATTTACAATTGCCATTCTGGATTTTAGCTCACTGTGAAGTATGCCTTAACATGTCCTTACTTCTGCATTTACTGGATCTTTTCAGTACTATGCACAATTAATATTACTTCCTGTGGAGCTGGGGTGGTACAGCAGTCAAGTAATTTTTAATTTAGCCAAAACCCACCTCAAACCAGTTCATTTTCTCTGTTGGAACTTGATATCCTCATGCTAACAGCTTCTGCACATGAGATTTCTATTGCTGACCTTAGGCAAACACCAGTCTAAGCCATTCTTGAGTTACATTGTGCCTTTTGTCTTGGTGCTCTAAAATACGTGTGAATGAGGTGGCAAAAAGAAAGGGAAGAAAAAGTATTTTGTAACAACAGAGAAAGACAGAAACTATAATGTCAATAAAGATTAACCTCAGAAGACAAGTAGGCATAGATAAAAATACCAACAGAGAGCCATTGAACCAAAACTTTTAAGAATTATTCAGCAGCTTGGCTGTTCGGAAATATATTTCAGTTTCACATAAAAAGTGACTTTGAAATAATTTTTGTAAAGCAGCCTGTTGAGTTATACCACATACTTTTAATTTTTTGGGGAGTGGACAAGAGTACTGCTTGAGCCAACAGGTAAAGATATTGCTGCAAGAGAGGGGAGAAGGGTGGTAACAAACAGCTGCAGCACCTATAGAAATGCTCTGGGTAAAGAAAGTCAACAGGACTGATTCAAGGACATGGTCTACATGCAATTTTAATGCTATCAGCACTTACGTGGTAGTTCTTTTTAAGCAATTAAGAGATCTGAGGAAAAGGCTAGAGTACTTAAGTATCAGTGATGAACCAATAGATGTGAAGCCATGCTGCTGTCTCCCTTCCTGTGAGATGAAAAATCTAGACAAAGAATAAAAAATCACCACTGGAGAAAGCTGCTTAAGCAGCTGCACTGGTCAGGGATCATCTGAGGAAGGTCCCTGCTGAAGAAATAATTTTTTTTTTAGATTTGCATGTCTGGATGAAGACCCTTTTCCCATATGTCAAATCTAAGTGTCTCAGCAACAATATTTTTCTCCACACACATATGTAACACAATTATTTCTTATCACTAACCTACTGAAGTTTCTCTCCTTTGAGCCAAACATACGAATATGGAAGATCTATTCCTATTCATAATATTTATGGTGCGTATCCTCCAAGTGGTTTGTACACATTTATTAATAACTACTTGTTTACGCCTAAAATTATAAGTCTTTGAAGAGGCTCTGAAAATACAGCATCTACCACATAAGAAAAATGTAATATAGAACAATTTTCAAAAATATTTTCTGCAATTAGAAATTGCATGTTGAAACACATATATTTTAGAATAAATACATTGATACATTTAATAAATACAAGGCAATTTGTGATGTAGTTAGCAATCAGAGAAAAATTAGTCATATCTTAGTTATTCTAATCGCTTTGTAAGATGTTTGTAAATTGTTGGATTAAGAGAAATGCTTCTCATGTGTACTGGAAAGTTGCTCTTTTACCAGTTAAAGAAGACAACAGCTCTGCAGAGTCCTCTACAAGAATTAATTTTCTCAAAGGTCATGTGTAAATGACTAAAGCTGCAACACAGACAAATCTGTGACTAGTTAGTTGTTCTTGCACTGTGATGTCTAAATCCTATCTTCAAATGGTTCAGTTTATTTATTGATAGTAACAGTTGTCACAAAAACTTTATCCTGAGTAGATGAGACCTTCTTTGGTCAAATGTTCTGAGGCCAGCTGTTTAGCCTGTCATATTCTAAAAGCATCAACCTCATTTTGTCCTGTCATAGTTCACTTCAAGTGCTAACTGTGGGGTAACCCTATACTTGTACTTTAAAGGGTTGTCATTACCTTGTCATGGTTATAGTTTCTGAAATTATTTGGGAGGTGGTTTTATTCTAAATGTCTTAGTTGTAAAGTATGTGAAAAATAGGTTCTGATTGGATGTTTTTTTCCGCTTTATTTCTGCCTCCTGTGGTAGTACAGTTTCTACCATAAGACAATTATTTTCTGGTCAGAAACTCTTACCTCCTTCACATTCTATTTAACTTGAAAACCAGCTGGGACTTCAGGCTTGTTCTTAAGTTCAGCATCTTGTCTTATACTTGAGTACACTTTGATTGATACAGATACAAGGTTCATGTAACCATACAAGAAAAACATTATAGACTTGTGGAGAGGCAATTGTCATCAGCAAGCTGGTGTACCTGGTCTGAGATGAATTTCCAGATCAAAATGCGTATTTTCTTTTTGCTTTTTGACAGAGAGTAGTACTTGACAGGTTTCTGGTTCTTCAGAAGTCTCTTGATGGCTGGAAGAAGTGACAGCCCTCAGATCGGAATGGCGTGCAACAGGCTGCTGTGCTCTTGTACAAATCAAAGCACCCTTTCAAACTTGAACCCTCTTTTCTGAGTTGGGAAAAGTATATGGCAAAAACGATTGTTAAACTTTAAGTAGCACAGATGACTGTTAAATATTCAGGTTAGGATGCATTGTGCAAGAGTCTTAGACTGACAAAGTTGGTCTGGATATCTTTAAGGAGATAGCAAGAAAGAAAACGCGTTCTTGTGTGTTTGGCAATACATTGTTAGTAACACAAGCAGTTTCTCAAGTATTTCTCTGACAGCTTTGAAAGGATTAAAAATTGTGAAGACTTTCTCTCTTGCAATATCACATTTAGTCAAAAGACTGGCAAAATTTTTAAAATCATGAATAATTTTAAGTTTAAAATGGTTACCTTTCCTCAGGGTGCAGAATGGAATTTTTTTTTAGTTAAAAAAAAAAAGGTTTTGCCAACTTTTTTTTTTAATGTTGGTGAAAAATAACCTAGTATTTCCTGCCATCAGTAAGAGAATTTTCAATAGCTGCTGAATTATTTTCAACTAACATATCTTAATCAGTTACAAACATTCATAAATGTACTATATAGATTCTCTATTTTTATTAGCTAAATAATAAGAAGCATTGCTTTTAGCTCTTTACAACTGTGTTATTTTGATCAAGACAGCATGTCAAAATGTACAGACATATAGATTGTGGTTTGTTGATGTCACAAAATGCACCAATCACTCTTGGCTTTAGCCGCTGCTACGTCTTGTTCAATATCTCCCCAAAGGAGCCTTGTAGCCTGCAGAGTTGTGGGGGATCTGTCCCAGGGTCCAGCCTTAAGAAGCACTAACTGAGGACTTTTACCCTGCTTTATGCCAGATGGATGTTGTTGGGTTGTGAGAGAGTACATTAGCTAACTCTATGCAGGACAAGAAAAGTTAAATCAGACAGAAGTAACAGCATTGATAGAGAAGAAAAAAAAAAAAGGAAAAGCCATGTGCTCATAAGCTACATGCAATCCTGCTTGCAGAAACTATGTCTGTGGTAAAAGATACCCAAGTAAAACTAATTCAATGGGGAAGTGAATATTTTAAACATCCTGGCATGAACCTGGGATGACAGCTGACTTAATACTGAAACATTTTTCTTTAGGGATTTTGCAGTATTCTTTTTAATGCAGGAGTTCCTTTCTACTTATTTGGACTCTAGCTGCAGCACTCCAGTTTGGGTGTTGATTGGTGAGAAATCGAACCGAATTGGAGTGTATTGGTGGCGGTTTGAATTAAGATATCACATTTATTTGAATGAAACTTTAGGATCAGCTCAGAAATGAACTTGCTGACAGAGATTAAATACTCACTTAGCTGTTGTCTCTTCTTTATCTGGCCACCAAAGGAAGCAATTTAGTGGGATATGGGGATAAATTTGCCCATCTGAATTGAGTAAACACATACCTGTTTGGGTACAGGTGCAACAGGTCTTTCTTCCTAATTCTGACAATAAGCATGGAACAAGGAGGGCAAAGCAGCTGTATGAAGTACTCTAGAAAATAACCTAATTATATCAAAGGTTGTTTTCTTGAGTCACTTAAAGGATTGGGTGAACAAATCTTATGTGGTAAATTAGTGTCTTATGGCGGTGTGCAGTACCTTTTTGAAAAATATCTTTTTTATATCTTTTTTTTATTGCTACTTGAAAAAGGTTTAATTAATCTGATATAAATGACAGGAAATTATAATTTGGATTATTTGTATTTCTTACAAGAAAGGTAGCAATGCAAGTTTTTGGTTTGTTTTTGTTTGGTTTAGTTTTGTTTGGTTTGCTTAGTTTGTTTTTTTGTTGTTGTTATTTGGACTTTTGGGGGTTTTTTGGGGATTGGTTTGGCTTGGCTTGGTTTTTTTTGTGTAGTTTTTTTGTTTGTTTGTTTTTGTTGCCTTTTTTTTTGTTGTTGTTGTTTGTTTTTTTGGGTTTTTTTGTTTGCTTGGTTGGGTGGGGTTTTTTGTGTTTTATTCCCCCCAGTTAATTCAAATTTGGTTTGAGGAATGCAAAAACCAAAGTCATTGATTGGTATGGTCATGCAGGAGACCATAATGCTTGAAATTTTTTTACCAAAATTATGGATAGTGAATTGTCACCTCCACTTTTCAGAGCCCAAGGAAAATGCTTTAAGATTTTCTGAATTTTGTTTTTGGAACTATGAAGATAATTAACAACCAAGCATCCTGGCAGTTCATAATATATCAGTAAGAACTGTGGTTTCTGAATTCTTTGCTATTTGCTCTCAAAGGATCACAGCTCTTTAGGATCTATTATTGGGGATCAAGACTGGCTCATAATAATGTCTGGACTTTGTTTTCTGGTGATGACTTGTACCTGTTACATTATGTGCAATATAGTCTCCTTGTAACTCAGAGTCCCATCTTTAGTAGTTACATTTGACCAGCTTCCTGAAGATCTCTTGAAATCTAGGATTTAAATGGTAAATGTTGTCATTACTGAGGAGCAGTAATTAACCATAAGTTCTCTAATTGAAACTATAAATTAGTACAAAAATACTGATTTTTATTTTTTTTTAAATGTGAGACAAAAGAGGGTGTAACGTCCTCACTTTTTTCTCACTAGCATTTAACAGGTTTTTCTAGGGACCTGGGGCACTGGGTGGGAAGCCGAAAAAAAGAAAATGTCAGTTTTTACATAACCAAATTCCCCAAGCCAAAACTGATTCAGATGTCTTACACTCATCTCCCCAGGTGAGAGGAGATTTTCTCCACCAAAGTGTCAAAAGCACTGAAAAGAGCTAATTTTACTGGGTTTGCTTTATGTGTGAAATGAAATGTTCCACATCGCCCTGTTTAACAGTACTGAGACAATGCCCATCTGTTCTAGCAATGGGGATCTCTCTGATGGAATGTCTCCCCTTATTCAACATACATAAACATCATGTGGAGGTTGAATTCTTATTGTAACTGGTAAACAATAAGATTTTAAAAGGTCTGAGGATAAGATTAAAATGTTGTTATAATACCAAAGTTTGATTTAAACAATTCTGATTTCCTCAGAGGGTTCTTGATATGATAATCTTGTGAGATACAAACCCTGACTGAGATTGTAGAAAAAAGTTGTTATTGCTCAAATATTACTTTCTAATTAGCCAACAAGAACAATTAGGAAATGCTTCAGGTAACTTTAATCTCTCTGCCTGGCTACACATTGTTCATTTTTTATGCCAACAAATACATACTGATATTTTAAAACAGATCTCTGCATGCTAATTTTCTTATTTCCCCATCTGAAAGACTAGAGGTTCCTGACTGTTAATTCCCTTTGACAGTGAATGGTTTTGTTTCTTATGCACCTCAAAATAATGCATTGTTACGAAGGGATTTATAATAGGAAAAAACTGTGATGTTGATCAGTTTTGACAACTAAAAATGCATTATTAATGGAATAATAACATTGGAAGCATCTTGAAAAGAAGCTGATTTTGAGGAGTTTATTTTTCTCTTCAGACTGAGATTCATTCTTCTAGTTTAGAGATACTTCTGGGTGGACAGGTCATTATAGAGAAGAATGCCAAAATTATTGCATGTTAGAAAGCCTTGTGATGCTGCCTGTCAAATATAGAATGATAGGTACACTTAAAATAAAGTCAGATACATTATTCCCATTAAAATCCACTTTTACAATATCTGGTTTGACATATAGAATAGATATTTTAAGTGGGTATATATGTCAGAAAGTGAAATTGCCTTAACTGCTTGATTTTACTTAATGGCTGTTGATGAAAGATACCATTTATTTTTCCTCTATGCACAGTCACATATGAATATAAATACTGGAACAAATATTTGAATAACAATGCAGCTCAGTGCATCTCTCTGGCATTTCTGCTATTGAAGTAAATGTAAAGCGAAACCTTGAAGTGAAACTACATGTTAATTCATCCTCTGCAGCTGTAGCAGAGGACAAGTAGTAATATAAATTTGCAATATGCTTACTCATATATTTAAGGTAGAGTATCCTTGATATTATTTGCATACACAACACAGTATTTAAACCTCATATTTTAAGTCAGGGTGAATGCTAAGCCACAGTTGTTAAACAAATTACTAAAAATATTTATGCCAATAGCCAAATTATGATGTCTTACTGGCTGTTCTCTAGGAAGACCAGTTTACCATCATTATTGGATTTTGTATTAATTATAGTATGTACTTTATTGAATTTGCTGAAGTGCTTTACTGGATATTCTCCAAACTCTAACAGCCAAATGAAATTATATAAAAAGGATCAGCTGTATTTAAGGGTATGGAGAGTGCTTTAGAGACTGCTTATAATTAAAGAGGTTGTTAACCAACACACAGAGTGCAAATGTCATTGCAAAGCCATCCTTTCCTTACTTACATAATTGAAAGAAACTTAACAAGAATGACTCAGTGAAATATGAGAGCTTGACAAAGAATACACCTCAAACCTCTAATAAACATCTTTGCAGTTTTAAGCAATAGAAAATTATGTTTATCACATTTGTCACAAAATAATCATGCATGAAATGCTGCCCTACATGAACTTAACCTTGCGCATTGGATGAGAATAAAAAAGTTCAATCGACTAAAATGGTGAGCTTGAGAAAGATAAGAAAGCATACTTTACCTTCTTTCTTCAAGGCTCTTGGGCCTAACTTTTTTATGTGCCCTAATGAGTAAGAATGTGTTAAAAAGGAAAGGAATGATAGTCATACATCACTGCTTCTTTATTCAGCATTTTGTACTGCTGAGGTATGGATCTGTTCCTAAGAGATGGAATAGCCAGTGGAGAAAGGAGATTACCAGGAGGGACAGACTTAAGGATAGGGAATCCTAGTAGAAAAATAAAGTACAAACTTAAATTTAAGACTTAATTTGCACAAATTTTCAGGGAAAGGTTACTTGAACTAAACCTACCAAGATCTTTATCACTGGGTTACTTCAAAGGCAAATACCTGCTTTTCTATTTGATATGTACATAAGGTTAAGGTATAACCTTTTTCTGCTGAAGTCTTCTAGTATCATTAAAGCTGCATGGTCTAATTGAAATAATTTATTGTTTTAACAATTTAATTTAAAACTAACAAAACACATAAAACTCCAGTGTATTTTCTAGGAAAACCAAAAGAATTATTGTGAGAAAAAGTCAGTTCAAGGTATATTCCAGTTTATTTTTACTTTTATTAAGTTTTGGATGTATTTTCTTCAAAAAGAGTTCATTCATTATCTCTTAAAGAATTCATTTTATCATAAAATATCATAAACTTATGTTTTCTCAACTGAATTAAAATCAAGATTCTTTTGTTCTTCTGTGTTATGGCAAGAAAAAGAAATCAGATTTAGCATGTTGTGCTCTTACACTATGTTAGCAAAATCTGGACGCAGAATATTCTATATATTGGTAGAAATGTTAAGAAAATTAACTTCCACAGCTGTAACTATGAATATTTGAAGATGATTTACAGGTTCAACCAGTTGAATGAAATAAAATAAAATAAAACATCTGTGACTCTTGTCTACAAGAGAAAGTAAAGGCTTAGGTTCATACATGAAATTAAAAAATGCTCACTTAAGGGATGACAAATAATAAATACAGTAGTTTGTTAAAGGAAGAGTTCTAAAAAATATATTGCAATTAAAAATGTGGACTATCTAATATTTTGAAAAGTACAATTATTGTTAAAATAATAATAATGTGGTTAAAACTTTGGTTTACCTCATTACATAGGCAACACTTAATAATCATAGAATGCACTTACAGATGAGATGACAAAAAGATAATTCAGTACCTACATTTATCCTTCTGCACTTACATGTGACTTCAATAAATATCTTCTTTATATTCATTCTTAAAGCTTAATTTTCCCTGTATCACCACGAAAAACTGGAATAAAATTTCAGAAATTTTCATAGAATCATTTAGGTTGGAAAAAACCTTTTGGACCATCAAGCCCAACCATTAGCCCAGCACAGCCAAGACCACCACTAAACCATGTCCTTTAGTGCCAACTCTACATGTCTTTTAAATATCTCTAGGGATGCTGACTCAACAATTTCCCTGGATAGCCTATTCCAACCCTTGACAACATTGGTGAAGAAATCTTTTCTAATATACAATCTAACCCACCCTTCCCTGGCTCAACACATTCAATAAAGGAGGGAGATTCTCCTTAGCTCTTCTCCTTGTGCTGATTTATTAGTAGAAATATTTTTTATGTCTTTTAAGAAGTGTGCAAGATAAATTCTAGGTGGGATTTGGCCCTTCTAATTTTCTCCTTGGGTAACATAAAAACATTCCTGTAATCTTCCTGAGCTGCCTGCCCCTTCTTCCAAATGTGATAAACTAATTTTTTTTCACCGAGTTCTAGTCAAAGTTCTCTGTTCAGCCAGGCTGTTCTTCTTTCCCTATGGCTCATCTTTCGGCACATGGAGACAGCCTGCTCCTGCATCTTTGAGAGTTTCTTTTTGAGGAACACACAACCTTCCAGGACTTTGCTCTTCAGGACTGCTTCCCAAGGGACTCTCCAAACCAATGTTCCAAATAGACCAAAGTCTACACTCTGGAAGCCCAAGGTGGTAGCTTTGCTTGCACTCCTCCTTACTTCCGCAAGAATTAAAACCTCTCTCATTATGTGATCACTATGCCCAAGACAGGCTCTAGCTACTTTGTCACCCATTAGCCCTTCTCTGCTCACAAAAAACAGGTCCAGCTGGGCTCTTTCCCTAGCTGACTCTCTCACCAGCTGTGTGAGGAAGATATCTTCTAGACACTCCAGAAACCTCCTAGACTTTTTTTCTCTGTGCTGTATTTTATTACTAGTAATTTGTCTGAATATACATATATTTCACTAATATACTGCTGAGAAAATGCAAAACGATTTTCCTGAATGTGTGTGGGTCAGATTACTGTATGTCCAGCAACCAGTTTCCATACACAATCACCCCACTTCTCTGTGCCAATCCTGGTGTGCAAATAGGCAAATCTGTGTGAGTGATCCCATGGGCTGAAAATTTGGCCTTAAATGAATACATGGTGAATAATAAGCTCTATGAAGTATTTATATTTCTTTAACCAATAATGAATAATGACAAGTTTCATATTATGTTCCTTTTATTTGAAAAAGACTAGTGATCCAGCTCATTTTCCTCATTTGAATAATGTTAAATAGCCAATGAATTTGATCACTTTATGACCATACCTAATGCCAAACAGACATAAACATCATTAAGGGACAAAAGTGCAAGTTTAGAGATGTAAATTTTATTTTCAGCTCTACACAGTCTTCTTGTGTGACCTGGAGTGAGTTTTTATTTGTAATGACTGAATATAAATATCTCTGCTGTATCATTTCTTTACTTAATTAGTGATAATACTCTTTTGTAATTTCACAGGGTTACTATTTAGTTTCCTTAAAGAGTGTTTCTAATTATTTTGACTTTTGCAGTTGAATTTTTTTTAAAACATGAATTTGAAAATTAAAAACATGCAGCAAAACCCAAACTGTATGACATTAAAGTATTCCAGAAAATCTAAAATATTAATAAAACAGGCTTCTGTAACTTATGCCAAAAGCAATAAACAAAAGTAAATGTTTTCTTGTTATGTTAGTGGGATATGTTGCACAATTCACTCGCCAGTTTATCACATCTTGCTTCAGAGGGCATCATAAACTATGCTCCCTCTGCAAGTTTTCTACCTCCTTACCCCCTTTTCACCATGTTGTCTTTTGCTCTATGTAATGCATATGCATATCCATACAAAGATATGTTAATGTATATATTGAGACTTTGTTAAGAAAAATACATTGAGAAAACATAAACATTTAACTGATACTGGGAAAAGAAAAAGTTGCCTATGCAGTCTTAATTCCGCCCCATTTTTTCAGTGAATTATGAGGGACTTTAATTTCAAGGTCATCTTTCCTTTCTCAAGAATAAAATATAAAACCATATCCTTTTTTTCTGCTGAGACGAAAATAGAAAACCACACAGTACTTAATATAAGCACCCATTTAAATTAAAGTTTCAGATACCCAACAGATTAAATACAAAGGTGGAGAAATATTTTTTTCTGGCCTAATTTATTGATTTGTGCAAGTAGATAAAAGTCTTCTCCCCAGCTTAGTCTAAGGAATTCAATATTGGTTGTTATCAAAAGTTACGTGGCATTAGTCTAAATTATTAGAGGACATGTAGATAAAATAGATCTTAAGAAATATTGGCTGTTCTGATTCTATCCTAGGTATTTTGTACCCTACTGAGATTGTGAAATAATTTAAAAACTGCTCTGTGACACTCATGAGCAAGTAGAGTCAGTATATCCAATTGTGTATTGAACTAACTTACTCTTCTTCACAGCCATGCCATGGGGAAAAGGTTGAGGATGTTTGAATTATGATGGGAGCTCAACTAACAAACCATACTCAGCCAGTCACACAGTGTCATCCAGGTCTGCCTTCCCAGAAGAGGAATGTGCATGAGCCATCACAGAAAAAACAAAAACAAAAACAAAAACAACCCAAAAAAACTCCCAAAACACTCAAAAACATCCAAAACAAAACAAAAAACCCCGAAATAATTGAAAATAAAAAAGACAAAAAAATATGCAGAAGATACATTTTAATTACAGAAACGTTGCATGCATAGATGAAGTTACATGCAGCATTTGTGCATTGAAACTATTTCCATATCTGAGTGCCTTTTTTGTCCTCCTCCACTAATCCACATCTCTAAGGATTTATTTCCACATTTGAAACCTACATGGAGATTCTAATAGCTACCATCTTTCCCTTTCAACCTGTTGCAACAATAATCCTTCTGTGCCTTTAAATCTGACATTTCCTTCCAGTATCATACTGGTCTGAAATCCATCCTGGGCAAGGCTTAAGCCATGACCCAGTAAAAGTTTTCCTGTGCATGTACACAGCACAGTTTTAAAATCAGAATGCCACACTGCTCTTCTGAGGTTACAAACAAGAGCTTTTTACAGGTGAGGAGGGAATACTACACCTTTCTACATGCAACTGGAACTCACTTTTTCCCCTGAGAGGGGAGAGTGAAAGAGATAATATTGTAATGCTGCATTTCAGTAGAGAAAACTGTCTTTGGAAGTGCATCTTTGCATGTTTGTGAAANAGGAAGGAAGGAAGGAAGGAAGGAAGGAAGGAAGGAAGGAAGGAAGGCCAGTAAATATAATAGATTATGTAAGAAATGTAAAGGTAATGCTGAAGCCAATGTTTTCTAAGCTTGTCTATGTAAGGCATGCAGTATTTCAGAGATAAGACTAGTTCACTGCTCTTAATCAGATAAATGTTACAATTGACCTAGTTAGAGGAAAGACGAATTGTCAGGCAATTCCTAACTCCATTAATGGGTTAATAATTTTAGTATGCTATTCTTTTTTGAAAAGGCTTATTTAAATGTTTATCAGTTGTGCAAAGTGGAGCAGCACTGGAGATTCGCAAGGGAGAACTGATCATTGCCTATGCATGGAAGCGTTGTAGGAAGATTAAAATAACATTGAGTATATTCTGTAAATGAAGGAGAGAACTAAAAGAAGCCTCCAGAGTCCATTATAAATTTTAATAATACATCAAGGTAATGTAACTGAATAACCGATCTCTGAGGGAAGAAACACAACATTTGGCTAATATTACAATTTAAATTATGAAAACAAAAAGAGCTTTTAGTTAATCTTGTCTTTCTGCTTTTATTCTTGAGGCTCTTTTTTATTTTCCCTGAATCCAAAACACCATGTAAACAAATAAAAGTACGGGAGAAAATAAACAGTTTGGCATCTCAGTAGATTAATTAATGCGCTTCAGCCTTGGCACCAGTAGGCGAAAATTATGTGCATAAATAATATCACTAATTAAAAAGATGCAGATTAACATGCAAATAATGTTAATGAGGATCTGCAATTCCAGAGTGGATTCGCATAACATCAACAATTTAATGGGTTGGAAGGCTTGTGTTTGCATTACATTAATAAATTTCAAAGACCTTGCATAAAAAAGTTCTGTTGGAGCCTCTGTTTCCCACTTGTGAGTTGTAAATTCTGTGGGCAGTAGCAAACGCTCATCGGCAGATGCCAAAGTCATTATCTCAAAGACTGTTGAGATGGTGCCATGTGCCAGTGTGACCAGCTGTTGGGAACTGGGCAGTAGGCACTGCACTGTGCCAATTATTCATATTATTTGGGTAGTCTTGATATTTATTTAAACTGATTAATATTTTGTGCTCTGCATCTTGATCTGGAGGGAAATCATTTTAAGCAAGCAAAGTTTTAAAAAAAATCTTATTAGCCTTTGATGTGTCATGGATGGTTGAATGCATAATGGAATTGATTAAGCAGACATAATTTCTAACCATAGGCAAAAACAATATAAGATGTCTTTAATGATGTCATATAATGTTGAGATAAAATATCACAGGATCAAACTCCAAATGAATTGTAATAACCCAGATTTTATTGAAAAATGAGAACCATTATACTTCAGTACCCTTTTTTGCTCCTGAATTGAGGAATACTCCTCTGAGGACACTACTTACAGAAAGAGCAAAGGTTAAGAAAGATTAGAGGAAACTCGTTTTTGAATGCCATGTAACTCTTCGTAATTTTCTTTCCTATTCTATTATAATCATTATCTGTTCCACACCCAGTCATTCTACTGTGGCTTTGAGACCCCACAACACATGGGACAAAGCAATTTCCTGAAGATGGACACCTACAACAGGCTAGAATTGTCCATCTGTGTAAGCTCTATCTGAACAACTCAGTAATCTGAGTTGTCCCTTCTGTATGTTCAATAAGGCTAACAGCTGCAAAAAGTAGAGAACTTTCACCAACTCAAAATGTTTCTTCACTCACCAAAGACTTAACAAATAAAGACAACAAGTATTATTTTGTATTTATACCTTTTCTGCCTCTCAGAGTTATATCTAGACATTAAAATTGTTGTCAGCTAAGAAAAAATTGTAAAGTGAAGAGACTCAGATTAAGCACTTTGCAAGAGCTAAAAAAGTGTTGTTTAATGGGTACTATGTAAATACATGGTATTCAGCTTTCAGAAGCTGAAAGAAGGGAGTATTTTTCAAATCCAAATTAGTATATGGAAAAGTTAGTCATGTGTGTTTACACATTGATAAAGGAATATGTATTTATTTTAGGTATAAATCTTTATACAGTTATAAAGTGATACTATTTTGGCTCCAGATATTGTGTGGATGAACGCTAGGGGTTTTTTTAATATCTGCTGTATATACTCAATTAAGGAATCAATATAATGCTCAAGGTCAACAGATATTTATCCAAACTGATAAATACATCTCAAATAAAATATTGTCAGAAAGATTGTTAAAATGCCTCTGAGTTTACAGACTAATGAAATACGAGTGAAATGAAAGCCCCTCAGAAAGGCTGAGCAGTATCTCGAGCTTGCATTCACGACACACACATTCTTTGGTATAAAAGTGAACAATTCAACATGAACATTTGACAGATGTTTGAGGAATTCAGTTTGCTTTCCAGGGAAAAGGAAAGAAACCACCTTTGAAAGATTCAGAGTTGTGAAATTGAGCAGTCTGTACTTAGGTTCTGTTTGATAACTGCATTAAATGAAAATGAAAATACTAGAAAATAATAACCCATGCCTTCCTTGTCTTCCAATCTCATCTGGTAAAGTAGCAACACATTGGGTACTGATGCATATTGGTGCTTCCCAAGCAACCTCTATCCCCTGACTGCCTCAGACAGAAACTAGACTTAACATACTCACTTGTGCAACTTTGAAGCAAACAAGCAAAACAGAGCAAGTCCTAATAATGTTTCTTTCATCTGAGGTGCTGTCTTTCTTTCCTCTTTACTACTGCTGTCAGCAGAGCAAGCACAGCTTAGTTAATGGCTTGATTGCTAAAGGGATGTGTCTCAACACTTCCTTAGCCTAAAACTGTGAATGAGGCTTAGTCTTCATGTTGTTATTTGCCCCTTCTCCTTTGTTTTTAGAATGACTCAGGGCACTAGCAGGTGCCAGTTAAGTTGTGGCTCCTTTAAGGTTCTTTCATGCTATACAATATGCATGCACTGTCCTAACACGGCATACGGTTTTTGGCTGCTGGAAATTTTGGAACCACTGGTGGAACTTTATCTTCCTTTTTTTTTTTTCTTTTTCTTCGTTTGAAATTGCTGTCCTTACCGACACCCTCAGAACAGATGTATCACACTCCAGTTTTTACCAGTTCACTTTTCCTACAACCTGTTTAAACTACTCCCCAACCTCCCATTAAGTGTGATTCAAATTCCTCTGTATTACTCAGAAGTACTTTCTCATCAACATATACAGACTTTTTCTGTTTTGTGCTTTACTGATAGTTATTGTGTTAAAGTCTATGTCCTCTTGGACTCTAAAAATAATTACATAGAAAACCAATGGTGAGTTTGTGTCTGTTCAGTCATAAAAATATCACTTCAAATATGTTATATGTATTTGAAAATCCATGGTCACAGAAAAAAAGACACCACTACTTTTACTGAAGGAATATCAAACTAGCCAAGACAAAGTCAGATGTCAGGAAATGGTAAAATGCAAATAAAGTGAAACCTTATCTCTGCCACTTCAGCTATGATCTTTTTTGTTATTTCTGCTCTGTAATTAAAATACTTACATATCCATAATATAAATAGGATATTAATAGTCTAGCATAAGTCTGAGAATAACAGTTTTTACTGTAGACAAACTAATTACAAAGATGCATGGAATGAGTATTCCATTCAGTCTTCCATTTTTTTAATGAACATAATACACTATTTAAGAGCTAACAGCTTTATAATAGGTGATCATCTTATTGCTCCATTGCAAGGGTAATAATACTTAAGCAACAGGAATAATTCCATAAAATAAAATATTTATCCCTAAAAAATGAGCCCTTGTTATGTATCTAGATTAAAGTCCCTGTTCAAGCCATGCCACTGAAGATATGAATGGATAGAGAGGTTGCTCTAAACCATTTTTCTCCTGCTCATAGGGCAGAGTTGGTTCATATATGACTGAAATAGGAATTAAGTGTCACAAACAGGTTATTGAATTTTTCTAGGTTTCCAGGTTTATCTGGCTTCCTAGTTTCCAGTCCACTAGATAAGGACTGAAACATTTGGATTTCTGTACTCATTCTTGTGCTGCATAATTACTCAGACAGAAGTTGAAGAAATACAAAAGTCTCTTACAATATTGAGTAATAAATAAATAAATATAAAGTATCAGTGTCGATAAATGTAAAGTAATGTGGCTTAATGAAAATTTTGTTTCATTTATATCTGCAGTCTTCCAAGCTTAAAACAGGTATTGCCACTCTACAAAGGGGCATACTTATAAGTCTTTAGAGCTTCAGTCTAAACGTTCAGCAACAGTTAAAAAGACAAATCTAAATTTTAGGAAAGAAAGTGAAACTAAATACATAAACACATCACCAAGCAAATGCATTCTGAAACCATGTTTTGAGTGCTTTACACAGCTCCAGTCATCCAGTTTCAAAATAGCCATAAGAAAACTAGAGAAGATAAAGAGCAGACAAAAGTACCGTAATTCTTACAACATGAGAAACAACATAGAATAAAGTAGGGTTCAGATGGCTAAGTTGAGGTGTGAGAATGTTATAATCCTGAAAGCCTTGAAGGTCATTAATAAGTCATTCCCTACCTCTGATAAGCACAAGACATGGCCATGGTAGAGTTTCCAGTAAAATTAGCAGACCACTAAGTGAAGAAAGGTTTTTTGTACCACATGAAATGATGCATTGGAATCACTTGTCATAGAAGGCCAAATGTATAAATGGTTTCTGAAAGGCACAGCATACTGCTGGGGGACAGATCCATCTCCACTGCAAAGCCTGACAGTCTACAAAGAAAACTGCTCTAACACTTAGCAATTAACAAATAACAATTAGCAATTTTTCTAGCTTGGAAGGTATGCCAAGCAAATTGAATCTATTTTCCTGATACCTTCTGATCTATAAGTATGTGCTACTGACCACTCTTCAAGGAAAACACAAAAGAAACATCCTTCATCATGGCACAGAATAAAACATCACAAATTACTACAGAATGTCTTAATTATAGAAGCAAGGATAACTGTATCAAAACTATGAACTTCAAATTTGTTGACCAGGTTTGTATAAGTATTCCTATTTGTATAAGCTCAATAGTTTAGGATTTATATTTCTATTGTATGTAAGCAGGGAGTTAAATATATGACTATTATGCTAAGGTACTGAGAGACTTATCCAATCAAGTATCATATTTTAAGTTAGTATAGGAAATAGACTATTTTTTTACGATGAAATCAAAACTATACGACAGAATATAGAACAAAAATCCAGAGTATAGAATATAAACCATTGATTACAGAATGTTATATGCTGTGTATTAATTTGAGGACAGTTTCCTATGACTGCACAGTATTCATTGCCATAGATTTTTGCAAACAGGACTGGGGAGCCTCTGAGTGTTCAAACCTTTATGTGAAAGCAGAGGAAATTATATCTGTGTTATTCCTTGCAAGTGTTTGCATACCAATAATGAGAACCCTCCAGAGATATATTCCAGTGCCTTAGTAGTACTGAGTGTTTTCCTGGTGCCTAACCTAAACCTGCCTTGCCATAAAGTATTTTCATTGCTGCATGTCTTATCTATGAGGCACAAGAAGAACAGTTTATTCTTTTCATCTCTATACTTAACATAGTTGAACACCTATCACATCTCACCTTGGTTTCCTTTTTCTAGACTGAACAGTTCTGACACTTTCAATATCCTTGTTGTCCACTGTCTCAAAAGAAAACAAATATTGAAGAGTTTAGAAGGGCACAAAAACCTCTTTGTCAGAAGAACAAGAAAAGCCCAGAGAAACGATCAGATGCAACTTTACATCTCCTAAATCACAGGGTCTGTCGTGCTTGAGCACTTCCTCTGTGATAGACAGTTCTGGGAGGCAACAGAGCTGCTCTTTCCCCCAGGAGAAACTCAGCAGTTAGGGTAGGAAATGTAGTTAAATGGGACTCATTGCTAAAGGTCCCTACTGTTTTGATTAAAACACTGGGGGCTGACAGGCTTTTGTCTGTGGTAAAGATCATACAGTTACTGTCATCTATGAGATTTCAGCCACTGGAAATAGAAAAAAAAAAGCAAACACACAACAAAACAAAAAAAAAGCCAACACTCATTTCTGGGTGGTGATTAGTCATGACTAATGAGATGCTAATAGAGGCTTGCTGTACCCTGCTACATGGGCAGACAGAAATTGCTTCCTTTACTTACTCTCCATCCCACCCAAACCACTCAGCTTAAACTTGTTGCTTAACACCCTCCCTCAGCACACTCACTTGTAAAATGAAACTACACAAAGAAAATCCCTATAAATCTCATACTTTTATGCAATAACCTTGTTGCTGAAAGAGGGGCAAGCAGTTTTACCCTAAGTGTTCAAGAATATTTTTGATTTACATTCTCCGGCTAGTATCGATGTCAGAGCAGCTGCACAAGGAGTGAGGTTTTCATCCCCCTCCATGCCCCTCAGATGTGGCCATGAGAAAGACAGCTGTGAGGTTTTCGACTGGATATATATACATCATATATACAGGTATAGGTATATGGATATATACAGATGGGTAGATAGAAATTCACATAACACACATGGAATATATAATATATATATATATGTATATCATACATTAGGAAAATAAATTGGACATTCTTTGGTTTTAGCTCCTTCTTAGGGTTTCAGGGATGGAGTAAAGGCAAATAAAAGAATATAAAAGTAGAGAAAACTGAAAGAGAAAAATGCTTCTCCCATTTCCTTTTAAAATATAACTACATACATATGCAAATCTTATTAAGCCTGAATTTTTGCATTTAACTATTTAATTTGAAAAAAAAAATATAGATACAAGAAATGTTACTAGATGCAAGCTCCCTTTCCTGCTTCCTGGGAAACTTAGAGTTCTGGTTGTTGACCGTGTATTAACATAAAGCCCAAAATAGACCTTTAGATCAGGTTGGGTTATTTAAAATGAAGCCGAACATGGGCTTTCAGAATGAAGAATACTGTTGCACAAACCTTGTTCAAACTAAAGGATGCTCAAATTACCTACTTGAGTCTTCCGAAAACAATCTTAGGGGTTCTAAGTAGATGTTAGTAACTTCTTGGGAATAAGTTTGAATAAGTTAATAAGCAACTGTGAGACTGATGAAGGAAAAAGTTGGGGCAGCATTGAGGGAATAGCATCTTCAATAAACTGATTTTTTTAGGATACATTTGCTATCTTTTGGGTATATTCTTTTCATATACTGACAAAAATCTAGATTACATCTAATGTAGCAAGGGATTTTTGGAGTTTTTTTTTAAGGGCCTGCATATCTTAAAGTGAAGAGGACATTTCCTAATTGATAATTGATTCTGAGTGGAAACCAGCTGCAAATGAATGGGGAGTAGAGATACTCATGGGCTTTTAAAATCAGAAATCAGAGCAAACAGATCAGGAGAGTTTTGTTTGTTGTTTGTATTTTAGGAAAGCACTGGGTTTGATTTAGGAGGCTTTGATCTTGGCCCATTATTTGAGCTGTTATTCTGGCAAGCATAGAATTTTAAGAGACATTGCTCAAGAACAGATTTTGAGGTGGAAACACTGTGAGAACATTTCTACAGTTTGTCTATCTATGCCTACCCTACTCAAGAGCTGGAAAATCATAGTCTGGATAGTTTAAGTAATGGCTGAATTATATGGGAGATGATTTTGAAATTTCTGTTTAAGAGAAGAAAAGAAAAACAACCAAAGAAACAACCTTTTCTCCTTGGTTTGACTGTTTCTCTTTGCTTTCTCACCTTTGCACACAGTGAGCATGTCTTTTTGTGCCTGATTTTTTTGCAGATTTTTATGAGAAGGTTCACCCTAAATTATATCCTCAGTAGTCTCCAGTAGTAAAAGTGGTCCTAATAAAAATATGTCTAAATCCTACACAATGATTTTGATAACTGATTGACTGTTTCCCGGCAAAGACTGGTTTTCTGCTTGTTCTTTGCCTCTCAGTTCTTCTGTGAGAAAACTAAAGGATGCTGAGAGCAGCACAATCACCTTCTTAATCAAGAGAGAAAAACCCTGCATGTCCCAAGCTCACAACACCTCTGTAAGAACAATCCTGTCTCTGGAGTTCAAGGCATCAAGGCTTGGTGAGATCATTACCACATTCACAGCTGGCTAGAAATCTTGTGGGAAGATAAGGGAAGATGGAAAACTGAGGGGAGATTTATGGAATGGTGAGCAACTCCAACAATAACAGAACAAGTTCCCTCTTTTCCTCTATCTTTCTCTTTCCAATCTGTGTTGTTTTGAGTGCAAAGTTGTACTGTCAGGAAGCTATTCCATATAGATATTTAGAATGATTTTTCTGAAGTCTCTTTTGCTTGTTTCTGAAATTCAGAAGTGTTTGGGCTGTCTTTTTGCTAAAGGAATCACAGTTATACTTCTGCAAAATTACACGATGACAAAATTGAGAAGTCACCAGTAATCTAGGCTTGCTCAGGGCAGGGATATTTGTGAGGATTAGCACTTGGTCTTCACCAATATTACATCTTCTAAGAGCTGGGATCGGGCTATGTACAATTTAAGAGTGATCATCTTTGCTCTTCTCTAAGTAGGAAATGAGAGGGCTTGTAAAATATCGTGCATTCTCATTGTCAGTTTCACAAATACCATTGTAAAACACATCACAGACAATAGAGATTAATACTACTGGTTTCAATAGAATGGATATTTCTTTGCTTCCACAGACTCATACATTGTATCACTAAAGAACTTGGTTGATTTTTTTTCTTTCCAAACATTTCAAATTATATATATATATATATATCATTCTAAATGATGCTGCTAATGTCTCTATACAGAAATGTATCATGAGAAAATATTTCTTGCTGCCAAACATAAAAAGGATAAGATAAAATCTGGACCAAAACTATATGAAAAAAAAGTTATAGTTGCAAAAGCAAAAAATTATAATCAGGAAATGCTGTAATTGAGGCTCCTTAGTAGTGGAGTGATGAAATAAGCTCCAGAGAAAATGCACAAAACGTTTTATTATATGATAGTGACATATCATCACTAATTGGCATGTGGGAGAAAATTGTCTCAGTTGAATAAAAAATATTTTATACTTGTTTCATATTATTAAGAAAACAATAGAGGCACTGTGTCAGTATTGCCTTACCAAGTTCATATAAACATGAAGTTTAAACACTTATTTCTTTCAGATATCCTTGCAATGAAAATAAACAAAATGCAGAATATTAAATGCTATGCCAATGTGTTTATGGAACATCTTTGAAAAATAAATTAGTATAGAAGGAAGAACAGATTACTTAAATTTCCTGACTGTTAAGTCTAGATGCTTTTTGTGTACTGATTTCAGTAATTTTGTTCTACTTCCATGACGTGAGATCTTTGGAAAGATAGCCCAGGCTCTCGGACATAGGAGGGATACAGGAGCAGTTTGAAATGTGGACCATTTTTGGAGTTAGATTTAATTTAGGGACTAAAACCTTTTCCTTGTTTCTTACTTTCTAGCTCAGTGCCTCTATCACTGACTTTTCTTGCTCCCTATTGTTCAGGAAGAATTTTTTTGAAGTTATTGTATTTTTTTAAAGTTTTTACATTTTTCCTTCAGCAATTCTTCAAAAATATGCTGATGAACTATTCTGCTACCAGAATGTCAATTTCAGAAAGCAAGAAGGAAATCCCTTTCCTCCTCTTTTATAAATTACGATGTCTATCACATGTATATCACAACTTTTTTGGTTTGTTTTCTGGGCAGATTGATGAAGTTTCATGCAGACTGGCAGGATTTATTGACAGCTGTAGCTATGTCCCTTACAAAGAAGGCAGTGCTGGGAGACACCACAGCTTCTGATTTGGGAGCTTCATACCTATGATACTTAATACACTCTAAGTATAAATTGATAGTACAACAATAATGAAGTTCTTAAATATTACATCCCAAGAAACTACTCTGAGTTATTATTTTTAAATTCCTAACATGAAAAATCAGGCATGAATACAAAAAATTCAAAAAAATATTATTTCTTTGAGCTTGAAAAAGATCATTGTAAGGCAGATATGACTATGCCATTTATTTAATTTTTAATTCTGAAAAAATGACCTTTTATTGCTATCAAGTTCACATTCATCTTGTTTAGATGATCTTTTTGTAAGGACAGAATGATCATTTTTGGTTAATACTATCTAAGTGTCTCAGATATTTCATAGGATACAAAAATGTGGAACTTAGTGAAGGAGATATATTTTATTGTTGTTTTTGAAAGTAATAGAATTTAACCTCTCACTATATTAAAATTTCTTTATATATTTTTCTTTATCCCTCCTTATAGCCACAATCTTATATTTTCTTTTGAGCCAACCAAAATCTGTACATTAGGTTTCAGACCTCTACCTTATGAGAGCAAACTCTGCATATGCTGTGCTCTCCCATTCCTCAAGAACATACTATAGAAAATTTTGTAAGAAAATAAGTTAATAAAGAAATAAGGATGACAATAACAAAAGTTGCAATTTCTTTAAAGAGCAAGTGTGTCAGGATAAACAACATCTTATTAAATGTTGCCTTCATTTGAAGTCATAATGGAAGTAAGCAATTCTTGCTGTCTTCTGTAATTCGCACAATCTAACCTGTAGATAAATACCTATTATCTAAGATTCTATAACTTATAGGCAGTATGCCTTATTGTATAAAATTTTAGAACATAAAATGTTGTAAAAACATTAAAAGCTGCACAATGTCAACTACTGAAAAAAATTGAGAAATAATGTGAGATCATGTCACCTCACTGTTGTCACTAGTTCACGACTCTTTATAGTTTTTTCAATATGTTTAATATAATGTGATAATGTAAAACTGAAATGACTCAAAAGTGCTCTCTTGGGACTCATTCCAAGCCCATTTTCTTTTTCCTTTTTCATCATCCAGTCTTTCTGAAGCCCCTGGGACAACCACTTTAAAACAATCTGTGGTGGTGTGATTTATATTTATATATCTAATGAAGCCTATTTTAAAATAATTATTATGATTTAATTTAAATAACTCCCTACTGCTATCCTACTAGGGATGGTCAAGGGAAATTGCTGTATATTTTACTATTAACTGTAAATCTGTGGTTGGTTAGACCACACAATAACATTTCTTGGCAAAAAGGTGACTATTCTGCATCTATGTTCTTGTCTCGATTTTGTATTTTGTAATTTCTTCCACCTAGTGATAAATAAGTAAATCAACTGTTTAAGTACAGTTCAAAAATATACAGGATTATATTTGCAAGTCATGGAAGCAAGAAACATTTGCACTGGTAAAAACTGTATGTGAAAGGATTACAGAGGAAAATCATGCCAGGAAAAATATAACACCAGTATGGGTTAGTTAGGCAAAAGAATGCAGAAAATTTATTCACAGATATAAGAAAATGAAAAAAAAATGGCTAGAGACAACCACAAAAATGGGAAAGGATAAGATTTAAACACTTCTTAACTAATTTTTTTGGTTTATGGTAACTTAGCTGGCACAGTATCATGAGGTAGTTTTGGCTACCCAGGTATACTTGGGTATTAGTACCTCCCCAGACAGACACATATGAGTAAGAGCACTCCATGTTTCACAGGTGAGTCACTGCTAGGAGGATAAAACATGAGTTCCATTAAGCATTACAAATGCTAGAAAAGACAATAGAAGAATCCAGAAGAATAAATTATTTTGACTGTGTGAAGGAAAGATATCACAGGATATAGCACAAAACAAGCAGCACTCCCTAATCCATGCCAATGGATTTGCTGGTCTTTGGTTAAACATAAACTATTGCTTTGCAGCTGCTTCACAATGGTTATCACAAATTTGGCATTAAGCAATGTAATAAATAAAGCAAAAGTTTTTGTATGAAATTACAAATTAATTAGCACTAGGAATGGAAGCCCTGAAAACATTTGAATAATAGTATCTTGAGACAACATTTGAACTCCAGGATTAACTCTTATTATTACTCACTGAATATCAGTCGTACACTGTCTAAGGAATTATTACGTGTAAGTGTCTTAACTAAAAAATTCAATTTTATAAGATAAATTTGGGGAAAAAATAGATTGGGAAGATTTAGGTCTTCAAATAAACCCTAATTACAACTTGTTAAATAAGTAGCATCAGAACTGCTTTATTTCAGAAATAAAGTGTTCTCTGGATCCATTTTTTTCAATAGAGGAATTAAAGGCATGAAGCTTGATTATTTTCTTAGTGTAATTTGGTTTATATACAATAATACATAAACTTACCTCCATTAGATATCCTTGCTGCCCAATCAAAAAAACTCTTGCTATGTTTCGAAGACATTTTTACTCTGGAATTTTTTTACTGATATGGGAAAGCAGGAGAAGGACATGGCATTTATGAACTTAAGGAGCAAGTGTGAAGCCATCATGGGATGACATTATTTGCAAAATGAAATCCATGCAAAGGCTTTATGCACACGATGTTGGAAATTACTGCAGTGGGCATATGCATTACCAATGGAAAATTCCACCAGAAACTTCACACAGAATTCCAAGTGAAGTGCTACGACAACCTGAAAAGATACAAGAATGTTGCACAGTTTGGAGTAATGATAACATTGAGTGACCCTCGTAATTAAAACCATCTTTGCTGGGCCATACTCACTCAGAAAAGCCTGTGTTAATGCTCACATAGCTCTAGGATAAGTGTGATTGTGAACAGAGGAACATTTTTTCATTGCTTTTACCCTTACTCAGGTAAACCTGGTGCAGTCACCCAAAAGGAAATGTCTGACTGAGTTCAATCCATTGGCTCCCTCCTCAGATCTTTCTGCTTCAGCTAGGTGGAGATGCCAAAGAGAGAATAGCCATACATCTTGGTGAATAAAAATGGTGTTTGCTTTGTCAGGAATGGCAAACAAAGCAAGATGTGTTGACAGCAGCAACAAATGTGTACAGAAACACTACACATTTTGAAATGGAAGACAGATGGGTCAGGGCAGTCATATACAGACATATTACCTCGACTTAATCTCTGCCTCACACATCTTTGTAACCTTCCTCCTGAAAGCAGGGGTGTTACTAACATGGCAGTTCACTAGACTTTAGAGAAAGTTGGTCACCTCAGCAATCTCTTCTGCTCAAATCCTGTGAAACCACTCCCAGAAAAAGTTTACTGCGGCAGCTAGTATAAAAGTGGTTTATGCCAAAACTTCTCTCCCAAGAAAGGGTATCAACACTAATCCAGCAACAAACAGTGAAATATTTCGTCTAAGACTCAATATTTGCTGAACAAAAGCCACACTTGTTCAGTACAGTGACAGTTTTTCTTGATAGAGATTATCCCAAGGAAAGGGGACAAGAGTAATACCTCAGGTCATCAATTCCTGTAACTACTTCTTGAAATCTGTTTTAAAGAAAAAAACACAGAGCTGTTAGAATGTCAGAATTTAAAGATCTGCTTGACATGGGTAAAAAACTAGTGATTTAAATTCAAGACCTTTGAAGATTTAATAGCAATAGTAAATATAGGGTCCTAGTAATTATTATTTCTAATGCCAGCAAAGCTCAGCAGAACTAGAAATCAAAGACAAATATAGAATCGTATGAAATACTAGGAAACAACCTAGAAAGAGAGAGGAGATAAAGAATGAATGATGGTGTAGAATCACATAAATTAATTTGAAAGGCAAGATAAATGTAAGACTAACTTACAACTGAAGTATAGGAAACATCCTATTAAGAGTTAACATTTGGTTTGTATTGTTTCGAATACTGTATAGAACCCTGGGTATCACCATACCATGAAAATATTGTAAAATCAGAGGGAGTGCAGAAAACAGCAGCAAAAGTAGTCAGTAAAGAAGAACTGACTTGTGAGAAAGATTGACTCATTGGGAAGCAAGTATTTAGAGTGTGCAATAAAGGGTGCAACCAGCTCCTGCATTGAAATCAATTTTTCAGCCTCTTAGACATTTAGATAGAAAAAAACTAACCTTGTATGAAAATAAACAGAGCTTCTCTGAAGGTCATTAAAGTTTTTCCTTTTTTTTCCCAGAGAGGAAAAAAATTTTGCACTACAGGTCAGCCATTTACATGAACATGATATTACAGCTATCAACTGCTGCCATATGTGATCATCTTAGTCACGATCAAGCACATGTTGAAGGCTTGCTAGGGCTTCTAGTGGAAATTTCTGTGTTTGCTTTGCTTCCTATTTTGAAGATTTACTGCGACTTCTTTCAGCAGCCTGAGCATATTCATGTTTTATTGTCAGACCTTGGTAAGAGAAAAAAAAGGTGAGGAAATGCCTTTTCCTTGTACCAGGAAATTATTTTTCACTGAAAATATCAGAAAATATTAAAAATTTAACTTCTTCAGTAAGAGGATATTAGTGTATCATAGTGGAAAAATGGATAATAATGGTTTCTCCCTCACTGGTACTGGCGTTTAGAAAAAGGAATCTCTTCAAGTGGTTCTAGCTATGCAAATGAGAGATACAAGAAAGAAAGTCATCTGAAGGTATCTGAAGCTTACATTTGAAAAGTCTGTGATGGGTCACATCCACCTACTATTGTATGGGAAACTTGATAAAGGAACACTTAAGAGAATTTGTGATTACCTGGTTCTTTAGTTCTTACCAAAATGGAACTACAGTATCTAGAAAATTACATGTTTAAATTGGTGGCTTTCTGTTTGAAAAGCACTAGTTTTCAGAATGTCTGCTTCCAAAAGGATTTCTCCATTGATGTTGCATAATCATGTGTATTTAGATTCTTCCTAGACACACTATATGTATTCCTTTTGACATAGCTACACTGTAGGTGGTAAATCAGAATTAAAAAACAATTCCTCCTACTTACTGGCCTATTGTCTTCTGCAAGTGCTGAGCAAGAGACTTTTGTTATCCATGCATGAGATGAAAACAGGGAATTATATAAGTTTTAACAGGTGGCCTAAAGTAAGATAGGCTGACGCTCAAGGGTAAGAAAATTGGAGGTTTTCACTAACTTTCTGGAGGACATAGCTTTTTAATTTCACATCCAGTGATAATTCTGACCATGAAGTTGGGGGGGAAGGATGTGCTTGCCAGGCTTTTACATGAATCTGATGGGTTATAACTACCCTTGAGCCAGGCTTTTTCTCTGCTGCTGTGTTGGCCAGAAGGCTTCAGTAAATACTCTTGAGGGAGTACAGTCATCAGGAGTTCTCCACATTACCAATATGCAAAGAGTTCATGCAGTCCACTTGAGGAGTACCTTTTTAATTACTTCATGATCTTGTGTAAAGAATATATTATTCTGACATGTCTAGATCAACTTACTGATCATTTTTCTTTAGACGCGAAACACCATGTTTATTAGGTCACTCTGGTCTGACTTAGATAATTGGCAAAATTAAAGAATAAATCATTTTCCCCCCGCTTAAAAAAACAAACAGTTAAAAAGCTAGGTTATTCTAACTAGTCAGGACTTTCTTTGGTTGCTTTTAGCACAGATAGTGGTTCTAACACTCCATAAACTTTGTGACTCAGCTCTCCCCATCTTCCAAGACATATCCTACATACTGCAACATTTTTTGCAACTTCTTTTGTTACAAAAGATGAAAGTTCTTTGTCTCTATATGGAGTAGGGAATATTAGAGAAATGGACAGGGCTGAGTTACTGTATATGCTTCTCAATTCCAAGCTACAGTCTCCATTGATATTTACTTAATGCTTCATAAATATTTGTTTACATTTCATGCTGACTGGGCACTTGGGTGTCACATGGAGTAAGTTAAACTATATTCTTCTCACTATTCTTCCATTTCTCCTGCATTGTGTAATTTCCAAATTTTATTTAAAAAGTGAGATCTATTCTCTAGTGTATGAATATCTACTGTGATTATATATTGATGTTACTGAAGATAGATACAAGGTTACATTTTTATATTTATTTATTTTTCTAAAGGGTGTGAAACTCAAAATAAGCTCTGAAACTCCACCCACAATTTGCAAAATACATGTAGGTATTACTGCTTTATATCTTATATTTGACTTCCCAATAGTATGAAATTGCACTATTATAAGGTAAAATAGCCACAGTCAAGTTTTGACTGCAAAGGACCTTTATTTATCCCTGATGTCAGACTTAACTAGCCTGTCAGACTTTTATGAAAATACAATAAAATACAGCCAATTCTTGAGCAGTCATACATTTTGCCAAAGCTTTAAAAATAATTTTAAGCTCCATATAACTGAATTTTAAAATGAAAAGAATGATAGACTACTAAATAAGCCAGTGATTTAAACTTAAATTATATTCTATGTTTAAAAAACACTACTACTCAAAATATTTTTTCCTATTTTAATTCATGCAATATTAGTGAGAGTTTCTTTGTAGTCATACACAAAAAAAATGTTCCAACATTTCTTGGTGTTTTACTTTTTTTTTTTTTTTAAGATGAATACATGTTCTCTAAGCATTATCTGTTGCAATATGATATTTTCAGAAAAATGCCTGCTAGAAAGTTTAGACATGGTAGTTCAGCTTTAAGCTTCTGGGGACATCCACGTTGTATTATGTTTGGCTTAGAATGAGCAACTCCTGCTAGATTCAGCAAAAATAAAGCACAATGACCTCTTCAGCTGGACACTTCAGCAGCTGGTCTATAACTTAAGGAGAGTTTTGCTTTACGCTTTTTAAACGTACTGGGGATTGAATAGACAACACATAAAAATATGACAGGAAGATGATGGATTATGGGTCATAAGTCTCATTTCAGCCATACAAATAAAACATCATGCTTGTGTGTTATGATAATACATTTAATGGACAGAAATTAACAGATGTTGATTGCATTCTAGTGTGCATAGCATACCAAAAATCACAGAGGAATGTTTAAAAGATTGTAAAGAGACCATGCCATTGGATGCCTGTAAAGCAGAGTTAAAGTAGCAAAACCACAGGAAAGAGAATTTGGTAGTTGTCTGGCTTTGGTTTAATCGTTCTTCCCTGCCAAATGCAGTCATTACAGTGTAACAACAATTGTATGCTTTTTCTGCCCCTTCTTAAGCAATATTTTATAGCTGTCAAAACATAAGGTTGTGGCAGACTCTTCTTAAAATAAAACTTTAAGACAAACTTAGGAAAAAAAGTATGAATGAAACTTTGTAGTTCAGTGCCATTCAGATTTCTATAAATTGTCCAATATAGCATATAAAAGCACAAAGATCTGGCCTTGCTCAGTTACAAGTTGGAAAAAGCTTTTGCACATAATACATAGATCCACACAAAGTGAAATGCAGCTTCATACTAGGACTACCTCTTTCTATATTCAGATGTAAAAGCTAGATTTACTTTGCTAAAATAAAGACTTGTGTGTATAATATGTGTTGAAATCCACCTCAACCCATTTTCCAGTCAAGTAAAATTTATTTTCAGGAGCTTATGAATATGTCAATTTCAGCATTCTATCAACCTTCACTGACTTTGAAAATTCTTTGTTTCTATATGGGTCTATTTTCCAGTTTTGCAACATGATTTAAAACAAAAAACATGGAAGCAACATAGTGACTGTCTTATACCTCCTTATAATGGTAGATCAGCATGAAGACAGTTCCTCAAAGTATTAACTGTAGAAAGGCCACTAGATAGTAATTAACAGTAGAGACTTACTTTAATTACCATTTTCCCTTTTTTTTCAGGCTTTTTGCTAAAAATATTTGAATCACAGAAATACTCAAATAATCAATTTTGATCTATACATTTTATTTTCAGATGCAAATGTTAATCTTCTCCCAATGTCCCCAGTGAAAAGAT
Organism: Toxostoma redivivum; assembly: GCA_013397375.1. NCBI lineage: Eukaryota > Metazoa > Chordata > Aves > Passeriformes > Mimidae > Toxostoma > Toxostoma redivivum. The sequence goes on along the minus strand of VXBI01013141.1, from coordinate 712,629 downwards.
TTGGTGGCAAGCCGCCGGACATGATATTGTGGTATTGATATTTATCTGAGGTGGCTGCTAAAAGTTATAGAAATAGGTGATCATTTCAAGTCCCACTATATTCTCTCAATACTTTGGGAATGATACAGATATTTTTTTGTTCCATTTTAGTAATTTCAAGTACCTTCAAGTTGTCCCAATCCATTGTAAAATTATCTTTTGTAAAACTGGAAAGACTGCACCAATTTGTATTAAGATCTGAACAGTGGCTATGGGACTTTGTGAATATTTTTTTCATTTACAGTATTATTTGTATTAGGATCACAATATTTTTCTAGTATCTGCCAAATTATTTTCAGCGTGGAGGTTCTTGGTGCTCATTTGCTTTTTCTGTACAGGTGCAGAAATCTATTCATAGGAACAAAGAGGATCTGTGTTCAAAGCACACCAAGGGATGTGCAATAATGGATATATCTGTGGAACACCTTGCCAAAGGAAATTGTGGGTACTGAAGGCTTACAAGATTCCAAGTACAGTCGATTAATCTCATGGAAGCAGCATGTTGAGGACTGCTGATAGAGAGAAGTCGTATTCAGCACAGAGCAGCCCCTGAGCTGCAAGTAATCAGAGCCTTGAAGTCCATTCAGATGAAACACTCTCTGTTTTTACTGTTGTGAAGACACACATTTTTGGTCATTGATGGAAAAAAGAACTCTCCTTCAGATGAACTTGCAGTATCATTGGTACAGCCATTCTTTATGCAATTATCTGCTTTTCCTTTGACATAGACTATTTCCTCAATGCCATACTCTGCATTGGAATGATCAATTCATAGGAGAAAACTTTTTCACTTTCCAGAATTTTGTCTTCATTGTGTTAACAAGTTGATGTACATGATTTGCTGTTCTTTAGATAATTTCCAAGCAGTGTAAGATCTTAGAAGAGGCACTGAAATGAGAAATATTCAAATTGATACTTTGTGCTTCTACCCATTAAAACTTTTTCCAGATTTGTTGCTGATGCATCTGCTTTGAAGTAATTATTTCACAGAAGAAAAATGTTGAAAAATAAACAAACATTGTAATATGCAAATAAAACTTGTGTGCAAATACAATTGTGAAATTTTAATGACCTATCTATCAGTTTTAGGTATTTTGTATTATGCTATAAATAGTAATTTGAAATTTGTTAGCTTTGCATGCATATCTAAGATTAAAACTATTAGATCTCTGTTTAAGCCCTTTGGAATAATAAATAAAGAAAATCTATTAAATGTCATAAGCATTCAAAATCTTCCCTAGATTTTAATGCCTTATTTTGAGTAATTTTTACTATGGAAGTCAGACCCAATGACACGTTCTGTGCTCTGTCTCACAGTTGACAATACAGTGCCATCAAAATCATAATTGTTAAAAAAAGAGAAAGATTAAACATCTTACTCTACAAGTAATACATAATGTCATATACCTATTACTAAGAAGGCCCATCTTCTATGACCAAAGAGAATAACCCGATTTGAACTAGAAGAACTGAATAGAATTGTTAAACAATCCTTTGCATTTTAAGCAACATTTAATTAGAAACACACTTTAACCACCAAAATGATAAAAATCCAAGAGATTAAAATTTGAGTGTCAATTATCATAAAATTCATCATTGTAATTCTTATTAAAAGTCAGTGTTTAGATAGGTAATGATTTTATAATATGGCAATTTGCATAAGGAGCCCTGAGATGGCTTATTATTTCGATCCTACACAATTACAATTCTAGCTCCATACATCAGAGCTCTTAGCAATGTAAAATCACTGTGCTAATTAATAAGCCATTTACTGACTGCAGCTAGTTATGGTGGTCCTGCAGCTGACCTTACGGAAGATGAGCCATCTCTGAAGTGCCTGTGTGTAACTACAAACATAATGATGTGCCAGGAGGGAATCATTAAAAATAATTTACACAAGCCTTCATTTACAAGATCTTTTGATAGCATGCTTCCCCGGTGTTTAGATCCACAGTGCAACCCCTACCATTTGGAAAGTGCCAAGCAGGAGAGTGAACGAGGATACCTAAGTGGTTAATTAAGAGCCATTCGGACGCCACAAGAGCCTCCTGAAAAATCCCTCTGATGTCTGCTGTGTCAAATGTCTCTCACAGGCAAAACCACAAGAGGTAGCTGCCATAGCAGGCTAATTATTGGGGACCAGGAGCAGCTGAGAGTGGCCTGTCACTGAGGCTTGCTGTGAGCACCCAAGCCCTGAACGCTGCAGAGCAGCTTCTGTGTCATTGCACTTAAGAGAAACAGTAGAAATGAGCCACTGTGATAATCAGAGGCGATTGCATAAACCATAAAATTGTGTAGTTGTAGATGAAACTGTTCACTTGTGCTGTTTGATGCATTTTGTAAGTTTTTTACACTTTACTGTTATTCCATCTCCAACATGTGATTTTTTAAGACTTTCATTTTGAATGCTTATAAGAAAACAATAACTTATAAAGGCCTTATAGGCCTGAAAAAAGATTTCAAAACTGCCAAAGATAATTTTATGACATACAAATAATTTCAGGCTACATAGTGAGAACCAAAAGAACCACATTCAGTCACACTACAGCATGAGACTACAGCAGAAAATATGCACATACACACAAAACAGTCTTCTTAGTACAGTCAGAACAGCTAACAAGACTAAGAGGATATATCACTGCTTTCTTTACAGCAGCTAGATATGAACATCATGAAAACACGCAGCTCATGATTTATTTCTCCTTCAGCCAAGTCCCTGCAAAATGGAGGAAGAGAGCTGCTACCTTGTGTGACATTTTATTAGTTTAGTGGTATTCAACTGGTTTACTGACACACACAGGATTTTCCAAATAGGCATGGGGAAAGTATCCTTTCCCTGCTTGTCTGTCAGCCATGCAGCCAAGAGCAAATAGATTGTACTCTGAGCAGTCAGGCACTTTCCACATCTCTCTGGTACCTCATAAGTCTGTTTTCTGAGGTGCCTTTCACAAGTGTTGTGTGAGAAAACACCATGAGCACATTGCTTGTGCAGTCCTAGCTAGATTATTGCCTTCTGGCTGGGTGCCAAGGCTGGGCCTGGGGAGAATTAATTTAGTAAAGGTGGAGGCAGCAATATGTGCCTGTGTTTATGTCTGTGCAGGTATTTGGGAGAGAGAGAGAGGAACACACTCTATGTTTGGCATCTTATCAATGGTACTGATAGGATTTATGTCTGTATGTGTGATTTTTTGAAATACATCACATTTTGGAAAACTTATTGTAGCAATAGGAGAATTACTACCTTCTACATGGAAATCACCACCCTTCAGGATCTCCGTGAATTTTCAATTTGAACTGTATTAGACTTACTTTGTCTCATTTTTAAAAGAGCTATGTAAATAAATTCTCTTAAAATAGAAAATACCTACCCATTGGTGGTTGTATAACCACCTCTCTTTGCAAGAGGAAAATATACTTTTTCTAATAAAGCTACGTTTTTGAAAGGCATAAAATAGATGGCTTTCATTCTAAAACTCTCTTATCATTTTGCAGAAATGGATTGGATGGAATTCACCTCTCCTTTCTACAAATAAAATGAATTGTCCAAGGCAATAGTTTGGCTTCCTTCTGTAATCAGTGGAGACGGAGAGCTTCAAGAGGGAGGTGGGTTCAAGCCAGTCAAATTACACCTCTCTCATTAGACAAGACAAATCACTTTCACACCACAGAGAGGGAATCAGCACCCAGACCAGATCTTTAATTTTTTTAAGAGGTGAAAATTCTGCTTTTCTATAGCTTGTCTATGTAGTCTGCAGAAGGAGTGAGAACTGCAGCTGCACTTACCAGAACAGAGAACTGAGACACAGAGGAAAAGCTGGAGAAGCAGTGCCACGAATGCAGCCTAGATCCTAATGATTTTCAGGCTTGACTGACTCTATACTGCTCGTAAGTAGAGAGATAGTAGGGCAAAGCCTCAGCCTGTGGTTCCAGCCTGCAGTCTTTCAAGGGAAGCAGAATCACATGGGGTAATGTGAGCTTTCACAGTTATTGTCTTCTGCTGGGGACATGGCACTCACTTTCCTCTGTGCTTTCACCACCAGCAGCTGCTTCATACAGTTTAAACCAGCATTTCTTGTTGAACACCAATTTATGATGAAACCATCCGTTTAACTAACCCAGGCATATGCAGAGCTCTTGTAGAACTTCGTTTGCATTGTTATTTTTCAATCTACTCCACTGTTTGTGACTGGTGACAACGTTGTTAGTTTTACTGGCAACCAAAATGAGAGATGACAGTATGCCAATGACATCTCAAAGTAATATCAGTAGTCAAAATTTGACCAAATTAGTGACTGGCTTATCACCAAGTCTGTCCTACATTTAAATAATCCTGAACCATTGAAGTTGCAATCAGCATACCCTATTCTAAGAGGCACAAATAATGGCCTACCTTGTCAGGTGAACTATATAGCCTGTAGATACCACTGAATAGTGGAAAAATCAGTAAAGGAAATTATTTTAAATGCAAACTTGCAGTCTTTCAGTCAAAAGAGAAATAGTGTACCAACTCTGATTCAGTGATTTTTCTTCTGTGTGTGCAGTGCATTAAGATGCATATTTGCCCACAACCGTGTGAAAAAGATCTTTCAGAGCTAGAACTTTTGAGAGAATTTGATAGCTAGCTGGTTAAGCTATTTCTGTGAGAGAAATACCTTTTAGAGACACTGGTGTGGTTAAAAGCTAAATACCCTGCTTTCCAAGTGACAGAGGACCTAAATAATGCCCAACTACTTATAAGAGAGGTGAAAAATACAGCACATGACACTGTCATGACACTTATAATAAACAGAATTTCTCATTCTTACTAATTGGTTTTAATACTTTTGAGTCTTTTTACTTAATACATGTAATAGCAGATAGACAATGAAAAGAGGTGCAGTGCAAGGAGAAAAAAATGGTTTATGGTGCAGGAAAGAACACTTTTTTTGAGTGGTAGCTTCATTGGTACTAGAAAAATGAGGCAAAAAAAAAAAAAAAAAGAAAAAGGATGAGTAATTTCTGCTGTTCTAGTTGGAATTCCCCAAAATGGAGATTATTTCTACACTTGAATTTTCAGCCAGGCAGCTTTTGAAAGGAAATGGGAAAATTCATGCTTCTAATTTAACAATATTGATTTTAAGGTTTAAAAATTTGTCTTCTAAAGGCCAGTTCTTCTTGTCCTTATCATAAATATAATCTCACTGAAGCCAGGATAGGTGCTCCTGTGAGTGAAGGAAATCCCATATGGGTTTAACTTTGTGCCAGCCCAGATGTTGCTCTTATTAAACTCAGAATTAAAAACTCTTGTTACTCTGAATGATGCAAGATGAGACCAGTTGTGAAGGGTTGCTAAACCTTTCCCAATTCTGCTGGATTTCGACACATTGTGGATCAGGCCCTGAATTATCTAACTTCATCCTGCCCCCAAGTGTGAAGTCATTCCCTGGGGAAAATCTCCACTGAAATCACTAATATCTCTGCTTGGGAAAGGACTGCAAGAGCAGATGTTAGTGTTTGCCTTGAGGAGTATCCAACATATTTGAGCAATCACAACATATAGTGAGATGGAAAGATAACAACAGAATATAACAAATGTCTTTCTAAAGTGCTTACTCTTTACTATGTTCGGGTTACCTTATTTAAGAGGAAGCATCATATTTCCTGAAGATCATCACCTGTCATTAAAAGAGAATCTGTGACTACACACCTACATGACTTTAGGGGAAGGAGAATACCTTTATGCATTTTTTTCATATGTACAACGAAGTAGAACTTATTTCTCCCTTTATGCACCTTCCTCTTTTTTTTCTTTTTTTTTTTTTTTAAAGGAAACCTCAATTCCATAAAGACAATAGCTAATAAATGTTTATACTTATTTGTTAAATAAATATTTTCAATTTTATAAGTATGACTTACCTTGACTGTTAAAGCCACTTTAATTTAATTTAATTTAATTTAATTTAATTTTATTTTATTTTATTTTATTTTATTTTATTTTATTTTATTTTATTTTATTTTATTTTACATTTAATTCAGCATTTGTTTAATGCAATGAAAAGTCAAGTTGCTACATTTAATACCATGTATTCATGTTTAACAAGCTCCAGGAATTTTAGTGAATACTTCCAGTGGACTGTCACAAAATGCTTCCTTGAGGAAAACCATAAAATATATTTTTAAAGCATGCTTGTAGCCACTATATGAAATAGACATCAAGTCAAAAGTCTCAGGCTAATTCCTTTTGTATTCAATAAGAGTCTTTCTTGGACTTGATTGACCTTGAAGCAGCCCATGGTTAATAGAGGGACAAAATGTGCAGCTGTTCAGTCTGTTGATAAACAGGTATTTTCCAGAGATCCTAAAGGTAAAGTATGTTTGCAACCTCTCTAATTAAGCTGAAACCCAGCAGTACTCTATTCTAAATATATACAAATATACAAATATATACAACCAAGTAACGGCACAGTACAGGAGAAACTCTGAGTTTTCACCCATTGTCATGCATCCCCTGTAGCTACTGACAGCCTTGTTTTCTCAGGCATGTCCAGAAATCAAAGTACTAGGAGTGTGCCAGGTCCTCCTCTTCCCAAAATACTCTGGTCTCTAAAGGGTACAGGGTAAGTGAAAAAGATCTGATTTTTCATTGTCTTTTTCTTATACGTGGTGGCTAAAAAACAACTCTCACTGCTGATGATGCTTACAAGTCTGCTTCTGTTGAAGAGTCTCCACATGTCCATAACATTCCCAGTGAGTGACAGGTTGGTTATGCTGAAGTTGTTTCCTTATTCTTATAACTAAACTGTTCCCTTACCCTACAGGGTTAACTTAAGGTTGTGCATATTGATCTTAACACTAACACTTAACACTATTGTCAACTAAGCTAAACTTATGTTAATTGCTACTGAAAGAAAGAGAGGAAAAAGGTTCCCTTGGGAAATAATAATTCCCTGTGGGGTACAAAGTGGTATTTAGTCATGCTTCTATCTCCTTATCTCTGTGCCTAAACCACCTAACATCCAGTGCAGGTGGATGTTATTCCATACCTTATGGAAGAAACACTTTCATATAGAGAAGGAATTCTCAGATGAACGGTGAAATCTTTATCATATTGCTCTCTTGTACTGGCTCTGAAGCAGAAGAGGTACTTGTAGACAGACCACCTTGCTGCAGAGAATCAGGGCCTGACTATCTTTCCAGCCAAGGTAATTTTTTTGTGTGGAAGCTTGTTTTGCAGAAATGGTTTCAGACATATGTGTTTCTGTGGGAATGGCATGGCTCTAGCCAGTAGAAATCAATAGACTTTTCTCCATCCTGGTTGTGTAAGAGAATTTATTCCCCCTGTTTCCATGTATAATATAGAATTTTAATTATGTGCTTTGCACAAGAGGACAAATGCATAAATGACTTGACATGAATAGAACTATGCTTGATACTGGTTAAGATATGAAAAAAGCCTAAGGTAAAAAAAATATTCACAGCTGATTGGAAACACTTGCCTATCAAATAACATTTCAGGAAGTTTTTGCAAAGACCACCAAGCTTGACCTAGAGTGTTGATATTTCAGATCATCTTTGAACTAACAAGAATTCTTTTCTGAAAAACATAAAAATTAAAAACAAATGTCAATTTGCCACTGGAAAAAGTCTATGGTTTCAATATTAAGATTTATAAACAGTTCTACAATAAAAGAACATTGTGTGTACATAATGGAAAAACTTAGTTTGGATTTAAATGCGTATAACAAACACATAAGATTAAGTGACAGAATTATTTAGAAAATTATCCTGGAAGTGTATTTATNGCAGATGTTAGTGTTTGCCTTGAGGAGTATCCAACATATTTGAGCAATCACAACATATAGTGAGATGGAAAGATAACAACAGAATATAACAAATGTCTTTCTAAAGTGCTTACTCTTTACT